>JAGDYQ010000061.1:706394-996499 GCA_021962125.1 Bulinus truncatus
TAGGGGTGTACAAGGAATAATTTGTAGCATAATGGTTATAAGTAGGTATTGATTTCATAAATTTAGCTGTCCAATCAGCTGATTATGTAAACAAGCTGAAGTAAAAAAAAGCCATCAATTATTTTTTTTAGGCCAAAATGTGAAATATAACACATATTAACTATTGAAATAATCATAAAATTAGCCCACATAATATAAAATATGTCTAGAATTATAAATTTCCACTTCTAAATTGTAAAAATACATTGAAATGTAAAAAAATTCCGTTAGGCAAAAAACTTACCAAGTCGGACAGGAAGCATGTTGAACATTTGAAGCAATATTTTTCTTTTCTGACCAAAAATAGTCATCAATAATCCATTCGAAAGAGGAATCCTTAACAGACATTTTAATATAATTTTGATGTTACTAGAGCTTTTTTTCGAGCAAGGAACAAAGATTTTCGAGTCTTGTGCTTCGAGAAATTTCCAAACATGGCGGACAGAAACTCGTCTCGTTACGATGTTTCCAAAGTATGTTTTTTTATAATAAAACTTTATATTTTTTAAATTTTAACATGGTTTTTTATTATTTTAACCATTTGTATACAATAAAAAAACTATAATACATAAAAGAATAAAAAAAATATAATAAAAAAAATTAAAATGAAAACTCTAAAAAAAGCGTAAACGTCCGATCTCTTTGTATATGAACGTTGCGGCGTTAATATGCCCAGAAAAAGCCAATCTTTATACAATCTTTGACGTCTGTCTATTAACGAGAGTAAAACAACCATATATTACTTTTTGTTCTATAGCACTGGAATAAACCTAAACAAAGTTAAAGTAAGCTTATGTGGTCTTAAAGTGACCGCTTGCAAATCTTGAGCCCGTATTAATTTTGACAACTAGGGCCCCATCATACAAAAACTTAAAGTAATTTATACCGATCCTTAGGAAACTGCACTTTTTGCATTTTATTTAAGTAGGACTGCCGTAATGTGAACGCACTGGCTCCGGATACGTCTAAGATGAACTCTTATGATTTAAAGTTATTTTTCTTTTCGCGGGAAATTGCATTTTTTCTGATTATGTATTAAAATTGTAGCTATATTCCTGTGGCGCACTGGCAAAGTGGATTAATCGTTTGGCCGTGTTCCATTTTTGGCTAACTATATGCGGGTTCTATTCCTCTCAGAGACATATATTTTTTTTTTCAGATTTTTTTTTTCAGGATTAGGGTTAGGGATAGGGTTAGGGTGTGGAGCAATATCTATTGATGGTCCCCGAAAAAATGATATATCTCCCATTATTAACAGTAAATGACGTCATCAACGTCTGCAGTAAATAAGAGTTCTCATTCATTCTGTTTACTGACGTCATCAAAGTTTGCTAGACGTATCCCGAAAAAAATACGTAGTACGTCTTAGACGTATCCGGAGCCAGTGCGTAATGTGAAACATGCACATAGCTTCCTTTTGTACGAACAAACACTTTGGATCATCAAAAAAAAAAAAAAAAAAAAAAAACAACAAACGATTACGCTTAAATTTGTATTGTGCTAAGCTAAAAAGTAAAACATTTAAAAGATCACGTTTGTATATACTACTAAGTAGATAATAATAGACAAAATGCTCATGTCATTATGGCAAAAGAAATAATTTGATATATTTAGGAATTTTATTGTAAAATGCATTAAATATTCCACACGTTAAATTCTTTCTAATCAGCAAATTTTGACTAAATAATGTAAATCATAAATGTAAGTCATGTTTTTTTGGGGAAAGAGGGGGGGGGGCGGAAGAGGGTCTCGGTCAAAAATAATTTATCGTTAACTGGAATAAGCTTAAATGTTAGCTTTTTAAAGATACGAAAATGGTTTTTCCTATTATAAAATTCACTGAATTCTCCTATAAGAATTGAATAACATCACCAATAATTTATCTCGACCAATCGTATTAACAGCAAATCGTCGTTTAGATAGCCGTTAATAAGAACCTTACTTTTTCCACGCCCATGCCATATTTGACCAATGAACGACGTAGGCTACGCGTGGCGGGTGTAAGGCAGAAAAAAAAGTCTATCAGTCACGCAAACATGACCCAACATGAGTTGGAATGTATAGGAAAGTAAAGTTGTACTAATTCTATGACAAAAAAATGAACAATTACTCAATTAAGATTGTGATATATTAACAATAATATATACTCAAACTATAAAAGAATAAGAGATGCATGCGTATTTACTTAAGTTTGTTTTAGAAACTCATTTTAAATATAAATAATAAGATGCCATGGCACATGTATGTTCTTTTTTATTACTATTTTTTTTATTTAAATACGTACGTATAATTAAAAAAAAATCTGTTTGTTTTCTTTATAATGAAAATTATATTCATAGAAAATGTTTAAAATATAAATGTTTAATGTTTTACTAACAGGTATTTGAAAATGCACATATACATTTTTTTTTACCTTTCGTTACTTGAGGGGCCCGTAAAGTGCGATACATGCCTAAAAATCAGTTAAATGCATTAAAAAATATTCCTTAAAGTTTTCGCACCTAAAATTATATCAACAGATGTAGAAAAGCTACTTACATGATAAAACCGAAATATTTTTTTTGTTTTTTTAATAAATGGAAAAAAATGGATAAAAAAATGAATTCGGCAGAAAAGCGGGTTGTATATCCCTAGCTGAAAACGTATATCTTGAATAAAACTCTAAAAAATGGGGTAAAAATGTAAAAAATGAAGTTTAGTATTTTAAAACATAATACATTTTAATTGTATGAAGAATTTAAAAAAAATCTATGGCAGGAATTAAAAGATATTAGGTTTTGAACAAATGTACCTCAACTAACCATTTTTCGGACCTTTCAGATATATGGTAATTTTATTTTTTTTAAACACTCATAACATCATTATCTGATGATAAAATTGATTGATTTTTTAAAATAACAGTTAGAAGGATCTATTTTACAATTTGCATGCCTTATTTTTTTTATTCTAATGCTTAATTTGTTGAGAAATTAGTAATGTCAGCGGGGGACACTATGTGTCCACCTTTTTATTAGCTAGTCTGAAAAATGGTCAGTCGGGGAACTTTTTGTCCAGCAAAGTCGCGAATAGGAATATATATATATATATATATACATATTAGGGTGCATCACCACAATAGAGGAAAAAAAAAGTTTATTCTAGCCTATATAATATTACATTAAAGTATTAAATTATTTATTACTGTTGCATTTAATTCAGTTTCAATTTGTTGCACGTTTGTAAGGTTTACGCACATTTGAGATGTTTTTGCGGTCCATTTCTACCACTCGAAGAATGTTTTGAAAATGTTCATCCGTTCGCGCTGCTTCAACAAAGTCAGATGCCAGTTTCACTTCTCTCTCGGCACAATCGTTAACAACGTTAATAGCAGTAACATTTTCTGCACTGGCAATGTAAGAAGCTGTTTGGCACCAATCATCAACAGGCAGTTGGAGGAATCCTGTGTCCAGTTGAAGTCTGTACATGGTAAACCACGAGTCAACTCCAGCCAGATCACACAACCGAGTTTTAGAATCAATTGATTGGAATGGTGGTTTTCCCCAACCATTTCCAAATCGATTCTGTGGAGTTTGGAGGGCAACCACTGGTCAAAGCCTTAGCAGAGCATCTGCAAGAGCTCGCTTTTCCAACACAGGTACTTCATTGCTGAACAGAGCAAGTGGGATCATTTCAGCAGTGAGGTACCACAGATGCCTATTCAGGGCACGGATTGCTGACTTGGATATGTCTCTGTTGGCATCGTTGTAATCCAAAAGTCGCCTGTAGAGCTGTAGATCATTCCATGGTGCATCCACACTCTTTATGCAAGTGAGCCACCACACGACATAAACATGTGTTACAAATGTAGCAAATGCACGAATCTTTGGCACTTGATCACGTGTGGTAATAGTACCTGGAGGCAATAATTGAATTTGTTTCTCACACAGTGCAATCTTGAGGCAATATATCAGCTTTGCCATCCATCGTGCTTTGTGCAGGGCACCTGGTCTTTTAAAGTTAACCTCCTTATTTGTAGCATTCAGGTAAACAAGGGACAGCTTAAGGAATTCGTGGTAGTCGTCTCGCAAGAATTCGGTTTGTTTACTAGAGTTGGCATGTGCAATTACCGCATCTCTCATTATCGTCAGTCGCTCTTGAGCCTTCAGATCATGATCAGCTAACGTAAACGAACTACAAACGTGAGACCAATCATGTGCCACCAACTCCCAATTACTTCGCAGCTTGGTGAACAAAGTTATATCCGGAGATTTGGAAACTTCTATTTTCATGTCTGTAAACACATGCGAGAGAAGAACTTCACCAATGTGATGGCGACAACCTGACCACAGAAGAGCACGTTGCAGCATATTTTGTATGGCAATGCAGGCAGCAGTCTGATGACCAGTATTTGATCTTGTTGTGTCGAATGTCATATTAACGATACAATCATTACAATGCCACTCTGTCATTAGCTTCATGGTTAATTCTGCAATTATTTCACCAACGGGTTTCTTTTTTGCCTTGGCATAATTTGGCACTCCTAGAAGTTTCAATTGCTTTGCATCACCGACAACAACTGTTATGCGTTCTTCAGTGACACGATGATTTTTTAGAGAAGGTGTCAGTTTGCCATCCCAGTGGAGAGTGCAGAGTTTGGGTGGTTCCCAGGAGTCGTGGATCTTTGTAGATATCTCACTTACAACTTTGCGACGTGAACGATCTGCAGTGGCATAGGAAGAAGCCACCATTGATACATCACCCCCAGACTCGCTATCAACAAACTCCATATTATCTTCAGATTTAGAAGTAGAATCATCGGGTTCGTCACTGCTACCCTCGCTGGAAGGCACTGATATCGATGAACATGCTGCATTTTCTTCTCTTGCGCGTTTCTAACGTTCCAATGTTGCGACATCTCGTGAATGGCGTCGAGCGACTTTTTTTGCAAGTGTTTTGTCAAATGATCCAAAGCTGGAAGACCTGTCTCCTTTCATAGACCTCAAGAATGCTAGATCTTCTGCATTCTTGATAATAGTCTCAACATTTGGTGGCCACAGTTGAAAAGTTATTGCCAATATAGATTTCATTTGTTCCAGTTTACGTTTGGTGGCGGGTGTGTTTCGGCGACTTTTATCAATCTAACGAAGTTTATTGTATTCATCAAGAAGCTGAACAATCTTCTCACAAGCTCTCCTCTCTGTCACCATTGGAATGTTTGCTTTTTCGTAGAAAGCAGTAACTTGATTCAGCACAATTTTGGCAGTTGTAAATCGAGAAGGTGCACCAAGAGAACCTGGACGCTCACTGTGTGCTGCTACATTGCAGTGATACATCATGCACCTCAAAACTTGTAAACAAGTTGGTAGTCGAAGAATTCCAGTAATTATAGCATCATCAACACAGATTGCAGGGCCAATGCCAAACAATTCAGTTTTCAGAAGAGTTTGTGGTTTCTTTGTTCGCGAGGCAGGAGACGTAGTAATAACTGGATATGCAACCGTTGAAGTGATGCCTGGGTCAGCCAGCATTTCCTTAGAAGGTGTAAACATTTTATTGTTGTTTTTCATATCATTTCCATGTTCTGATTTTATAGGTCGTGTGTATCAGAAATTAAAATAATATAAATAAAGAAATTAAAATGCTTGCCTTGGTCATCAAAAGTGTTGTTTTAGCTAATAAAATGTGAATTTAAAATTTTATTTCTAGCACAACTGCTTATCAAAATCAATCATAGCTACCAAACATTATAAAACCAAAGACTATAAAACAATTTATATAGCGCTTCACTTTTTGTATGTAAGTCTGTAAGACTTTACATGAAGGATGGTTTTATCTAGTTTTCGCTTAATTATGCAAACTTTGTTGAAGTCCGGAGGACCTCTAAATATTGTCAAATATTTTATATTTTTTTACACAATGCTTTTTTTGGTCAATGGAACAAATTTAAATAGCAGACAGATCAATTATTAAATTTTTTTTTGGTGATGCACCCTAATATATATATATATATATATTCTAGCATTTAAATCTATTGTAACCAAAATCACTCACTAAAAGCTTTATAACGTTTACCAAAAGTAACCAACTGCCAAGTTGATTATATTAATGGAAAGCTCTCCTAATGTTCTTTTCGTTGATATATAAAAACACATGATTTTTTTATGTATAAGAAAGTTGTTAAATCAAAAATTACAAGCGGTAACACCCTTAAAAAAAGTCACGCCTCGTCCCCGTTGCCTACCTTATTTCCTAAGAAAGTAATCTCTGTAAGTCGTATTTCTAGTTTAGTTGGTCTGACAGTCAGGTTGTGTCGTTTTAAGATGTCAAATAATTCACTGTAAATGTCAATTGGTCAACATGACTCATGTCAGGGGTTGAGTCCACACTAATGCTGTAGTATTTAGACTTTTTCAAGTCAGATACAATGAAATCTTTGACTTTATTTTGCCATAAGTTTGATTAACTCGTCACAAGTATTACATGACAAATATGAAGGATTTCCTTTACCTTTGTTTCCATATTTACAAAGGTGCTCTGCCAACAGTTGGTCATATTCACTCAGATACTTTAAACAACCTAGAAATTTTTCGTTATTACTGCACCCTAACCGATGAACATCTCCTTTGAATGCTAACCCACGTTGGCTGAAAAATTTTACAGTAGAAACCACCCGTTTAAGAATATTCCGTCAATAATCCCGTTGCTTTTCGTATTGCGTTTTTAATTCTTTGTCCAAGCCCATAGTAGACGACTTTTGCGAAACCCATGTTAAATTTGCGTCTCTGTTATCAATACTTTTTTCATGAGCTTTGACATTTGCGTTTTTCCAGTCGCTGAATCCAACTGAGAATTTAGTACTTTTTTGTGAAAATAAAAATACACAAAGCAAAATACAGTTCCAGTAGATTTTGAATAAATCATCCAATCTCGTCTGAAATCCTGACAATTTTTTGTCGTCATATAAAAGAGAGACGATGTCATTGGGAGGGGCCATGACTGTCAGTGTTTAATTTTTTGGGACAGGACCAGCAGAAGAATCACTATCATATTGTCTTTTGACTGAAGATGTCTACTCTTCAAAGCTTTTATATATACTGGGATGTTCCAACTGAAAAAATATTTTAAAAATTTAATTAATAAAAAATGAAGTTTTAAAATAATTGTTCATTTATTGAAATTTTCAAATCTAATAATGGTGACCTAAGAAAGTGCAAAAAACTTTTTTTTTGACTTTAGTTCTAAAATGAAATTATTTTTACTTAACTTTTTAACTTTAACAGAGAGAAAAAATTTTATTTTCATAAAACGATTTTATAGAAAATAAATACATTTTTTACCTTGAGATGTCGTACAAAATTACTGGTGGCCACTTCAGTTCCAGAAATAACTTTATTAATACAATTTTTACATTTTCCACGATTTTTCCATCTTCCCTTTTTATTACAGCAAAAAAATTACCGTCTAAAATACGGGGATCTTGTGCCATTATACTTATTCTAATAACAATAACAAAGATAATTTTGTTCAATTCAATTGATTTGGATAGCGATTGACTAATTTACTATTTGGCGCGGAAAATCATTATACAAGCACTGGCATAAACAAAGAGAACAAACAAAAGATTAAAATAACGCAAGATAAATTATCTTGCATCCATTTTTTTTCTTGAAATAATTTTAAAGTGGTTGATAATGAGTTGAGTTATCGACCCAATTTAAACTCAAACTCGAAGAAATACACTTTTAAATAAAACTCATAAATCATTAAAGTTGAGATGAGTTAATTCAAACTCACTCCCCGTGAGTTAACTCGTGAGTTTAATTCATGCACAACACTGCTTACAAATCGCCGCAGGTCTAAATACATGACAATGTTTAAGTTGCCTAAGTCTTTATTAGTCATTGATCTTAATTAAATTGCACTACATTTATAATACACAAATACCTTTTTTGATAATTCAAACTTGATCTCCCTCTCGTTTCTGCTGTTTTTCTTTTTTTTATTAGTTTCTTGGAAAAACACTATAATTGACTTAATTGTTCCTATTGTGTTTCGTACAGCATTCACATTATTTAAATCGTTAACGACAAGATTTAGCTTATGTGAGCTGCAATGTACAAATGCTGCTTTTGGGTATCTTTTTCGAATTATTGCTTGGATTCCTTCTTTTCATGCCATTGTAGAAAATCCGTCGTATTCTTGACAAACAAGCTTTGTCATATCTAATCCGAATTCTAATGAATTTGTAATGATGGTGTTGTCTAAACCTTCAGCTGCTCTATCGACTATTGGAATATATCCCAGGAATTTTTCTGTGACCATCATTTTCCCATTTTGTTCTTTGACAAATCTAACACCAAGTGACATCTGCTCAATGCCTGAAATGTCAGTTGTCTCGTCGGCAAGTGTAGAAAATGCAACTGAATTATTTGCTTCAAGAACAATGTCATAAAAATTACCAGAATTTGATTCTTTACCATGAAGTGCTAAATCATGCATGCCTCAAAAATAGGATTGCAGAAATTATGCAATTTTCTTGAATTTGTCTTCTAAATGATGAGTTCAACTGCTCATCTACGGAAACTGCGTTGGATTCCAATAATGCAACACAATTGCTTGCATCTTCATGAGAGCCTTTGTTCCATGTGCTTTGCATGTGGCTACGTTCATCTTCGTTGAAATCTTGAACTCCTCAAACTACTTTTTGCGGAAACAAAACGCAATATTTGAAAAAAGGCACCTTTTAACATTTGGGAGTATACAAGCCACGGTTAATAGTCTTATAACCATGCATATCCAAAAAACTATTTCCATCACTGTTAGCTCTAACTATATACTTTTTATCAGGGATCCAACAATCACGAATCAGCTGCAATTTTAACTTATTTGAAAGGTCGTGTGTCAAGATATACCTTCCAATATTCAATTTAGGAAATGAAGAAGTGACACCAAACAATCAAATTGGAAATAGTTGCTTCAGTTGTGTCTGGCTGTTGAGCTTGTACTCTATGCCAATGATAAATCAAATGCTGCAGATGCCTCAAAATCTTCTAATAACGGTTGTTCGGAATCCCGCGATTGCTCTGTTTTTCTTTTTCTTGAGCCTGTAAAAATATTTCTGATATCCATCTTTTTACATTAATTTTATTTTTGAATGACTGAATTAATTTAGGATTATTTAAAAAATTCAATCAATGGCAGAAGATTATAAACAAACAAGAGTTGCTAGTAAGAAAAGCCTGAATGTTAAAAACATTTTCGAAGGCCTAATCAAGATATAGAAGGCCAAATTAAAAAAAATAAATAAATAAAATCGGAACCTTCTTATGCTTGTTGTCAAAATGTTTGAATTTTCAAATGCATTTATTTATGTCAATATAAATAATTATTGTCATACTTAACTGGAATTTAGTTGAAAATAAACCTGTATGGCATTGTCAGTTAAATTTAAAACAAGCAATTAAGCCTGTTCCAATCTTGGACACAGGACGTGTTAGCGCATTTTCGTGTTATGTATTACGGGTTTTTTAAAAGTAAGGGAAGTAAGTCATGTTGAATAACTGTTACAAAAATAAATAATGAGTTACGTCCCTTTGTTGATTTAGCTTATATAGTAAAAAAATGGTACCTTAAGAAGCCCTTTTATTCGCCCCTCAGTGGTCAGATCGCGAAAGGGACTTTTGATGTACACAAGGCAGGCCAAGACCTACAAAATGATATATACATCTTGGGTCTAGGACTTATGGTTGTTGAGATCTAGGGTGATGACGGACAGACAGACTGACAGACAAAACTGGGACAATAGAGCATTTTTTCGAAAATGCTCTAAAAAGTGTATTGCTGCCCCCCCCCCCATGGAAACATTTCTAGCGACGCCCATGATCTTAGAGGTTCTGTTTAGTCTTCTTAACATAACATATTAGACTTGGTATAAAAATAATATTTGTTACCTTTAATAATAAATGTATTGGAAGATCAAATACAAAAAAAATAATTTATCTTTTTCCACTTTAATACGTCTGTCATATTCTGAAAAAATCCGTGCTGTAGGCTGATTATGTGTTTTATCAGCAATGTCCCAATTCTTCTTATGGCATTAATCCAATGTTGACGTAATTTTTGCAGGAAAACTGTAATTTGCTAATAAATCTTATTAAAACTCTAAATGCACGAATTAATATATTGAATCAAAAGCAAACTAAGTCGTCTAAGTTACTGGAGTACATCACTTAGAAACCTGTTATTTGCTAATAGCACAAATTAATTAATCTATAGATAAAAAGTACCCACATATGAAATGTTATTCCGTTTGGTTAACTCAAAACATTGAAAGCTGTGTAGTCTATATGTTATATTATTGTAATATTTTGAACGTTATAAAACAGCAATATTATTGTAATATTTTGAACATTATAAAACACTGCGTTATAAATAAAAAACAAAACTGATCAAAGCAGTCGCAGAGAAATATCTCCATGTACGGTATCACTATGCTAGAAAACAATACACCATCAGAAATCATATGCAAAAAGGTGCTATGAGCAGACAGATTCATACCATAGTACTTTTTAGTAGCAAATAATTAGTTATCTTCCACCATGTTGAGTCAATGAGTCATTATTGATATTATTGCTCATGGTGCAATTGTAGGCTGCATTTTGAAGCAGCAGATATGCGTTAAGATGGGGACGGGTGGTCGTGCGGTGTAGAGCGCTCGACTGTCGACCGGAGGGTCCCGGGTTCGAATCTCAGTGAGAACCTTGGGATTTTTTCAGGTCCTGGTGATAGTCCCCAAGTCCACCCAGCTTTAAATGGGTACCTGACATTAAGTTGGGGGAGTAAAGGCGGCTGGGCGTTGTGCTAACCACACAACCCCTTCATATGCCGAGGTTATAGAAACAGATGAATTCTACATTTCAACTGCCCCGATGGCCCGTTAGGGTTAAGGGAACTTTACTTACTTTACTATGCGTTAAGGCAATATTGAAGGATTGTTCTAGTCTAATTCACATTGCATAGTGCTAGCCATTCTTCACTGTTTGATCAAATGCTTTACAATATCGGGTGCTTTATAGTTTATTGTTTGGTCAGTGATATACTCGTTTATCGTCATTTGGTTATAAGAAAATTGTCAGCTTTTGGAACGTGATGGTAGATGAAAATCTTCATATTATTGAGGTGCTATTATTTGGTTTAAATAATGATTAGTATTCGGTCTAAATAATGATTTCATTATGGTATTCATTTTTTTGTAGCTTGTTGCTATTTTTTACGTGAAAGGCAATGTGCAATATATAAATGCTGTTACCATCGTTTTCTATGATGATTTCATCTGCTGTTTTAATTCTGTAATTTAAATAAATCTATTGTACCTGTTTGTATGTTCTTTATGTATAGTAGAACTAATAAGTCAGTGCTCTGCAAATCTGTAGTGCTTAATTCAGTGTGAAAATTGAAAATTTTTTTTTTCAAGAGGAGGGGTGTCGAAGTTGGAGGTTGTATGTATATATTTTTTGACAACTTTTTTTGTTTATGTTATGTTAAAAAAAATTAAAAATAATTTTTTATTTGTTTTTTTATCATTGTAAATAATGTTACACAATTTCCCATTTAATTAAATATTTTATAAGTGTTCTAGTTAAAAATGTAATGTTAGTTGAAAAAGTCACTATTTTAATTTTTAAAATAAAAAAATTGTAACAATAGCTTTAGATAGATCCATACAATTTTAGAACCACTGTTCATTTGGGTGGTCAACATTGAAAGTTCATGGGCCAAGGACACAGGCAGAGATTTTGATAATTAGAATTCCAGCGTGTTATCTTTGTTTTGGGTGGAATAAATCTGTCAATGAGCGTCGATGACACCGGATGTACGTGATAAGACGTAATTAAGGAGACAAAGAAATACTAGCCCAAAGTGAGTTTTAGCCGCACCAATCGCTAGGCAGGAATAAGAGTCATTAATATGTAGATGAGTTAGAAAGGGTTTTGGGGAGCCAACCAAAAGTTCTGGGGCTTTAGAGTGACGTGATAATTCACCATCATATAGAATGAGATGTAACTCAGATTAAAGAACAGACTGACGAGAGACACTAAGACTTACAGATCGACAGACCGACGATAGTTGTAGAGATAATTAGAGGAAAAGTTAGTAGAGAAATAATAGAGGCTCAAGCTATCAAGTTATTGAGTTTGCAGTACACAGTCAAAGTCTATTTTATTGAAGTATATCTGAATAATTCCTTCGGGAACTCAGGATACTAAGTGTCAAAGTATTGCCAGATAATTCCTTCGGGAACCTGGAATACTACGTGTTATAGTGTGTACGAAGCATTTTTGAATACTGCTGCACATAAGTTCATACTACACATATTTTCTTATCGTTCAACAAATGTTATTGAATCGTGGAACTTTGCCTCATTAATTGGTGTGTTGTTTGAGAGTGCATTGAGACTGAACGCTACTCAAGTTTATAAAACAGTTATAATATCGGCAGCTACATAGAATCAGTATAGTTATCTGAAGCAGCAGTGAGGAACACACAGCGTTACATTGGAGCAGCACTATATCAACAATCCAGTGGAGCAGCTTTACATCAACAAGCACATAACGTTCAAATATATATAACGTTACAAAATTACATTTTTTCTTATTTAAAATCTTATCGTTTGAAGAGTGTTACTATTTCAACTACAATTCTAGAAATATATGATTGAATGTCACCACGTTTTTTACAACAGCAGGAACTGCCCTGGTTACTCTCATTATGCAGTCTGCGTTAGAGATGTCCGCCTACAGCCATGGACGGTAGCTACAACCTTTTTGCCGAAATTAGGCAGGACATTGAGGCCTACGGCGATAAAGACCAAGGAGAGCAAAACATGGCCAAGCAGCGAAAGGCAGATACGAGCAGAGCATATCGGAGCAGAGGAGAGCAAAGCAGGACGAACGTAGCCATTGACTTTAATCTTGTGAGTACATTGTACATTCTAGCTCTGTCGAACTCAAAACACTGCTGTACTGCTACTTCATGCGTTTCGCCTACGTGATATGCTGTGTAAGTGGAACCGTGTCTCTGTTCAGTTCGTAATATGACAGATCCGTTGGGTTCATGAAAAGAAGTCACACACAAAGACTGGTAAACGGCTTCAACGTGTGTTTCGTCATCGTCATGTTAGTCTGCATCAACAAGAGCTTTTTTGTGTTGGACCTCATCAATGGACAGGTCAGCACCCCGACCGCCAAAAGATGCAAGGAGATCAGAAGGCTGAATGTCTGCGCCTGCGAGACGGCTTACCTGGTGAGCATTCAGGCTGCTACGGGGACGACCACGATCCTCACCGCCCCCACCACGGGGACAATCAACCTCCTCAGCCTGACTAAAGACATGCTCCTGGTTAGCATCAACGGTCAGGCTCAGTTTCGTGCACAACATGGAGATTGTCATTGCACATCTGAAGACGGCTGTACACCATCATCTTGATAGACTGAGTAGACTTAACATGATGGGTGAAGTATACCAGGATGAAGAGAACGGGAGATTCCGTACAGATCTCTGATTTAATTAGGACTGTGTTGTGAGAAATTACATGTCCGGGACGGACAGGTCTGAGAGGGGGCAGTGCTATAACTAAATCATTGCCCTCGGTAGTATCTGGGAATTCCCTAGATCAGCGCACCATAGAATTTGTAATTGAACTGGTGACGGTATGAGCGGTATGACGTAGTGACAACAGCAGATAGAGAGAAGAAAAGAGTAATCAAGCTGGTTATTTAACAGTGAGAGCCTTTAACAATACGATCACCAAAGTTGCAAAAATCTTTTGCACGTTCCGGCAAAATATTCTAAAATGATGTGTTTAAGTTTAAAAGTTTCTTTTTTGTCCATAATTAAGAAATTATTTTATAAAAAATAGTAATCAAATTGAAATAGGTAGCGCAAATAATAAGTAAGCCAGACGTCTTGATTCGATAATTGTTGTCGAGTGACTGAGAGACCGACAAAATGGCAAGCGGGCGAAGGAAAAAAAGGTGCTTTAATCAAAAAAGCACAGCGTATAAATCAAAAGGGTCTCAAATTTTATGGGCGCGTAAATCAAAACCGCGTTAATTAAGGGTTGGCTGTAATAACTAACTTTTCTGTTTCCCACCCTACAAATAAACCTAAAACTGATAAAAACTCCATAGTAGTAGTAGCACTGACCCCAGCCTGTTCACTGATAACTCTAGCCTAGATACCTGAACAAAAATGTGTTTGGAACACCTAAACCTAGTGAGTGATATTTTGAGTTTTTCCTTGAAGGCAGCGACTCAGAATGTCATCATTTGTCATTCTTTCATAAACTTACTTCACACACCGAGCAACTGTTGGATTGAGATGGGTTGAGGTGTGTGAAGTATGTTTAGTAATGACTGTTCCTCTGGTCACAGCTTTCTTGATGTCTCACCATCTGGACAGTTTTCATGGCATAGTTCTTCATCAGTTGAACTGTGTAAGAATCCTGTCCAGATTGCCCGATTCATCTCCTCCACAGTTTGCCAGACCTAATAGCCTTGGCGTAATATTTCTGCAACCTTTTGATTTTTTCTTGGGTCAAACGCCCAACACCTTTACCACACAGCGTTATTTTTTTCGTTTCAATGAGATTTCGGAGAGCTGTTCCAAGTCGTTTGGAAATATGATTTACACACTTCTGTTTCTCCACTACCAATCCAGGATATGGATTTTTATACTACATCTAGATCAGCCAAATAAGTATCTTTAATGTGTAAAGGAACATCTAATAGCACTACAGCTATGATGCCTGGAGGTTTATAAAGTTGTCATTAAGAGTATGCAAAAAGCATGAATGAAATCATGGAAACCGCTACAGACAATGAAAAAAGTTCCAGACCTATTCTTAGAGAGGAGAGAAAGACGTGTTAGAAAATTACATACCGAGCAGGCAATCTATGAAGGAACGGACATTATACATTAATTAAACATGAAATGTGTAAGTTAAAAAATGTTATTTATTGCTAAAGGTTTCACACTTATCAGAACGGTGGTTTGAAGCGGGGACGCCTAAAATAACTCGCACAGGGCGCCTCAATAGGTAGCTACGGCTCTACGTATAGTGTGGTGGCCTGGATGATTACGACTTGAACAGTCAATACTGTACAAATAAAACTAATTGAAGAGCCGCATACTGTTATAAATATTTGAAGGTTGGAGATGGGGTCCAATTTTTGTTAAAGCTCATTATTTATGGAAGGAGACTCGTTGATGTTTTTATTAGGGAGCGACCGATATTCATTTTACCGATAGTCCGATACCGATATTTTTCCCCAGTATTTTTACCGATACCGATATTTTCTTTTTAATCAACAACTATGCCAAACACGTGTTTTTCTCGTGCAGTAGTTCAAACTTATGACGTATGTCAAGTTGTCAACCCTTGTTCCCCCCTTTCCCTGTCATATTTTGTAACACTTCGCCCACTACCGTAATACCCTCCCCCAACTTCCCATCCCAAAAAAAAAAATACACACAGATGTTTACTAATTGTATCATTCAAGGTCATACATTAGAATTAAGAAATGCCAATCCTATTGTTTCAAGGTTATATCGCTGATGCAATTTTTGTGGACGTGACAATTTCTGCTTACGGGTTTTTTTCTTTTTTTTTTAAATTTCTTTTTTTTAGAGCATTTTCGAAAAAAAAATGCTCTATTGTCCTCGTTTTGTCTGTCTGTCTGTCCGTCATCACCCTAGATCTCAACAACCATTAGTCCTAGACCCATGATTTATATATCATTTTGTAGGTCTTGGCCTGCCAAGAAATGACTTTTTTCATTTCGCGATCTGACCTCTCAGGGCCGTAAAAGGGGGCTTAGTACCGTTTTTTACTATATAAGCTATATTAATAAAGGAGCGCTATATCTCAGCAACTATAAGTCTTAGACCCATGATGTATATATCATTTTGTAGGTCTTGGCCTGCCATGTGTACATCAAAAGTTCATTTCGCAATAGGACCTCTGAGGGCCGGACTTCAGGGCTCCGAAGGGGCTTATATATTATATATATAGCCCCATTCTACACCTTGTACGTTCAATAACCCATTCATTTGGTGCGAAATACTGCAGCACGTAGTTTCACCAAGATTTATTAAGAAACCCATCAAATGAAATAGTAAGCTTGTGTTCTGAGTTTAATTGAAAGTATCAGAGCTATGCAACATTTGACGGAGTTTTCGGACGATTAAATGACTATAATTTCGAATGTTTTCAATTATGAGTCCTATTTCAGTAACCACAAACCACTTGTAGTTAGATTTAAGAGAAAATAATTTTTTTTTCAAATATAAAGAAACGTCTTTATAATTTTTTTTTACAGATATATGCGTTACACAATTGAATTTATAAACATTTCCAAAATTTACAAATATTTACTGAAAGATAGCATACGTACTGATACATAACATGAAAATGCACTAACAAGTCCTGTGTCCAGAATGGAACAGGCTTAATTGCTTGTTTTAAATCTTGTCTAATCTGGTTATAGAATTGGGTTATTTACTGATTTTTTTTTCTGCAACTCTGTTGTGAAAAAATAAACAATGTATCGGCAGCCAAAAAACGGTCGGTCCGATAGTTAACCCATAGTGCCAATATCGGTTCGACTATCGGTCGCTCCCTACAAAAATCGGCCGACCCGATATTAACCGATAGTGACAATATCGGTCCGATACCGATCCGATTATCGGTCGCTCCCTAGTTTTTATATTACGTTTTATTTGAGGGGGGGGGGATTTTTTTTTTCCATTTTTTTTTCGTTTTTCGCTTTTTACAGATTTGTATTTTAAAGGAGGGGTATGTATTTTAAAAAATGACGGTAGGTCACCAAAAGTTTGACACTTGTTGACAAGGGGGATAGATGGTCTAAAAAGTGCTAAAATTAATTTGTCGACGTATTTAGTAGACTACCTCTTACATTGAGTTCATTCCAAGATTACTTGTGGGTCAATGTATGACTCTTCAAATAATTGCACTGAAATGTCGAAAAATATTTAGGAAAAATGATGAGCAGTATTTATATTGTGAATAGTACGGATTTATTACATTGACGGGTGAATAATTGTGGAGAAATAGTAGAGTCGAAGTTTGATGACGCAATTTGGTAGGCTCCTCCATGGATATCTATAACACCTGGATAGACAACCAAACACAATTTCATTCTAGCCAAACACTGCTGCTGATATTATTTCATTAGATGTGATGACGACATGCTACAACTTCAAAGGCGTTTGTCAAACATCCGCTGAATAAACTGTAATGGCGCCAGTATGAACTCCCTGTGTTAGAATTTGTGCCATCAAAAACAAAGACCAGCCAGCCATTCTGCGACACCTTTCCACTAATGTAGTATCTGAAACACAGCTGAACCACACTACATCAATGCACCAGTTGATCTTGGAAGTTGTGGAAGCACGCTCTTGGAAGTTGTGGAATTGCCAGAAGCTATTCAACCTTCCACTCCAGACACAACAGGTGGCATTCGATCAACTGACTCGTCTGATTGGTCACCAACATCTGGTAGTAATTTTCATCAAAATGAGCAACTAATGGTGTGGCACAAACATCTGTTTCTGGTTTACTGTGACTGATTGGCGAAATTTTTTCCTAGCTCTATATATTGTACTTGTTGACAGTGATACTGTGTCAATGTTGACACCAGCAGCAGTAAGGGCAGGAGCAAATTATTCGCATCACTTTAAGAGGTGTTTAGTCCTGTCAAGACTGGCAACAAAGAACGGATCATCACCAATACGGCGTTTATTGATGTGTTTTTGCGATTGAGATGATGATGATGCGGTAGTGTAATATTTTTCAATGCTGCATAGATGATACTTGCTCATTGAGATTTCCGCATCAAGATCATACCGATACCTGGTTGAAGTTATGATACCCAGCGTCTCATCAGGCTTGTCAGATTCATTCGTTCGTCGGTCACGGGCAGAAAATGACCTCCATTTTGTTGCCAAATGCCTTTTCTTTTCTCCGGAATTCTTCAGCCTCCCGGCTGCTTCTTTGCCTGTTGTTCTTTAAATTTCTAAACTTTATGACCAATTACCACTGCTCTACCCCCTCTCTGATCTTCAAGAAAGCAATGTCTTTTTGTATTTTGATCAAACTCGGGATTTCATTACACCTGGCATGTGCAACATCAAATAGTTGATTCATCAGCTTGGAAAATTTAACCCAACTCCATCTGCCTATCACTTCGGCGGCCTTTGTTCTTGCCAAGCAACATATCTCTCGTACAATGCATTCAGCTTGGCAACATCATTTTGTTTTACTGTCGTTGGGATGTGCGCTATAAGCCATATAGCAAGCTTCATCGATCACGTTTGAGCAGCTTTCAGAGAGTAAGCTTCCGGCTCTTCCAAGTAATAAAATAAACGACGCAGAGTGAGCCCCATAGTTGGTAGGCTGTTAGAACCATTGACTAATTCAAAGATGCTAACTGTTGACCAATTAACCAGACAACGGTTTCAGATATAGTTTTGAAAGTCTTTTGAGGTACATGTGCCATATTAATTATTACAATTTAACTTTAAATCTGATATGAAAGAAAGAACGCACAGCAGTATGCATTGCAAGAATGAGTAATGCGGAATTAACGATTTAAATTTCAATAATAGTACACAACAAAGACAATTTTAAAAATCCACTCAAAAAATTGCATCATATAGAGAAGCACGATATGCCAAAGAAGGAGACCCTTTGAGCAGTCTGTTAATGTCAATATTTTTTACTGAGATTTTTAATGGTTACCTATGACATCAATCCTCATTCATTAATGCCCTATGTGGTTAAAATTGAAAAAAAGAATTGAAACACTCTAATGTACACTCTAATGTATATATATATATATATATATATATATATATATATATATATATATATATATATATATATATATATATATATATATATATTGTGCTTTTTTTGTAAAAAGTAGGTGCCGGTACTCAGTAGGAATAGCTTAACTTTTGACTACCAGTTCACTTCGATGCAAGCTAAATCACAACTGCAAATATACTATTTTAAATAATTCAATTTAAACAAATTAATACTAAATAAATTAATAATAAACGTTAAAATACAAGAAAAGTAATAATTTTCCTCACATTGAAAAAGGTGCCGGTACACTGTACCGACGTACCAGCAAAAAAGCACTGTATATATATATATGTATATATATATATATATATATATATATTAGGGTGGGTCAAAATATTTTTTATTGAAACATTATTAAAAAGTTGTTACATCATGGTAGTACATGGAGTATGTACAAATATTTGAAAACTACATAGTTTTACTACTACCAACTTTTTTTTCGAAATTTTAACCATATTTACTGTGAGTTTTGTGACTGAACATGTTAAATTTGTGACCTAGGTTATTCAAAAAAGAAATGATATGCATATAAAATTTGTGTTTTATCTTTATAACCTTTTTTACTTGAATAACTAATTAGTTCAGACAACTAGGATAGCATTGCATCTATTTTTTCTCTCAATATAACTGGTGTACCGTGTTTTCATTATGGATCACGCATGGTTGTTTTATTTCATTTTTTATTAATTTTTCAATTATTTTATTAAGTTCTTCTATGAATATGAGTTTTTTTCTACAAGAAGTGCAACTACACATTATGTGTTTGGGTCAGCAGCTGAATAGCCTAAAAGACAACTTCCGACCAGTGAAGATGTTTTCAAGGCTATATGTGGATGCTTAAAATGGAACAATACAATCATAGCCTTCATCCACGAGCGCACACATTAGCGAATGAAGTTAAACAATTATATGACCAGGCTAGTATCCCTACAAATGACATTACCAGTATAATTGTTCGAGGTAAGATGCAGGTGTTAGGGATAGAGGAGACTGTAAATGTCCACAATTAGTAATTTCTGTGCTTGAGTGGGCATTTTGGGTGTAAAGATGGCAAGAGATATGTACATAGACAATGTTGACAAGCAAACAACAAAAATATAAAAAAATCGACAGAAAAGAAAACATTCATTGATGCAGGGTGGCGATCAGATAGGAACCACAAATGATAACGTCAATGATGAGAAAGATAATGATATTCCAGATCAGGATGCTAAAGATGATGAACTACTTGATGCAGGCTTCTCCAGCGATGAGGAATGTTCCAAATAACAAAACAGATATCAATATGAAGCAGTGGATCGATGCTAAACTAAGCAATAGGGATACATGTCTTATCGTTAAAGCTGTGTTGAAGGACTTAAACATGTTAACACCATCTACAGCTCTGGATCCAGCAAAGATGCATCGACATAGATAGGGCAGCCAAGGAACATACTGATGAGAGCAAAGATGGTTAACAAAAGCGAACAGGATTTTTGCGATCCATCTTGTCAAAGTGAGACTAGAAACTTTCTATATGATACAACTGCTTCGGAACCTTGATACTGCTGATCAATCTATTATGTTGCCTGTATTGGAAAATACTTTGCTACTTTGCACATCCAGAAAACATTCTATTGGCTGCAGTTAAATCAATGATGAAGAAATTGGAAGGTATGCAGTAAATAAAATCATAACAGCACGACATAAACCAGTTCCATGCAGAGTTAAAATTTTCAACAAAAATGACATAATCCTGAATATTGCAGCTAAATCATATGATCAGATGATTAACTGGGATCTTTGTGCAGTGACATCCCCTCCTCTGCTGGAACATATTTGCTTGATGATGAACTTAAACGCAACAACCCAATCATACTGGATCAAATTCCCAGTCACTCTCAAGCTGTTGAGAGAGCAATTAATGAAGTTACTGCTGTTAGTTTAAAAGTGTACGGACATTTCAAACTGTACGGACATAGCTCTCGACATGGATTGTTTTGCAAACAAAGAAATCAAGGGATGTTCTTCCGAAAGTTGAAAACAAGCAAGTTTCCTGTGACAACCCATAAACAGTATTATTCATATGTACATTGTATATTTTGCATGAACGATTTATAGATTTGTAAAATTTCATATTACTTATACCAAACATTCTAATAGTTGTAAAATGTCATACATTGGGGGGGGTAACGGGTCAAAGCAAAATCTTTTTTTATTATTTAAGTTTAAGACATTTTAATATCTGAGTAATGATATAGTAGATTTAAAAATAATTTTGTTCAAAAAAAATATTATTAACATATTGATATTTGTGGGTGTGGTATGCCGCCATCTTGAAATTTATGACCTTTTTGTGGCAAATATTTCTGAAATATTTATAGACTGTTTCATATAAAATGTACAATTTTATAATCAGAAAAGCTTACTTCAGGGAATGTCAAAGTACTTTTTTGATAATGTAATAAATAAATCTGTTATGAATTTTTTAAATTGTGTATGGTGAAAATAAGCAAAAAATGCTAATTTTAAAAATTAAAAAAAGGACTTAAAATTTCTTGAAAAGCCTTCTACATAAAAATTAGAAGTTTTATCAAAATCTGACAGGTGGTTTTGAGATTTTCTTGCCATAGTGAAGCAAATGTCAAAAATATTTTTTCAGAGAAAAATTACTTTTAAGTTTTTAAATTATTGAAGTTTCTGAATGAGTAACATTCTGAAATTTTTTTCTGCAATATAATTCATTCATAGTTATTATTGACATGCCGTATCTAAAAAGCAAAAAAAAAAAATTCTTTTTTTAGACATAGTACATTTTTTTCGCCCCGTACCCCTTGATTATAGTTAGGAGTGGAAGACATTATCTGATTTTTACAAATTTTACATTTTTACAATCAGTAGGACCATAGGCTATTTTTTGAATATGTTTCATATTCCCAACTCCAAAAATTTTTTTAATTTACCTAATATATATATATATATATATATATATATATATATATATATATATATATATATATATATATATATATATATATATATATATATTGAGGTGGCTCACTATATTGGAAAAAAATACAGTTTTTTTATTTCATCATGAGTTTTTTGGTTCACTTTGATTTAAAACATGTATATACTAAATTTCACACCATTTGGGCTCCTATAAATACTGCCTCAGTGCACTTGTTATCTCGTGTTTTATGGTTTGGCAGTTATGAAATGAAAATTTTGCAACGTTTAAAATGCTGTTTTTAAAGTACACAGAACAATTATATTACGCAGTAGGAATTAAACAGTAAAATAATACTAGTTTCATGACTCATTAACCTGACTGTATTGCAGAGTAGTTCTAAGTACGCCATTCAAAAATACACTTTAAAGTTTTTTAGTCTGTGCTTTCTGAATCCTGAGGTCTTTAAGTTGCGATCTCCTGGCACAGTTTGATTTTTGCATCTGGAAACTCTTTGCGGTGCTGTTCAGCAATTTGGAACAGGTACTGCTTCTCCTCCTGATTTGGTGAGAGATGAGTTGAATGATGACACCAGTGCAATTTCCGTTTCAAGGAAGAGACTACTGCTGTTGTTTCTAAAAGGATGGAGTTTTTGTTGCCAGGTGGAAGATCAGTCATGAGAAAATTTGTGGGAAACAGAGAGAGCATTAAACAAGTGCGGGGGAGGATTTCTCTCAGGAAAATAAGATTCAGAGTCAGAAGTTCTGCGTTGCAAATATCTTGAGTTGTCGTTCATTTGGAGGATATTTGAGCAAAATGTGATGACTTCTTCTTTTAAAGGCTTGAGATTTTGCTCCAGTCGAAATCTTGTCATATACTAAATTCTCTCTGTCTTATTTTTAGGCCAAAACGTCTTAAGCTCTTGAATAGCAGCATCCGGTCCAGTTGTAATACCCCCAAATGTATTTTGAAGACTTTTGCACATATCAATTCAAGTATATGATGTCTGCATAACCAAAAGCAGTTTCTTACTCAATTTCTTTTTCAAGAATGTGCCCTGTGTTTGCCGCAGTTGTGTTAATCGCTAATCCTTTAAAATATTTGCAACCGCCTCTGAAACAAGTTATCCTGTTCTTTGTTTAGCTTTTGGCACACCCTCCCGTCCCCCTCTCTCCACCTTCCTCCTTCCTCCTCCCCCCTCTCCTCCCTGCCCCCTCTCTCTCTCTCTTATCTTTCCTCCCTCCCATTTCTCCCACCCTCTCTCCCTCCTCCCCTTAATCTCCTTCCCCTACCACCTCTCTCCCTCCCTCCCTCCTTCTCTCCCCCTCTCTGCCCCTCCTTCCCTCTCCCTCCCTGCCCCCTCTCTCTTTATCTCTCTCCCCCTCCCTCTCTCTGTACAATTAAACGTCAAATTACGCTTCTTAAATAAACAGAAAACCTTATTTTGCCCAATCCCCGTGCAAAGTCGGGTACTTGCAGCATGAAAAAAAAACAACAATATTTTTTTTCCCGTCCCTAACTTTTTTTCTTTCACCGTCCGTTCAATTACACATTATCTTGGTGCGCGATTTTTATTTATTGAGATTGTATTAATAATGTTAATAATGTCACAGAAACATTTTAATTAACGTATTTCCGGTTTATTAAAGTGCACCTTTAATTTTAATCTTCCGAATACATAAAACGATAGGTAAATAGATATGACTATTGATTTCATCATGTTTACAATTGGAGTTTCAGGGAGTTACCCCTCTTTTAAAAATGTATGATAGGGAAATGACGTCACAGAGGAATTTTTGTCTATGGCGCCGTCAGATTACTTTGATATAGTAAAATACTAAAATAAAAAAAAAATAATTACAATTAAACTACCAATCGATATGAAACCGAAACCTGTCCTATAACCTTTATGTAATTATGTGTATGTGTAACAAATTTCACATTATTTGGTAATCTGAATCTTGAGTTATAAGGGAACAGACAGACAGACAGACAGACAGACAACAAATGCCTCTTATAAGTATATATATATATATATATATATATATATATATATATATATATATATATATACTAGTTGCAAGTACCCGGCTTTGCCCGGGTTTAAAAATGGAGTTTTCTGTTTACCTTTTGTTTTCTCCCTCCCTCCCTTTCTCCCTCCTCCCTCTCCTTCCTCTCTAACTCCCCCATCTCCCTCTCCCTCCCTTCTTCTCTCACCCCCGTCCCCCCTCTCCTCCTCACCTTCCCTCCCTTCCTCCTCCCCCTCTCTCCCTCCTTACCCCTCTCTCTTTATCTCTCCCTCCCTCCCATTTCCCATCCTCTCTCCCTCCCTCCCTCTCCCGTCTCCCTCCCTCTCCCGTCTCCCTCTTTCCCCTTAATCTCTCTCTCCCTCCCTCCCCCTCTCTTCCTTTCCCTCCCTCCCTCTCCCTCCCTCCCTCTCCATCCCTCTCTCCCATCTCTCTCTCCCCATTCATCCCTCCCTCATTCCCTTCTCTCCCTCCCTGCCCCCTCACTCTTTCTCTCTTTCCCTCCCTCCCCTCTATCTCCCTCCCTACCACCTCTCTCCCTCCCTTCTTTTCTCTCTCCCTCTCCCCCTGCTCTCTCTCCCATCCTCCCTCTCTCCCCTCCTTCTCTCCCCCCAGTCACCCCCCTCCCTCCCTCTCTCCCTCCCTCCCTCCCTCCTACCTCCCTTTCCTCTCTCTCCCCCCTGCCTCTCTCTCTTTATCTCTCCCTCCTCGCTTCCCCCTCTCTCTCTCTCTCTCTCTCTATATATATATATATATATATACATATATATAAATACTTATTATTATAAAGCTGCCTTCTTCTAAATCCTTCCTCATTCCTTTACCTTCCTCAAACTGAACAAATCAGAGAGCATGAAAAAACATCAACAATTCTTTACATCACAAAGGCACAATACAGCACCAGCGCGCAAGTTCTATTCGATCATAAGGAAATGACGTCACAGAGGAATTTTATTTATGGCGCCGTCGAGATTACTTTAATATAGTAAAATACTAAATAAAAAAAAAATAATTACAATTAAACTACCCATCGAGATGAAACGAAACCTGTCCTATAACGTTCCACATGTAATTATGTGTATGTGTAACGAATTTCACGTTATCTGTTTTTTCTGGATCTTGAGTTATAAGGGAACAGACAGACAAACAGACAGACAGACAGACAGACAAAAAATGCGTCTTATAAGTATATATATATATATATATATATATATATATATATATATATATATATATATATATATATATATATATTAGGGAGAGTCCAACAATTTTTTTCTATTTTCTAAATTTAAAGGCCTGCATTGTGTTCTGCCAGAAAAAAAAGGTTTTCTGAAAAAAATGAATACAATCGCGAAATATTTAGGGGTTTCACAAAGGCAATGAAAACATTGATTTGGTACTAAATAGTAATTTAATGGTTTTTGTTAATTGATGAGTGTTAAACATGAAATAACGACCTCTAAAACAAATAAAATAATAGAATGCAACAAAGCAAAATGTATACTATTCACTGACTGCTTTTGCTAGTCCAGTAACCACTGTGAGTCTTCTTTACATCGGATTTAATCGTCGGTGGTGCTTTCACCACCTGAAGTAAGAATTGCTTCTGGTCTTCTTTTCTGCATAAAACTTCATTGAGATCCTGAATCAGTTTCATTCCTCTTTCGGCTGTGTCATTAACAACTTTCAAATTGCTTACAACCTTTTATGCATGTTTGTATTCATTGTTGCTGCTCCATGTTTCAGGGACATCTCCAAGAATGAATGTGGCAAACCAAGTATGGAGGAAAATATACCTTTGTATTGTTTGTAACAAAGAAGCTAATGGGCCTGGTCCGCATAGAATCCATTGGAATCAAGACGCTGAGCTCGATTTTTAGATACGAGTTTTCTTGCATATTTTTAAGCATCTGAACCTTTTGCTTGGGATCAATATTTTCATAAAAAAAGCGAGGCCCACAGTAATTTTACTTAGATACCATAAATGTCGACCGAAAGCTTTTTTTGCTGCTTTTCCAATAACTGAATTAACTGAGTTATATTTTTCTAAATCCTTTATAAATTGTAGGTCATTTGATGGCGCCCTTGCTGGCTGTGGGGCTTGAAACCACAGTTTCATATGTACTGGAAACAAAACAGAGGAACTGAAACTGTCCTTATTTTTCAGAAGGCTTCAGCTTAAAGTGCTTCTTAAACACTCACATCTTTTAGCAATAAATTATTCTTGCCATCAAACGTGCTCTGTGTACAGCTCTGGAGCAGCATGGAAATGAATCCCACGTGGTGGTGTTCCTCCAAGAAATATGACAGCAAGTTCCTAAAATTCTCTGTAATCATCTCGTGGGTGACAAATTTGAAGATAATCATTTGCAAACTGCAATGTGCTATCTTTGAAAAGGTCTACTTTAGTCATCGCATCTGCAGTAT
This sequence comes from Bulinus truncatus, assembly GCA_021962125.1. Lineage (NCBI taxonomy): Eukaryota > Metazoa > Mollusca > Gastropoda > Planorbidae > Bulinus > Bulinus truncatus. Next base: position 732,748 of record JAGDYQ010000061.1, read on the forward strand.
CATAGGATCCCTTCTCCATAAAATGCCACTGCTCTTTAAAGTCATTGAAAAGTGAAATATCAGGTCAAGTTGAGGGCCCACTTATCTTCAATGCGGTGAACACTTTTTTCAGAACGAATTTCCATCATTTGGTGGCGGCAAGCAAGATGAATAAGACTTTTTTTTTCAAGCAGCTTTTCAATTAAAACACATTCCCCTTTTGGAATCCCCAGTGCTACTTGCTGTTGTGTCAAAACTTAATGCTACTACTTTTTCACAAATTTCCCTGTCCTTCAGAATTCAACTACAGCTTGAGCTTGACTGTCACCTGTTCCTGAAGCCATTTTTGGTACACCTAGCAAGCATTCTATTTGCAATCATGTTACAATCACTGGCAATCTCTCAACATTCTCCCCGGCTGTGAGATCTGGAAGCAATTTTCCATTCCAATGTACAGTTAATGCTACTTGTGGATCAAACAATTCTTTAACTGAATGTGTTGTTTTTTTTTCCTATCTCAGCTATCACACGCCGTACAGTACTTCGACTTAATGTCATGTCACTAACATCGTGACCAAGAGAATGAGCTGTAGCAGCTAGTAAAATGGACTGCTGCTCGATCACTAACTTATGATCTATCTAATGCTGCAGAAACTTCTTTGGACAGAACTGACTTTATGCAGGTTCAGCAATATTCGGGATAAAGAGCTGGTAAATGGAGAACATACCTAAATTTTCAGAGAGCTTGTGCAACCTCGAATTTCATCTGAAAAGTATAGAAATTTTATGTTTATAGTATTTTTTTGTGGTAATCAAATGTGGGGTTTAAATCAAAGTAAAATTTAAAAAAATTTCACTCTTTATTTCGGACCACCCTAATATATATATATATATATATATATATATATATATATATATATATATATATATATATATATATATATATACATATACTAGATATTAAATACGGCGTTGCCCAGAAATCTAAGTGTAATGTAAAACCCCTTCCTAATCAATTTGACAACTGAATTTTTAAATACAGATTAATTTGGTTAATTAGGTAATTATGTAGATTGACACTCCCATATTGGCACATATCTACGTTAATGAAGCTAATGACACAGTTCTGTTTTATGATTTATTACCAATCAAACACCAACATAACAAATAGTAACAAAATAAATCCACATAATTCTTACTACTTTTTCAAAAACATCATACTGTGTCAACGGTCAACCTCACTGCTTGGCATCTTCTCTACCTTTTATCCCTGGTCAGCATTCTCACCTGCCCACATTTACTCCCCCACTAATAAATGTTTTAATACTGAGTAGAACTCATCACACTATTCTAATAAAATTTACAAGTTTAGTTATAACAGATTGATGACACCCCCACACTCCATTAAAATTTCATTATTTTAATTATATTAGTCGCCCAACCATGCGGAGGCACCACGTGAAAGACGCAAGTCTATACAGATAGATTAGTCGCGTTTGCTGAATTATCGAATACGTTAAAGCAAGCAAGACGCATTCAACATTCAACAACGTTCGACAACTCCGCGTGTTTTCTGAATTCTTTACAAAATATTATTATTTTTTTAAAGCTATGAATGAAATTATATTTTTAATTAGTTGTTTTTTACATTACAACATCTTAAAGGATAAATTATTTCAATGAAAAAATGTTCAAAGAGTCCTTGAAAGAGATCTAATTAGTTGTTGTTACTTTTCATTTAAAAGAAAGCAAAATGATAAACTATAAAAAAAAAAAATTATATAAATAAAAATGGAAATAGGATTCGCCGGTATTCATAAATCTTAAGTTCTTCACCAATTGCCTTAAAATGTACACACACAATTGCAGAAAATTACTCGGTGTGTTGATATACAGAGTGGGCCAAAAAAAATGAGAACATTGCGTAGAACATAATATAATTATATCAAAGTTTGTTTAGCTGTATGCATAATATCTTAAATTGCTTACTCATTTACTTACTTGCCCGTTTAGATATATGACGTCATTAGTTTGACAATTTCCAGGCGCCATTTAAGTTTTAATATAACAATTGTTTACAAAAGAAAATTTAAGTTTTTCCCAAGAATGACAAAAATTACCGCGGACGACCGTATTTCTGATTAAAAATTTGCGAATTGAAAAACAGTGGGGGGCTAGGAGAAAAGTCAATGAGTTTGCCAACAAAGCCTGGAGTATAGCTAGTGTCAGTCGAGTTAGCACATAAAATTAACAACAATAGTTCAACAGAACGTAAACCCGTAAGTGGTGGACCTAAATCGGCCAGAAAACAACAGAATATTGAGCGGGTGAGTGAGCTGATCTGAAGTTAAAATGGTTATCCTTACAGTAACAAAAGTCCACGGGAAATAGAAAAATAAACTGAGTATATCACGTTCGTCTATTCGACGTGGTAGCGACATGATTTAAGACTCAAAACGTACAAGCGTGTGATCAGTCTGAAGCTGAATCAAAATGTCAATTGAAACGCTTGCAACGCAGTCGGCAGCTATTTGAGCGGTTTCCTAATGAGATAAGTGTACGAAACATCTGGTTTACAGATGAAAAGACATTCACCGTTGCCACTCCAGTTAATTCTCAAAATGATCGTATTTATTCGCTAAAACAAAAGAAAGCGCAAAATCGGGAAAATCGGCTTATACGAGAACGTGACCATTTCAGCCGCAGTATCTGGCATTAGTTGGTGTTTCTCTAATGGGAAAACTGACATTGTGTTCGTTGAACAAGTGCCAAAGTAAACAATTGAATACTATTGTGAACATGTTCTGAGAGAAAGTTTGTTGCCTGTAATTCAAGCGATATGTGGTCTCACATACGATCAACTTTCTTCGTCAGGAGAATATTAACGTCATTGAGCCAGACATGGCCACTAACAGTCCTGATTTAATCCAGTAGATTATGCCGTGTGGGATGCTTTGCAAGAAAATGTCTACCTTAGACGAAAATTTTCCACAGTTGAGCAGCTGTAGTTGGCAATAATTGAAGAGTGGAGAAATCTGGGACAGCGATGTATTGATTAAGGTAAAAAGAATTGGCGTCTACGCTTAGAAAAAGTTGTTGATAAGCAAGGAGACATTGAACAGGATTTCTGATTGGCTAAATACTTTGCAAACAAAATTACATGAAACAATGCAATTCATTAAATTATATTTTTAAATAATTCGTATGTTATATGACGTTCTCACTTGTTTTGGCCCACCATATAAATATATTTGGTATGAACATCATATCAATAATATTCAAAAATAATATTTAAACGATATGTTTGGTAATATAATTTATTTACTTTTTTGAAAAATAACACGGGAGGTCACAGGTGCTAACTAATATATGGTAAATAAATCAATCGGCCGAGTAAAAACTCATATTTCATCATATTTCTTTTCAGTTAACAAAACGGTATCGTAAAATATTTCATTTTAGAGCATTTTTGATAAAAAAATGCTCTATTGTCCCCGTTTTGTCTGTCTGTCTGTCATCACCCTAGATCTCAACAACCATAAGTCCTAGACCCATGATGTATATATATCATTTTGTAGGTCTTGGCCTGCCATGTGTGCAGCAAAAAGTTCTGACCTCTGAGGGCTGGACATCAATTTTTTTACCGTTTTTTTACTATATTAGCTATATTAATAATTATGTCATTTCATGGCCCCATTCTACACCTTATACGTTCAATAACCCATTCATTTGGTGCGAAATACTGCAGCACGTAGTTTCACCAAGATTGACGTCACATGTGTTCTTCGCAGTAGAGTATTTATTCTTCAGCCACAATAATTTTATTTTTCGAAAAACATCCTTTACAATTACACAATTGAATTCATAAACATTTCCAAAATTTACAAATATTTACTGAAAGCTAAAATACGTACTGATGCATAACACAAAATGCTAACACGACCTGTGTCCAGAATGGAACAGGCTTAATTGTTACTTTAGTTTGTAAACTATTATTTTGACAGTATATTTTAGAGCATTTTCGAAAAAAAAAATGCTCTATTGTCCCCGTTTTGTCTGTCTGTCTGTCCGTCTGTCCGTCCGTCATCACCCTAGATCTCAACAACCATAAGTCCTAGACCCATGATGTATATATCATTTTGTAGGTCTTGACCTGCCAAGAAATGACTTTTTCCATTTCGCGATCTGACCTCTCAGGGCCGTAAAAGGGGCCTTAGTACCGTTTTTTACTATATAAGCTATATTAATAAAGGAGCGCTATATCTCATAACTATAAATCCTAGACCCATGATGTATATATCATTTTGTAGGTCTTGGCCTGCCAAAAAATGACTTTTTCCATTTCGCGATCTGACCTCTCAGGGCCGTAAAGGGGCCTTAGTACCGTTTTTTACTATATAAGCTATATTAATAAAGGAGCGCTATATCTCAACAACTATAAATCCTAGACCCATGATGTATATATCATTTTGTAGGTCTTGGCCTGCCATGTGTGCAGCAAAAGTTCTGACCTCTGAGGGCTGGACATCAATTTTTACCGTTTTTTACTATATTAGCTATATTAATAATTATGTCATTTTCATGGCCCCATTCTACACCTTATACGTTCAATAACCCATTCATTTGGTGCGAAATACTGCAGCACGTAGTTTCACCAAGATTGACGTCACATGTGTTCCTTCGCAGTAGAGTATTTATTCTTCAGCCACAATAATTTTATTTTCGAAAAACATCCTTTACAATTACACAATTGAATTCATAAACATTTCAGAAATTTACAAATATTTACTGAAAGCTAAAATACGTACTGATGCATAACACAAAAATGCGCTAACACGTCCTGTGTCCAGAATGGAACAGGCTTAATTGTTACTTTAGTTTGTAAACTATTATTTTGACAGTATATTTTAGAGCATTTTCGAAAAAAATGCTCTATTGTCCCCGTTTTGTCTGTCTGTCTGTCCGTCTGTCCGTCCGTCATCACCCTAGATCTCAACAACCATAAGTCTTTTTTCAACCAGATATTGGATACCGCAATTCAATCAGATAATGATCGATTTATGCACTTGACATCTCATTGCGATTTATTTGGATTTTTTGTATCACATTAAAAAAACTGGAGAAAGGTGATAAAAGAGAGGTTTTCAAAGATTGCAAGGACCTTCAATTATTAGCTTTAACATCTGAAAACGAAGATTCAGCAGACATTAATGTAACAGAACTGTGCGGCAGTTTACTGTGATGAATAATTTGATTTATCAAGTAGAATTACAGATAAATCAAGCTCCCAGAGTTATATTAGACTATCTATGTGGAATGGGCGTGGTTGCTCTTTTTCCGAATGTGTACTTGGCATTATGAATTTCGCTTACACTCATATAAACATATCTCCGTTCTACCATGTCCTGCGATCGTTTGCTATATAGTTACAATATCTATAGAGAAAACGACTGTAGAAGATTTGGATCTGGGACCGAAGTACTTGAAGAGTTTGCCTCTGCAAAAGCTAGAAAAGCATATTTTTTCTTGAATTCTCTTTAATCTTTTTTAACGCTTAATAAACATGACATTTCATTATTTTTTTAATTTTTCTTATTACTTTTTTTAACTTAGCTAAAAAAAAACTTCCTAAAATACACTAATATATACTTAAAACTCTAACTTTTATAAAGTTGCCAAATTTTAAAAAATGTATTATAATAAATAGTATTTATAGAGTTTTCTTAGAAAATGAAACTAAAAAAGTGGCGGTATTTTTTTGTCCTTTTGCCTATCACAAAAAATGTCTAAGGCCGGCACTGAGCAAAAGCAACATATTCTGTTACAGTGTTACAGACAAAAATTGCAGAAATACCAAGGAAGAGTGAAAACAGTTTAGTACTGTCGGGGTGTCTATTTGGTCCGACTGTTGTTGATAGTGAAATGGGAGGCGTTGTAGTTGCGGATAGAGATAATCGTCATATTACATGTTTCATAATCATCTGAATAAATGAAACGGACTCTCAGAGATGCTGATTCAATACGTTACGTTTATAGACCAATACATTAAGATACAAGCTATACTTTACTTCAAAATATTACATCAAGTGGTTAATTCGATCTTTTTCATAAGTAATAGACACTGTTAACGTAAAAATACGTCCTTACTGTTCAAGAGAAAATTTTTAACTGACTTTTTCTTTCGTAATTCATAGTTGGTTGAAAACTAGATCCAAACACATGTACAAAACAATACCTTGGCTGGCACAATGGTTACTATACAGTGTTTAATGATAGCTCACTCTCTGTTTCTTTTTTTTTTTTGACGAAGTGCCGTATCACAGTTTTAAACTATATACTGCTTCAACCATACTGCCCTATATACCTTGTTTTATTTATAAAGATTAGCATGCGGCTCAAACAGAAGCATTATTTTTCTACCGGTGTTTTAGCAAGTTTAAAGTTTTGCATGAATATTTCCAGTCAGGTGGGAGCAGTTAAAAGTTGGATATAGCAGTATTTTTTTGGAAAAAATGTGGAAGTCTTTTTTATGCATTTTAACATCAACATCATTCCTAAACCGATGTGGTCGTTGATGGAACGCATAGACACCTTAAAAGATATATTTCACAAGTTGCCTATCCTGTGCGGCTGTCCATTCATATTGGTGTGGAAGTCCCTGAAAGGATGAGATGAGATTCTTGTGACTCATATAAACCACTTATGGACGGCTTTTATGGTGCCCTTCTTCCATCCTCACCATAACCGATAGTAAAATGGCCATGGAGGCACCACGGGAGATATTGTGAGCTTACATGAAGAAAGCAATAATGAAATAACAATAATTGATTTCGCAAATTGGGCGACCTCCCTTATAGAAAATGAAAAGGTTCTTAGAAAGGTGAGTGAATTTTTCGAAGAAATGCTGAACATTAATACTGACAGCGTAAGAGATGTCCCAAAACATTGCAGAGGACAATGGTGCAGAAATCAGGGCTGGGGAGCCAAGGGCGGTGTCGGCATCGGCATTTGTACTTTGCCCGGTGTCGGTGTCGATGTTGGCATTTGTATTTTGTCCGGAGTCGGTTCGGTGTTGGCGCAAAAACTCGCTCCAAAAAAAAATACTAGAACTTTAATTAAATAATCCAGAACAACGTCAGATAGTTCTTAGCCAATCTTTAATTTAAAGTTTTCTCAAGTTCTTCTTTTTTTCTTTTTAAATACATACTTGGTAAATATGTTTATCAACAAATATATTATTTTTCCTACAGTACAACGACCTGTCAACATTAACAGAAATTGTGACTAAAAGCAGATAGAAAGGCTACTGGCTATGTTCACTCTGTTATTCACTCAATCATTGTAAATCATAAGAAATGTTTAGTTTGCATCTTTCTTATCAATATCCATGCTGGAGAAAGATTACACACAAACCTATTTAAGTCTATTAGAAACCTCAAAGAATGATCTGTTTTAAATGTTCCTACAATCACAACTAACACTCTCCAAAGCTTATTTTATCTCAGCCAGAATGAAACATTAGTATCTACGTCGCAATGGCACTACATGAAAGCCCAGTCCGTAGCTAACTAAGGCGCCATGTGCGAGTTTTTGGCGCCCCTAGCCCTAAGAGTTCTGAAAATTGTGCCACCTATTACAATACATAACATGTTTCACTACATATTTCAGGTTTAATTCGGGTGTAAAATAACGATTCTTCCTCTATTAATCGTTAAGTATGTAGTGTCTTCAATAGTCTCTCTCTTTTCTAAAAATAGGTCTGGAACAACCATCTCTTACCTTCCAAGCATCATTGCTCTAGTGTTGTTGGATATGTCTGTACTTTGCAGTGACTTGGTTGACTTAGGGCAATCGTTAATAATAATTCTGACCAATATTTGATCATAGGTCATGGTTATAAATGAGAACTTATTAAAAGTAGCGAATTGGCTGCATCAGGTTTACTATAAAAATACTCTCCCGCATACTGTGGCATATCTTGGCTAAACTATACATTTTGTTATTTAAATGTATTCACCGCAGTAAGCTACTCTTGATTCTCATATATAGTGTTTTTCGTGACCTTCACTTTACATGTACAACTGATAACTTTTTTTTCATCATAATGGACATGCTGTAAATTTTATGTGATTGATGTAAATGCATAACTACTGAAGAACCACAATAGTAATATTAAATTTGATTTGAAGGTCTGAATCACTATCAGATCAATGAAAATTTATAATACTTTAGGTGAGCTAACATAATAAACGTTATCAATGTAAATGAAAAAAGGAGGTACTGGGGTCAAAATCAAAACGTATAAACGGGATGTGGATTGCTAATGTCTGGTTTAGAAGCTGAACATTGTTTCTTTAAGATTATTATTTGAGACTCTGCTCAGCTCGGCTATGCCCTGTTTATAATTATTAAAAACAACGGATGGATGACTTTATAAGTTCTGGCATTTTATTTATTTTACTTTTGTTATTCAATACTATACATTAAAAATGAGACTAAAAAAAACTATTTCCATATAGGTCGATGTTAATGTATGTTAAATTATATTATACCTTCTTTAAGTTTTATATTCATCTATAAAATAAGGGTATATTCATGTTGGGGTCGGGAAAATAAAATGCCGACACACTTTCTTTGAAAGAGCAGCATGGTAAGATACAGTGGCATTTTTTATTTTGTTCAAAGAAAATAAGATTTAAAATGGTATTATAGAAGTGGTGTGTGTGTTAGTGCAGTGGTCCCTAACCTTTTTCCTCGCCGTGAAAGATCAGTCGACATTTTGATACTCTCACAGCAGGCCCGAGCGGGTATGTGTCGCACTATCCTGAGAGAAATACACTACAATAAATAAAATGGAAATAATTTAATGTTTCTTGGGCGGCCCAGTGCCATTTGATCCACGACGACCGGTACCGGGGATTGGGGACCACTGTAAACAAGGCATTCGGTCAGTTTGGTTATACTTTAGAGCGGCAACTTCCAGATAATGAATGGGAAAGTTAGAAAAACCTTGCAAATGTACCAGTATATCAAACTTGTATTAAAACTTTATAGTTGCATAATATGTGTGTGCACGAATATTACCAGTCGATTTTATTATACACTTGGCTAGGATGTTGGTATGCTGTCAATATTTCTTTTTACGTTGAAAACAACTGATTGAGAAAGGCAATAGTTCCAGTACGTTACTGGAAAAAAAATATGATCGATCGCAAAACTGTATCAGTTTTACTCTTAGTAGCATTCAAAAAGTGAAATGATCGAAGTAAATATATTCAGTCAATTTAAAATACAGCTTAAAACACTTCACGCTACAGACTTAGAATTAGCTAGCAAAATTATTTTAAAATAGCTGTACCCTGCAAAAACCTTTGCATAGAGTTATACCACCTTATGCTTGATCGGTAGGCTAGGTTACATTTTTTGGTTTCGGGCAGATCCGATTTTTTCATCGTTGTATTTTAAACTGGAATACTGCTGTATTAATTCTTTACTTTCGATTTAACGCACACTGGAAATGAGTATTATTATATATTCTCGCACTTAAAAATGGGATGTGGTTGGTGATAAATAGATTTGCATGTGCGCCCAAAAATTTATTATATGTGACCCTGCCCGAATGTGTGTATATTTTTTTTTCTTTATTTTTCACCAAGTGCTGCATTCAATAAATGCTTATTGAAACATTTTTTTGCCCTATTTTGATTATAAGTATACATTGATTTTATAAGGGAATCAGCAACAAAAGTAAATATATATTAAACGAATATACTTCACCATAGCGCAATATATTTAACCAGAAAAAGTATATACTGTGTATTGAAAGTATACATTAAATAAAAAAATATCGATAAAGTATAAAATAACAATTTCAGCAAACAAGCAGAAAAAATATGCTCTTGCGGAAAGGGAAAATATTTAGGAAAATATATGGGCCAGTAAAGGAAAATAACGAGTGGAGAAGTAGAATTAATTCAGAGCTGTGCAATCTGTACGAAGAACCAAATATAACCAGTGAAATCAAAATGAATCAGATTGAGGTGGGTAGGGCATATAGAAAGAATGGAGAAACAAAAGAGGTCTAAAAGCAATATATAAGGAAACACCCAAATGAGAAAAGGCTTAAAGGCAGACCAAGAAGCAGATGGTTGGAGGAAGTGGAGAAAGACCTTAAAGCCATAAGAGTGAGAGATTGAAGAAAGAAGACCTTGGGTCGGGTAAAATGGAGAAGAGTAGTGGCAGGCCATATATATATATCTCAAAATAATGTAATATTTGTGGTGTTCAGTTTGTTATTATTTCTATACATTGTCTATATCTAATGTGCAATTTTCTACCTTTACCGCTAACCTCAAACTACGTCACCATTTTTTATTACGTCACGAGAATTAATTGTATAAGGGTCTGAGTACCACCGTACACAATGTAAACAATGCAGACTAACTCATTTATGTGGGAGCTTCACAGAACTATGAAGTGTAAAGCTTTGATATTTCTTTTTTAAGAGGCCTGTTTAATAAAGGTAAAAGGAATGTTACATTTTTAATGTGCACCAGGTTGGCAATATTTTCTTGTGCTATTAATTCTCGCTACGATATATTGTACTATATACTACAATGTGTGAGAACAGTAAATAAACCATCTGCTAAACATTAGCGTTTCATTCCCAGCTTCTGTACTTTTTGTTAGTCATGAAGCAGGCGTCATGTCTGCAGCTATCGGGGAGTAGTAGTGGTACTTCATGGATCACTATTTCAGAGGCTTGCACTGATTGGTCTGGAGCCCGATCACAGCTACAGTAGCGTGCCTTTTGATCTTTGCCATCGGTGGCTGGAAAAAATTCCCAAGCGAATGTGTTTCTGCGGCAAATACTTCCCATCACAGGTGGCAATGAAATAACATAAGGTCGTCCATTGCAATATTCCTGTTTGTGAACATGATGAGGCAGAAGTATCAGACAAGGAGATTGAACAGGCAATTGAAAATTCAGCAACAGATGTAGTCATCATACGAAATATGTTTGAATGGCTGCAATCGGAATTTTCAGTTGACTGAATAATTGTGGTTTAATGCTTTGCATTTTTTAATTATAATTCAATAAAATGTTTTTAAACAGTAATATTTTTATATTTATAATTTTCAATTTCTGAAAAAAATTTTTGTAAATATGTACTCTTTATATTGTTTACATTCTCCCAATTTAAAAATTCGAAATATTCATGAATTCATGTTCGGTAAATTTTATGTTTTGGACGTCAACAACTGGGGGGGGGGGGGGAAGGGGGGACCAGTCAAAAGTGGACAAATGTGGACAAGGGGGAGGGGGGGTGAAAAATAGCAAGGAAATTGGTGGACGTCTTTTTTGGATGATTCCCTACAATTTACATTTTATGTTGACATTTTCGTTACTTAACACAGTTAAATTACAGTAATGGCATGATTTTAAAATGTAATAAAAAAAATTCAACGTAAATGCGTTTTTTTTAATTAATATAGCAAAACTTTGTAACTCTTGAGCATTCCCTTCCAGTAGCAGTAGGAAGCTGAAGTTGTTGTCAATTACTTAGTAAGACAAATGGAACTCAACAATAGGGTGCCCCGTTAGCTGTGAGAAACTTTATTTTTTACCATATGATCTTGGGCCACCCTACTGTTCTAGTCGAATTTGTATTCTGAGAAGTAGGTGTCGTATCTGTCAAGTTATTTGCTTCAATAATGTTTCAATAAGCATTTATTGAATGCAGTACTTGGTGAAAAATAAAGAAAAAAAAATATACACACATTCGGGCAGGGTCAGCATAATAAATTTTTGGGCGCACATGCAAATCTTATTTATCACCAACCACATCCCATTTTTAAGTGCGAGAATATATAATAATACTCATTTCCAGTGTGCGTTAAATCGAAAGTAAAGAATTAATACAGCAGTATTCCAGTTTAAAATACAACTGATGAAAAAAATCGGATCTGCCCGAAACCAAAAAATAACCTAGCCTACCGATCAAGCATAAGGTGGTATAAAAAAACTCTATGCAAAGGTTTTTTGCAGGGTACAGCTATTTTTAAAATAATTTTGCTTATGTAATTCAAAGTCTGTAGCGTGAAGTGTTTTAAGCTGTATTTTAAATTGACTGAATATATTTACTTCGATCATTGCACTTTTGAATGCTACTAAAAGTAAAACTGATATAGTTTTGCGATCGATCATATTTTTTTTCCAGTAACGTACTGGAACTATTGCCTTTCTCAATCAGTTGTTTTCAACGTAAAAGAAATATTGACAGCATACCAACATCCTACGATGTATAATAAAATCGACTGGTAATATTCATGCATTTTTTATATTATGCAACTATAAAGTTTAATACAAGTTTGATATACTGGTACATTTGCAGGTTTTTCTAACTTTCCCATTCATTATCTGGAAGTTGCCGCTCTAAAGTATAACCAAACTGACCGAATGCCTTGTTTACAGTGGTCCCCAATCCCCGGTACCGGTCCGTGGATCAAATGGCACTGGGCCGCCCAAGAAACATTAAATTATTTCCATTTTATTTATTGTAGTGTATTTCTCTCAGGATAGTGCGACACATACCCCGCTCGGGCTGCTGTGAAATTATCAAATGTCGACCAGTCTGCGGCGAGAAAAAAGGTTAGGGACCACTGCACTAACACACACACCACTTCTATAGTACCAGTAGCTTTTATTTTCTTTGAACAAAATAAAAAATGCCACTGTATCTTACCATGCTGCTCTTTAAAAGAAAGTGTGTCGGCATTTTTATTTTCCGACCCCAACATGAATATACCTTATTTTATAGATCCCTAAGTAAAAAAAATACGGGTTCGGTCGGACCGAACCGTATTGCTCCACACCCTAACCCTATCTCTAGCCCTATCCCTAACCATATCCCTAACCCTATCTCTAACCCTATCCCTAACCCTATCCCTAACCCTAATCCTGAAAAAAAAATTCTGAAAAAAAAAATTATGTTGTTATATAGTTCAGCGCAGCGACTCGGCCGCTATGCAATAATAAGTAAGGCTAGTACCCGAAAAAAAAAAATACGCGTTCGGTCGGACCGAACCGTAGCCACTGCGTAAAAAATTGGCAGTGGCTAAATTTTTTATTACTAGCCACGATAGATTACCCGGTACAGGTTAAATTATAATTATTTATATCTTACTTACCATTGATGTGTCTTATTTCTTTTCCCATACGTTATATTGGTTATAAATATTGCATTCATTATTTTAAATGTTCGTGTTGATAGTTATTTTTTTTTACCCTAATTTTCACTGAAGCCGAAGCAATGTAATTATTTCAATATTTAATGTTCTACATTAGCTAATTTTAGTGCTTCTTCGAATATATCATTTCGCACCATTTAATATATGAATACATCATTTCGCTACCATTTAATAGATGAATACCTCATTTTCTACTATCTTTAATACATGAGTTGTTTTTATTTGCACTTTAACACGCTTTTCTTTAATTTCACTTTTAATGGGTGCTTGGTGCCGTATAAATTAACAAGATAAAATTTAGGAGCCTACAGATAAAATTTATATAAAACAATTATATCGTTAATCATATTATAGCCCCATAGATACATAAAACTAGATAGCTCACCAAGATCTTGGTGTTACTGCAATCAAAAGATGTGGCAAAATTTTCTTGGTAATTGTCAACGACAGTCCGACCACGAGATAAATGGTTCTTTAATATACTAATGAAAAGTTCTTAACATCGAGTCGACGGCGCACTAAGACACACTGTTTTTACAATTTTTTAGTACACAATTTATAAAAAAACTTTGTTAAAAACAATCAGTAATTTTAATATACCAATATAACCATGTATCTCGTGGGCGGACTGTCATAAACAATCTAAAATATATAATAAACGGAGTGTCTATGTGCCATACTAGAGAGGAGCTGCACGGGAGTGAAAATCACTCCCAGTCCATCAAAAACCGCGAAAATGTTTTCCCAACCTCACCCGCTCCCGCGAAAATTTTCCCAACCCCACCAGCTCCCATATATTGCTCAATGTTTATCAACTTTGCAGCCAATTCTTGGAAACCACAGCCTTCCACAAATGAAAAGGGCCTGATGTCTTTAGCGCACATAGAAACAATGGTGTTTGTGATATTTGTTTTAACCTGAACTGGAGCTTGTTTAACAATCTTCTCTTGACTTGGAATGAAGCTAGTCAGTGATGTAATTTTTGGAACTGGTGATCTGTTTTTACAAAATTTCGAGATGTGCGGCATCCACAGACCATTCGATGCCATCCCGTGCCTTCCAAGTTATAATGGTATCACATCTTGTACATATCGCGAATGGCACATCCTCACCATCCAAAGCACAAACGATTCAAACTTTCCCCCAAATATTATCCTCACCTTACACCTTTATTTAAGTAAAACTGAATACGCTCGCTTTTGCCTCAACTAACTTTTGAATGTTTGCTTTATTATCCATTGTTTGAAAATTAAAAAAATAGAATTAGAGAAGTAAAAAACATACAGAATTACATTTAAATTTAACGAATGGAAAATCACTTCAAAATATAATAAACTGCGCATGCGCATTAACGAATTAAAAAAAAAAACAGAGTCAAAGCGGAGACTATAAATGAAGAATCACTTGTTCATTTTTAGAATAACCACCTTAAAAAAATAAATTAAAATATTTTAGCGACTTTTTTACAGGCGCTTTTTAAAGAAATTTCAATAGCAATCATATCAAAGTCACGTGAAAGTCCCACTCAAACAAAACCAAACCCACGGGACTCCCGCAAAAATAAAACCCAGACCCACGGGAGTCCCGCAAATACAAAACCCAAACCCACGGGACACCCGATAAACTTATTTCCAATCCCGCGGGAGTCCTGCGGATTCCGCGGGACTCCCGCGAATCCCAATCCCGTGCAGCTCTCTAATGTGCACATGAAGTTTGAGCTAGTTTTACCCAAAGAGCTCTTCTTTGTAAAAAGGTATTTTTATTAGTGTAGCTCTTTTAAACTGAAGATCTAGTATTCATAAGACCCATAGATATATAAGACTAGATCGCTTATGCTTATTTAATAGAGACCGAAAAAGTGTTGTATTCGAGACCCCTACTTTAAAAAGAGAAGAGTACAATTCTGTACAGTTCTTTATTTTTTACCGAAAAAGATTTCCTTCCTTTTATTTAAAAAAAAAATCCCCATTCATGCTAGAGGTTGGCGCTTTTAAAATCTACTGATGTGTCCGAAAAAATTATATTTGACGGTTAGTAATAATATAATCAAACAACCGGGTACACAACACGAAGGCATTTTATTTAAAGTTAATTGAAAAAAAAAAGTTTTTGAAAATTTGTCAAGGAAAACAATGCAAAATGTCTTCTGCTATTTATTTCGGTTACTTACGGTTTCTATGCGTACTACGTCATCAGGTTATACAGAATTGTAATCTTCTCTTTTTAAAGTTATGGCCAGCACAATATATGTCTATGCATAGCCCATAAGCGATCTAGTCTTATATATCTATGATAAGACCTATATGTGCAAATAACCTTACTTCCTGTATGTCTGATGGTTTTACGAAACAACGCCACTGTGGGTGCGAACATGTTATTACAGAATATTTCATTGTAAATATGGCAAAATATCAATTATTACTAAAGCTTTGTTATTTAAGTGTGGACCACCAAGGTAAGTTTGTATTCATAATATTTTGAAATTTCTATTATTATACCGGTATTTAAAGCGTATGATTATACCATAATTATGTCGAATTATATGCATGGACGGCATGGTCGTGGATCACATTGTAACATGAATGACATTGGTAATCTCTATTTTGATAAATACTATTAATAAATTACCTCTATAAGCATTCCAAAGTCACAGTATTGATTGTTATTTATTATAAAAATTAAAATTGCTTAATGATTTAATCATGATACAGTCCTTGAAAGTAGAGGATGAGATGTTTACGATAGATCATGGGGGTAATCCCTTATTTTACCAATAGAAAGTATTTTGATAAATATTATTGATAATTTACCTCTATAAACATTCCGAAATCATAGTATTAATGAATTCACATCAATATTATCCATTTTAGACAATAAATTGTTCATTTTTATTAGTTTATAGCAAAACGATTGCAATTTATCACACTTTTCTTGACTATTTTCTTTCGTTTCGTATATTTTTGGTTTAACATTTTTTAAAATGTTTGTGTTTCGAAATCAATTTAAACACCAAGATGATTTCTTCACTATTATTTGCGTAATAAGTGAAAACTACAATATTTAGATAATAAAGTTTTACAAGGCTTCTATGCTATTTAAGGGCCTTATCCTACACCTTATACGTAGTTATACAAGATTAAGGGTCCTAGGGGCCCCAAGAGTATCTAACATAAACTTCTTTTAAATGATATTTGTCATGCCCTTTAAGTGCTGGGCATCAGTGTTTCTAAGAGTACCGTTTTTTAGTATATAAGCTATATTAATATGTATGTCATTTTCAGGGCCCCATTCTACACCTTAAACGTAGTTATACAAGATTAAAGGCCATAGGGTCCCCAAGAGTATCTATCCATCTAACTTAAATTTGGTTTAAATAATATTTGTCATGCCCATTAAGTGCTGGGCATCAGTGTTTCTAAGGATACCGTTTTACTATATAAGCTATATAAATAAGTGTCATTTTCAGGGCCCCATTGTACACCTTATACGTAGCGATACAAGATAAAGGGCCCTAGGGGCCCCAAGAGTATCTATCCATCTAACTTAAATGTGGTTTAACCATTTTCGAAAAAAAATGCTCTATTGTCCCCATTATGTCTGTCTGTCCGTCATCACCCTATATCTCAACAACCATAAGTCCTAGACCTATGATGTATATATCATTTAGTAGGTCTTGGCCTGCCATGTGTGCAGCAAAAGTCCATTTTGCGATCTGACCTCTGAGGGCCGAAAAAGGGGGCGTATTAAGTACCGTTTTTTTTTACTATATCTCAGGAACCATAAGTCCTAGACCCATGATGTATATATTATTTTGTAGATCTTGGCCTGTCAAGTGTACATCAAAAGTTCATTTTGCGATAGGACCTCTCAGGGCTGAATATAAGAGTTTCTTAGGTACCGTTTTTGCTTATATTTTAAATATAAATAATAAAAGCTAATCAAAAGGGCGTAATCATTACTTATTTTTGTAACAGTTATTCAACATGATTACTTCCCTCTCTATTTATCAAAACCCATACGTAGCCACTGCGTACACGAAAATGCTCTAAAATGTCCTTTGTCCGAAACGGAAAAGACTTAAATTGCTTGTTTAATAATCTTGCAGTTGGCAGTTGCCTTTTTTTTAGTAAACAATGCAGGTCATCTCTAACATGGCTGACTGTATTTTTAAATCTTTTTCTTATTCTTTTAATAAATAACAATCAATACTATGATTTCTGAATGTTTATAGGGGTAAAGTATCAATAATATTTATCAAAATAATTTCTATTTGTAAAATAAGGAATTACCGATCATGGGTGCACAACCCGTGGCTTTATGGCCACTCTCTATATGTGAGGTAAATGAGCGTGAAATATATTATATAAGTATATTCTTTATTTCTTCATTAATATATAATTGTATTTACTTTATACTGATTAAAATTACGTTATCTATAGTTATACAAAAGCAATAAAGCTATTAGAAGATATAGAAGCAGCAAATACATCTACAGAGATATCCATATAAAAGTCAATCACTGCATGTTCATTTAAAAATAACCATAGTTACTGATGCACAACCAATTGAAAGGTAATACAACTACATACATAAATAAAAATGAAATTTTAACGCAAATTATTTAGTATTTAGAAAATTTTCGTGGACATAGCCTTTTCATGAATTGCGTTCACGAAAATTTTCCGGGACGTAACACATGAAAAGACTATGCCCACGAAAAATTTTAAAGTATACATTTGTGTTTTTTCATTTTAAGATTTTTTTGGCATTTATGTTGTCTAATGGTAAATATAGTAAATGCTACTATATCTTTGTCTTGCCTGTAACACATTTTTTTCTCTTACCAGTAAATCTAATGATAAAACATTTTCCTGGGCGACCTGGTTGTATGCTGCATCCTGCTGAATCTACATGCTGAGGGCCCAACTTCTGTTGGGTCCAGACACATACCTTAGTTTTCAACGGTTGACAGAATCTATGATAAGTGTACAGCCTTTTCATCACTGATGGCCACACTGAACATGATTAATTTCTAGTTAGGAAAGCAACCAGATTGATTTTAATCAGTATAAAGTAAATACAATTATATATTAATGAAGAAATAAAGAATATACTTATATAATATATTTCACGCTCATTTACCTCACATATAGAGAGTGGCCATAAAGCCACGGGTTGTGCACCCATGATCGGTAATTCCTTATTTTACAAATAGAAATTATTTTGATAAATATTATTGATACTTTACCCCTATAAACATTCCGAAATCATAGTATTGATTGTTATTTATTAAAAGAATAAGAAAAAGATTTAAAAAATACAGTCAGCCATGTTAGAGATGACCTGCATTGTTTACTAAAAAAAAGGCAACTGCCAACTGCAAGATTATTAAACAAGCAATTTAAGTCTTTTCCGTTTCGGACAAAGGACATTTTAGAGCATTTTCGTGTACGCAGTGGCTACGTATGGGTTTTGATAAATAGAGAGGGAAGTAATCATGTTGAATAACTGTTACAAAAATAAGTAATGATTACGGCCTTTTGATTAGCTTTTATTATTTATATTTAAAATATAAGCAAAAACGGTACCTAAGAAACTCTTATATTCAGCCCTGAGAGGTCCTATCGCAAAATGAACTTTTGATGTACACTTGACAGGCCAAGATCTACAAAATAATATATACATCATGGGTCTAGGACTTATGGTTCCTGAGATATAGTAAAAAAAACGGTACTTAATACGCCCCCTTTTTCGGCCCTCAGAGGTCAGATCGCAAAATAGACTTTTGCTGCACACATGGCAGGCCAAGACCTACTAAATGATATATACATCATAGGTCTAGGACTTATGGTTGTTGAGATATAGGGTGATGACGGACAGACAGACATAACGGGGACAATAGAGCATTTTTTTTCGAAAATGGTTAAACCACATTTAAGTTAGATGGATAGATACTCTTGGGGCCCCTAGGGCCCTTTATCTTGTATCGCTACGTATAAGGTGTACAATGGGGCCCTGAAAATGACATACTTATTTATATAGCTTATATAGTAAAACGGTATCCTTAGAAACACTGATGCCCAGCACTTAATGGGCATGACAAATATTATTTAAACCAAATTTAAGTTAGATGGATAGATACTCTTGGGGACCCTATGGCCTTTAATCTTGTATAACTACGTTTAAGGTGTAGAATGGGGCCCTGAAAATGACATACATATTAATATAGCTTATATACTAAAAAACGGTACTCTTAGAAACACTGATGCCCAGCACTTAAAGGGCATGACAAATATCATTTAAAAGAAGTTTATGTTAGATACTCTTGGGGCCCCTAGGACCCTTAATCTTGTATAACTACGTATAAGGTGTAGGATAAGGCCCTTAAATAGCATAGAAGCCTTGTAAAACTTTATTATCTAAATATTGTAGTTTTCACTTATTACGCAAATAATAGTGAAGAAATCATCTTGGTGTTTAAATTGATTTCGAAACACAAACATTTTAAAAAATGTTAAACCAAAAATATACGAAACGAAAGAAAATAGTCAAGAAAAGTGTGATAAATTGCAATCGTTTTGCTATAAACTAATAAAAATGAACAATTTATTGTCTAAAATGGATAATATTGATGTGAATTCATTAATACTATGATTTCGGAATGTTTATAGAGGTAAATTATCAATAATATTTATCAAAATACTTTCTATTGGTAAAATAAGGGATTACCCCCATGATCTATCGTAAACATCTCATCCTCTACTTTCAAGGACTGTATCATGATTAAATCATTAAGCAATTTTAATTTTTATAATAAATAACAATCAATACTGTGACTTTGGAATGCTTATAGAGGTAATTTATTAATAGTATTTATCAAAATAGAGATTACCAATGTCATTCATGTTACAATGTGATCCACGACCATGCCGTCCATGCATATAATTCGACATAATTATGGTATAATCATACGCTTTAAATACCGGTATAATAATAGAAATTTCAAAATATTATGAATACAAACTTACCTTGGTGGTCCACACTTAAATAACAAAGCTTTAGTAATAATTGATATTTTGCCATATTTACAATGAAATATTCTGTAATAACATGTTCGCACCCACAGTGGCGTTGTTTCGTAAAACCATCAGACATACAGGAAGTAAGGTTATTTGCACATATAGGTCTTATCATAGATATATAAGACTAGATCGCTTATGGGCTATGCATAGACATATATTATGCGGGCCATAACTTTAAAAAGAGAAGAGTACAATTCTGTATAACCTGATGACGTAGTACGCATAGAAACCTTAAGTAACCGAAATAAATAGCAGAAGACATTTTGCATTGTTTTCCTTGACAAATTTTCAAAAACTTTTTTTTTTCAATTAACTTTAAATAAAATGCCTTCGTGTTGTGTACCCGGTTGTTTGATTATATTATTACTAACCGTCAAATATAATTTTTTCGGACACATCAGTAGATTTTAAAAGCGCCAACCTCTAGCATGAATGGGGATTTTTTTTTAAATAAAAGGAAGGAAATCTTTTTCGGTAAAAAATAAAGAACTGTACAGAATTGTACTCTTCTCTTTTTAAAGTAGGGGTCTCGAATACAACACTTTTTCGGTCTCTATTAAATAAGCATAAGCGATCTAGTCTTATATATCTATGGGTCTTATGAATACTAGATCTTCAGTTTAAAAGAGCTACACTAATAAAATACCTTTTTACAAAGAAGAGCTCTTTTGGGTAAAACTAGCTCGCCAAACTTCATGTGCACATTAGAGAGCTGCACGGGATTGGGATTCGCGGAGTCCCGCGGAATCCGTCCGTGACTTCCGCGGGATTGGAAATAAGTTTATCGGGTGTCCCGTGGGTTTGGGTTTTGTATTTGCGGGACTCCCGTGGGTCTGGGTCTTTATTTTTGCGGGAGTCCCGTGGGTTTGGTTTTGTTTGAGTGGGACTTTCACGTGACTTTGATATGATTGCTATTGAAATTTCTTTAAAAAGCGCCTGTAAAAAAGTCGCTAAAATATTTTAATTTATTTTTTTAAGGTGGTTATTCTAAAAATGAACAAGTGATTCTTCATTTATAGTCTCCGCTTTGACTCTGTTTTTTTTTTAATTCGTTAATGCGCATGCGCAGTTTATTATATTTTGAAGTGATTTTCCATTCGTTAAATTTAAATGTAATACTGTATGTTTTTTACTTCTCTAATTCTATTTTTTTAATTTTCAAACAATGGATAATAAAGCAAACATTCAAAAGTTAGTTGAGGCAAAAGCGAGCGTATTCAGTTTTACTTAAATAAAGGTGGTGAGAGCAATATTTGGGAAAGTTTGAATCGTTTGCGCTTGGATGGTGAGGATGTGCCATTCGCGATATGTACAAGATGTGATACCATTATAACTTGGAAGGCACGGGATGGTACGAATGGTCTGTGGACGCATCTCGAATTTTGTAAAAACAGATCACCAGTTCCAAAAATTACATCACTGACTAGCTTCATTCCAAGTCAAGAGAAGATTGTTAAACAAGCTCCAGTTCAGGTTAAAACAAATATCACAAACACCATTGTTTCTATGTGCGCTAAAGACATCAGGCCCTTTTCATTTGTGGAAGGCTGTGGTTTCCAAGAATTGGCTGCAAAGTTGATAAACATTGAGCAATATATGGGAGCTGGTGGAGTTGGGAAAAATTTTCGCGGGAGCGGGTGGGGTTGGGAAAAATTTTCGCGGGAGCGGATGGGACTGAGAGTGATTTTCACTCCCGTGCAGCTCTCTAGTGCACATAGACACTCCGTTTATTATATATTTTAGATTGTTTACGACAGTCCGCCCACGAGATACATGGTTATATTGGTATATTAAAATTACTGATTGTTTTTAACAAAGTTTTTCATAAATTGTGTACTAAAAATTGTGTACATTCTTAGTGCGCCGTCGACTCGATGTTAAGAACTTTTCATTAGTATATTAAAGAACCATTTATCTCGTGGTCGGACTGTCGTTGACAATTACCAAGAAAATTTTGCCACATCTTTTGATTGCAGTAACACCAAGATCTTGGTGAGCTATCTAGTTTTATGTATCTATGGGGCTATAATATGATTAACGATATAATTGTTTTATATAAATTTTATCTGTGGCGCCTAAATTTTATCTGTTAATTTATACGGCACCAAGCACCCATTAAAAGTGAAATTAAAGAAAAGCGTGTTAAAGTAAATAAAAACAAATCATGTATTAAAGATAGGAAAATGATGTATTCATCTATTAAATGGTGCGAAATGATGTATTCATATATTAAATGGTGCGAAATGATATATTCGAAGAAGCACTAAAATTAGCTAATGTAGAACATTAAATATTGAAATAATTACATTGCTTCGGCTTCAGTGAAAATTAGGGTAAAAAAAATAACTATCAACACGAACATTTAAAATAATGAATGCAATATTTATAACCAATATAACGTATGGGAAAAGAAATAAGACACATCAATGGTAAGTAAGATATAAATAATTATAATTTAACCTGTACCGGGTAATCTATCGTGGCTAGTAATAAAAAATTTAGCCACTGCCAATTTTATACGCAGTGGCTACGGTTCGGTCCGACCGAACGCGTATTTTTTTTTTTCGGGTACTTGCCTTACTTATTATTGCATAGCGGCCGAGTCGCTGCGCTGAACTATATAACAACATAATTTTTTTTTTCAGAATTTTTTTTTCAAGATTAGGGTTAGGGATAGGGTTAGGGATAAGGTTAGAGATAGGGTTAGGGATATGGTTAGGGATAGGGTTAGAGATAGGGTTAGGGTGTGGAGCAATACGGTTCGGTCCGACCGAACCCGTATTTTTTTTACTTAGGGATCTATAAAATAAGGTATATTCATGTTGGGGTCGGAAAATAAAAATGCCGACACACTTTCTTTTAAAGAGCAGCATGGTAAGATACAGTGGCATTTTTTATTTTGTTCAAAGAAAATAAAAGCTACTGGTACTATAGAAGTGGTGTGTGTGTTAGTGCAGTGGTCCCTAACCTTTTTTCTCGCCGCAGACTGGTCGACATTTGATAATTTCACAGCAGCCCGAGCGGGGTATGTGTCGCACTATCCTGAGAGAAATACACTACAATAAATAAAATGGAAATAATTTAATGTTTCTTGGGCGGCCCAGTGCCATTTGATCCACGGACCGGTACCGGGGATTGGGGACCACTGTAAACAAGGCATTCGGTCAGTTTGGTTATACTTTAGAGCGGCAACTTCCAGATAATGAATGGGAAAGTTAGAAAAACCTGCAAATGTACCAGTATATCAAACTTGTATTAAACTTTATAGTTGCATAATATGTGCACGAATATTACCAGTCGATTTTATTATACACTGTAGGATGTTGGTATGCTGTCAATATTTCTTTTACGTTGAAAATAACTGATTGAGAAAGGCAATAGTTCCAGTACGTTACTGGAAAAAAAATATGATCGATCGCAAAACTGTATCAGTTTTACTTTAGTAGCATTCAAAAGTGAAATGATCGAAGTAAATATATTCAGTCAATTTAAAATACAGCTTAAAACACTTCACGCTACAGACTTAGAATTAGCTAGCAAAATTATTTTAAAAATAGCTGTACCCTGCAAAAACCTTTGCATAGAGTTATACCACCTTATGCTTGATCGGTAGGCTAGGTTATTTTTTGGTTTCGGGCAGATCCGATTTTTTTCATCGTTGTATTTTAAACTGGAATACTGCTGTATTAATTCTTTACTTTCGATTTAACGCACACTGGAAATGAGTATTATTATATATTCTCGCACTTAAAAATGGGATGTGGTTGGTGATAAATAAGATTTGCATGTGCGCCCAAAAATTTATTATGCTGACCCTGCCCGAATGTGTGTATATTTTTTTTTCTTTATTTTTCACCAAGTACTGCATTCAATAAATGCTTATTGAAACATTATTGAAGCAAATAACTTGACAGATACGACACCTACTTCTCAGAATACAAATTCGACTAGAACAGTAGGGTGGCCCAAGATCATATGGTAAAAAATAAAGTTTCTCACAGCTAACGGGGCACCCTATTGTTGAGTTCCATTTGTCTTACTAAGTAATTGACAACAACTTCAGCTTCCTACTGCTACTGGAAGGGAATGCTCAAGAGTTACAAAGTTTTGCTATATTAATTAAAAAAACGCATTTACGTTGAATTTTTTTTATTACATTTTAAAATCATGCCATTACTGTAATTTAACTGTGTTAAGTAACGAAAATGTCAACATAAAATGTAAATTGTAGGGAATCATCCAAAAAAGACGTCCACCAATTTTTCGCTATTTTTTACCCCCCCTCCCCCTTGTCCACATTTGTCCACTTTTGACTGGTCCCCCCTTCCCCCCCCCCCCCCAGTTGTTGACGTCCAAAACATAAAATTTACCGAACATGAATTCATGAATATTTCGAATTTTTAAATTGGGAGAATGTAAACAATATAAAGAGTACATATTTACAAAAATTTTTTTCAGAAATTGAAAATTATAAATATAAAAATATTACTGTTTAAAAACATTTTATTGAATTATAATTAAAAAATGCAAAGCATTAAACCACAATTATTCAGTCAACTGAAAATTCCGATTGCAGCCATTCAAACATATTTCGTATGATGACTACATCTGTTGCTGAATTTTCAATTGCCTGTTCAATCTCCTTGTCTGATACTTCTGCCTCATCATGTTCACAAACAGGAATATTGCAATGGACGACCTTATGTTATTTCATTGCCACCTGTGATGGGAAGTATTTGCCGCAGAAACACATTCGCTTGGGAATTTTTCCAGCCACCGATGGACAATAGAGATCAAAAGGCACGCTACTGTAGCTGTGATCGGGCTCCAGACCAATCAGTGCAAGCCTCTGAAATAGTGATCCATAAGTACCACTACTACTCCCGATAGCTGCAGACATGACGCCTGCTTCATGACTAACAAAAAGTACAGAAGCTGGAATGAAACGCTAATGTTTAGCAGATGGTTTATTTACTGTTCTACACATTGTAGTATATAGTACAATATATCGTAGCGAGAATTAATAAGAAAATATTGCCAACCTGGTGCACATTAAAAATGTAACATTCCTTTTACCTTTATTAAACAGGCCTCTTAAAAAAGAAATATCAAAGCTTTACACTTCATAGTTCTGTGAAGCTCCCACATAAATGAGTTAGTCTGCATTGTTTACATTGTGTACGGTGGTACTCAGACCCTTATACAATTAATTCTCGTGACGTAATAAAAAATGGTGACGTAGTTTGAGGTTAGCGGTAAAGGTAGAAAATTGCACATTAGATATAGACAATGTATAGAAATAATAACAAACTGAACACCACAAATATTACATTATTTTGAGATATATATATATGGCCTGCCATACTACTCTTCTCCATTTTACCCGACCCAAGGTCTTCTTTCTTCAATCTCTCACTCTTATGGCTTTAAGGTCTTTCTCCACTTCCTCCAACCATCTGCTTCTTGGTCTGCCTTTAAGCCTTTTCTCATTTGGGTGTTTCCTTATATATTGCTTTTAGACCTCTTTTGTTTTCCATTCTTTCTATGTGCCCTACCCACCTCAATCTATTCATTTTGATTTCACTGGTTATATTTGGTTCTTCGTACAGATTGCACAGCTCTGAATTAATTCTACTTCTCCACTCGTTATTTTCCTTTACTGGCCCATATATTTTCCTAAATATTTTCCTTTCCCAAGTGTCTAGCATATTTTCTGCTTGTTTGCTGAAATTGTATATTTATACTTTATCGATATTTTTTTATTTAATGTATACTTTCAATACACAGTATATACTTTTTCTGGTTAAATATATTGCGCTATGGTGAAGTATATTCGTTTAATATATATTTACTTTTGTTGCTGATTCCTTATAAAATCAATGTATACTTATAATCAAAATAGGAAAAAAAATGTTTCAATAAGCATTTATTGAATGCAGTACTTGGTGAAAAATAAAGAAAAAAAAATATACACACATTCGGGCAGGGTCAGCATAATAAATTTTTGGGCGCACATGCAAATCTTATTTATCACCAACCACATCCCATTTTTAAGTGCGAGAATATATAATAATACTCATTTCCAGTGTGCGTTAAATCGAAAGTAAAGAATTAATACAGCAGTATTCCAGTTTAAAATACAACGATGAAAAAAATCGGATCTGCCCGAAACCAAAAAATAACCTAGCCTACCGATCAAGCATAAGGTGGTATAACTCTATGCAAAGGTTTTTGCAGGGTACAGCTATTTTTAAAATAATTTTGCTAGCTAATTCTAAGTCTGTAGCGTGAAGTGTTTTAAGCTGTATTTTAAATTGACTGAATATATTTACTTCGATCATTTCACTTTTGAATGCTACTAAAGTAAAACTGATACAGTTTTGCGATCGATCATATTTTTTTTCCAGTAACGTACTGGAACTATTGCCTTTCTCAATCAGTTGTTTTCAACGTAAAAGAAATATTGACAGCATACCAACATCCTACAGTGTATAATAAAATCGACTGGTAATATTCGTGCACATATTATGCAACTATAAAGTTTAATACAAGTTTGATATACTGGTACATTTGCAGGTTTTTCTAACTTTCCCATTCATTATCTGGAAGTTGCCGCTCTAAAGTATAACCAAACTGACCGAATGCCTTGTTTACAGTGGTCCCCAATCCCCGGTACCGGTCCGTGGATCAAATGGCACTGGGCCGCCCAAGAAACATTAAATTATTTCCATTTTATTTATTGTAGTGTATTTCTCTCAGGATAGTGCGACACATACCCCGCTCGGGCTGCTGTGAAATTATCAAATGTCGACCAGTCTGCGGCGAGAAAAAAGGTTAGGGACCACTGCACTAACACACACACCACTTCTATAGTACCAGTAGCTTTTATTTTCTTTGAACAAAATAAAAAATGCCACTGTATCTTACCATGCTGCTCTTTAAAAGAAAGTGTGTCGGCATTTTTATTTTCCGACCCCAACATGAATATACCTTATTTTATAGATGAATATAAAAAACTTAAAGAAGGTATAATTATGATGCAGCATGCATTGTATGGGCCTAATATGAAATAGTTTTTTTTTAGTCTCATTTTTAATGTAATTATCGAATAACAAAAGTAAATAAATAAAATGCCCGAACTATGTAATTAAATGTGTTTATTTTAATAATTATGCACAGGGCGCCGAGCTAGACGGGTCTCCGAAATAGTAATCTTGAAAACAATGTTCAGCTTCTAAACCAGACATTGGCAATCTACATCCCGTTTATACGTTTTGATTTGACCCCCAGTACACTCCCCTTTTTTCATTTACATTGATAACGTTTACATTTATGTTAGCTCACATAAAGTATTATAAACACTCCATTGATCTGCTCTTGGTCCAGCCCTTCAATCAAATTTAATAACCTATTGTGGTTCTTCAGTAGTTATAAATTTACATCTGTGATATGCAATTTTGCAGCATGTCCATTATGATGAAAAAAAAAAGTTATCAGTTGTACATGTAAAATTGAAAGGTCACGAAAAACACTATATATGAGAATCAAGAGTAGCTGCAGTGAATACATTGAAGTAACAAAAGTGTATGGTTTACTTCAAGATATGCCACAGTATGCGGGATGTTATTTTTATAGTAAACCTGATGCGGCCAATTCGCTACTTTTAATAAGTTCTCATTTATGTGTAGGCTTATGCTCAAATATTGGTCAAGATTATTATTAACGATTGCCTAAGTCAGCAAGTCACTGCAAAGTACAGACATATCCAACAACACTAGAGCAATGATGCTTGGAAGGTAAGAGATGGTTGTTCCAGACCTATTTTTAGAAAAGAGAGAGACTATGAAGACACTACATACTTAACAGTTAATAGAGGAAGGAATCGTTATTTTACACCCGAATTAAACCTGAAATATGTAGTGAAACATGTTATGTATTGTAATAGGTGGCACAATTTTCAGAACTCTTGGGGCTGGGGGCGCCAAAAACTCGCACATGGCGCCTTAATAGTTAGCTACGGACTGGGCTTTCATGTAGTGCCATTGCGACGTAGATTGCTAATGTTTCATTCTGGCTGAGATAAAATAAGCTTTGGAGAGTGTTAGTTGTGATTGTAGGAACATTTAAAACAGATCATTCTTTGAGGTTCTAATAGACTTAAATAGGTTTGTGTGTAATCTTTCTCCAGCATGGATATTGATAGAAAGATGCAAACTAAACATTTCTTATGATTTACAATGATTGAGTGAATAACAGAGTGAACATAGCCAGTAGCCTTTCTATCTGCTTTTAGTCACAATTCTGTTAATGTTGACAGGTCGTTGTACTGTAGGAAAATAATATATTTGTTGATAAACATATTTACCAAGTATGTATTTAAAAAGAAAAGAAGAACTTGAGAAAACTTTAAATTAAAGATTGGCTAAGAACTATCTGACGTTGTTCTGGATTATTTAATTAAAGTTCTAGTATTTTTTTTTTGGGCAAGTTTTTGCGCCAACACCGAACCGACTCCGGACAAAATACAAATGCCAACATCGACACCGACACCGGGCAAAGTACAAATGCCGATGCCGACACCGCCACCGGCTCCCCAGCCCTGATTTCTGCACCATTGTCCTCTGCAATGTTTTGGGACATCTCTTACGCTGTCAGTATTAATGTGCAGCATTTCTTCGAAAAATTCCACTCACCTTTCTAGAACCTTTTCATTTTCTATAAGGAGGTCGCCTGATTTGCGAAATCAATTATTGTTATTTCATTATTGCTTTCTTCATGTAAGCTCACAATATCTCCCGTGGTGCCTCCATGGCCATTGCACTATCGGTTATGGTGGGGATGGAAGAAG
The DNA here is from genome assembly GCA_021962125.1 of Bulinus truncatus. Taxonomy (NCBI): domain Eukaryota; kingdom Metazoa; phylum Mollusca; class Gastropoda; family Planorbidae; genus Bulinus; species Bulinus truncatus. Next base: position 761,908 of record JAGDYQ010000061.1, read on the forward strand.
GGCACCATAAAAACCGTCCCATAAGTGGTTTATATGATCTAAGAAATCTCATCTCATCCTTTCAGGGACTTCACACACCAATGAATGGACAGCCGCACAGGATAGGCAACTTGTGAGAAATATATCTTTTAAGGTGTCTATGCGTTCCATCAACGACCACATCGGTTTAGGGAATGATGTTGATGTTAAAATGCATAAAAAGACTTCCACATTTTCCAAAAAATGCTGCTATATCCAACTTTTAACTGCTCCCACCTGACTGGAAATATTCATGCAAAACTTTAAACTTGCTAAAACACCGGTAGAAAAATAAATGCTTCTGTTTGAGCCGCATGCTAATCTTTATAAATAAAACAGGGTATATAGGGCGGTATGGTTGAAGCATTATATAGTTTAAAACTGTGATACGGCACTTCGTCAAAAAAAAAAAAGAAACGAAATTGAGCTATCATTGAACACTGTATAGTAACCATTGTACTTGTAAAGGTATTGTTTTGTACATGTGTTTGGATCACAGTTTTCAACCAACTATGGTTACGAAAGAAAAAAGTCAGTTAGAAATTTTCTCTTGAACAGTAAGGACGTATTTTTAGTTAACAGTGTCTATTACTTATGAAAAAGGTCAATTAATACTTGATGTAATATTTTGAAGTAAAGTATAGCTTGTATCTTTAATGTATTGGTCTATAAACGTAACGTATTGAATCAGCATCTCTGAGTCCGTTTCGTTTATTCAGATGATTGTAAAACATGTAATATGACGTTATCTCTATCGCAACCACAACGCCTCCCCATTTCACTATCAACAACAGTCGGACCAAATAGACACCCCGACAGTACTAAACTGTTTCACTCTTCCTTGGTATTTCTGCAGATTTTGTCTGTAACACTGTAACAGAATATGTTGCTTTTGCTCAGTGCCGGCCTTAGACATTTTTGTGATATAGGCAAGGACAAAAATGCCGCCCTTTTTAGTTTCATTTTTCTAAGAAAACTCTATAAATGCTATTTATTATAATACATTTTTTAAAATTTGGCAACTTTATAAAAGTTAGAGTTTTAAGTATACGTAGTGTATTTTAGGAAGTTTTTTTTTTAGCTAAGTTAAAAAAAAGTAATGAAAAATTAAAAAAATAATGAAATGTCATGTTTATTAAGCGTTAAAAAGATTAAAGAGAATTCAAGAAAAATATGCTTTTCTAGCTTTTGCAGAGGCAAACTCTTCAATTACTTCGGTCAGATCCAAATCTTCTACAGTCGTTTTCTCTATAGATATTGTAACTAAACCAACCAAACGATCATGAGACATGGTAGAACGAAGATATGTTTATATGAGTGTAAGCGAAATTCGCAATGCCAAGTACACATTCGGAAAAAGAGCAACCACGCCCATTCCACATAGATAGTCTAATATAACTCTAGGGCTTGATTTATCTGTAATTCTACTTGATAAATCAAATTATTCATCACAGTAAACTGCCGCACAGTTCTGTTACATTAATGTCTGCTGAATCTTCGTTTTCAGATGTTAAAGCTAATTGAAGGTCCTTGCAATCTTTGAAAACCTCTCTTTTATCACCTTTCTCCAGTTTTTTAATGTGATACAAAAAATCCAAATAAATCGCAATGAGATGTCAAGTGCATAAATCGATCATTATCTGATTGAATTGCGGTATCCAATATCTGGTTGAAAAAAATTACTCTGAAATTCATTTCTAGCTCGAGAATTGGATCGTCTGAAACTTTATAGTCAAATTGTCTCTTTCTTACTCAAGATCTTATTTGTATTTCCGTAGGTAAATTGCACTCAATACCAAATTCTTCATCCAATGATTTAGCTGTTATAATTGCTTTGGTAAAACCTTCATCTGTTCTATAATTATGGAGCATTGTTTTGTTGTGCATTGGTTTGTGACAGAATGGGAATACCCCAAGGTGCGGTTGTTGAACGAAGGCATCGGTGATGAACGAGAAGGGCATGATGCGAGAGATGACGGCCGACGTTGTTATTGTAAATACTAGTATTTTAGTATTTTGATATTAAAGTAGTTGATCATTATTATAGAAGGAATACTTGGCTTGTTTCCCTGATTTTTGACACTTAAAGTGTTTGCTACAGTGTAATTAAGTGTGTGTTGTCCTTGTGTTAGAAGTGCTGACACACTTGACGTAGTGACGACATTGAATTAACGGCCCGATAAGATCCTTGTACACAACAATTTTAGTTGTGTTCAATTGTTGAATAGATTTTTTTAAATCAAGATCTTTTTCTTGAAATGTTTTGCTAGATATATTGATCTCAAATAAAACATCATACCAAATCACTAATGAACAAATAAACTTGAAATCGAGCATTTTTTGTGCCATTCCCTTAGCTTCTGCGCGGGACTGGGTTCCACGTAGTCCAGCAATTGAAACGAGTGCATCGTAAATTTCAACTGTTTGGTATCGAATTACCTTCACGGCATTAACTCGACTTTCCCAACGTGTTGCGAATAACTTGTTAACAGTTAAACCTGCTGCCTCTTTGTTTTTGGACATATTCTAACAATACATTCCAGCAGTACCGTACCCAGGATTTTTTTTTTGGGAGGGGGGGCTGTTCCAAGTTTTTAAAGGCAAATATTTGTCAATTTTTTATGAGTTACTATCAGCAATAACATTTTTATTTATTTTTTTTTTGGGGGGGGGGGGCTACCTCAAAAAACCTTACTGCTTCCAAACAACAGATTACGGCATCATTCACCACCAAATTCAACGAATGCGCATTGCATGGGACATAAAAGGCTCTTCAATTTAGCTCTTTAACTATTGCTTGGACACCATTGTGTATTCCCCGCAAGTTCGCTCCGTTATCGTAGATTTGTCCCCTCTTATCATTTAGAAAAATGCCTGAATCTGACAGCTCTTTAAGTAAAATTTCCTACATACTTGCACCTGTAGATTTTTCAAGTTCTGCGAATCCAATGAAGTGTTCATTGATAGAAACTTCTGAAGGTTTGTCATTTGTTGATTCATTTGTTGTAACAATTCTAACAATCATTGTCATCTGTTCTTTGTGACTGGCGTCTGGTGTGCAATCGAGAACTATAGCGTAATATTTTGCATTTTTAGATCATTTATCACTTTCTATTTTACCTTCTTACTCAACAGTTAAATGATCTCATTCTGAATATTTTTTCCCAAATAATGGTCATGAATTTCATCTGATTTTATACGTCTTATATGTTCTTTCATTACCGGATCAAAGTCAGCAATAACTTCAACAAATTTCAAAAGTTTCCATTATGAGGTGCATATAACCGAACAGACTGCCCTCTCAGGGGTAAATTTTGAACGCCATGTACTCTGACCAAAGATATTATTCTTTCTAATACATACTTCCAGTGTTTCGCTTCACGATTTACAAGGCACTGATTCACGTCATCAATAGTTTTATTATTTGTTATCCTCATCTTTAGTTCTTTCCACTCATGATAACTGGTTAATTAAATGATCTGGAGATTTTTCATGATGCTGCAATATACTTGACAAATTTTTCCAGTCACAACTGCCATGTGTTGCTAAGGCAGATTTACTCCTGTTATATATTCTGCAGCAAAAACAATATACCTTATCTACTGACGTAGAATACATCAACCATTTCCTTTTTAAAGTTTCTCCGTTAGCCAGTTTGCGCGTATAGTGTTAATTAGAAAAGTGTCTCCCACTTTCATCTTTTGGAAACAAGACTCAAATTGATCTGCTTTAAATCATGCTGAATAAGAAAACAACGATCTGGTCATTTAGCAGGATCCTGCATTATATCTGAATCAAATTCATTTATTTCATTTTTAGTTTTTTTAGTTATTTAATTTTATTTTGCTGGAATTTGCCGCTCTTTGAAATAATGCCGCTATAGGCGGCTGCCTATATCGCCTATACCTAAAGCCGGCACTGCTTTTACTGATTGTGGCTAGGAAGCTTTACTCTATCATAATGCATTATACTCATTTTTACACGCTTTCTACTCTATCTCTTTGTTGGTGTATTTATGAATGTATCCACTAATCTTGTCATTTTTACTGTTCGTACAGCTATAACGCTCAATTTTGGCAAATATGTCTTTTCCAGAAGATATTTTTTTTAAAATAGCCTTAAATTACCATCGTTTAGGTTGTCAAAACTAGTTGCATTATGTTTACAATGGAAATAAATACGGATGAAGTCAAAATAAATACGGAAGTAAAATATCAGTCTATACCAGGGCTTCTTAAACTTTTGTAATTCTTTCTGTTAAATTGTATTTTTATCTCTCGCGACCTCAGAATTTTGCTACGCGACCCCCAATGGGGTCGCGACCCATAGTTTAAGAAGCCCTGGTCTATAACTAAGCATTATCTATAACAATGAATGGCTTACAATCAATTTTAAAAACATTTTTTAACACTGGCAACTTTTGACTTGCGACTGAATACTATTACATTTTTCTAACATATTTAATTTACCTATTGAAAGTATAAATGAAACGACGTGAAACAAGTGTTTGACAACAAAGAATAGTTATTTTAATAGCCTGTTGTATACCAGCCGTTTTCATGATTTTGAGAATTATAAAACATGATTTATTTGTCACAAAATGACCCTAGGAAGTGAAAATTAATATTATAAAAAGTTTAAAAAACAACAACCAGCTATATGATAGATTTGTTCATCTAAATTATATTTCACCAGTTTCCTACAAGCATGAACGCCATTTGGCAATTGTTATTTTTGACATGGTGGGGGTATGTAGTTTACCCATGTTTGTTCTAGGATTAAGTTTTTTGTTAAGGTTCGAATGAAATCTGCAACCCTGTCAATTGGTTTAGACAATGGTCCAGTGATGTCATACATACTCCATTGCAACCAAATATAAACAATTCGTCATATATAAATTCGTCACTTAAAGGATTATTTGTTAATTGGAAGAATTGTAATCAAAAGTTTCTATGAGATAAAAAAAAGAAATATGCTGCATATAATTATGACCAAAAATTACGAAAAAAAAAATTATTATATAAAAAAATTCTAAATGCAAAATATTATTGTATGCATTGCAAAGATAGCCATTATTAGTTACTTTTTAAGGTGTTATTAGAATAAAACTATTTTATACGCCTTTAAAAAAGATGAAATATTTTTATAGTCAGAATTATATTTAATGAAATTCAAGTTTCCATCCCCTACCACACACACACAAACCCAATCTATTTATTTTACCGAGAACTGTCCCACACACATTGTATGAGCTATTTCTTTCTAAATGTGTTAGAACAGTCTTCAAGTGACCACATCTACACATAAATGATTAGATCAAAAATTCTCAGATAGTTTACCATATAATATTTAAACAACTGTTATTTCTAAACTATCCGAATTGACGCCAAATAAGAAAATTGCTTTATTGACGATACTTAGAAAATTCTAATGGAACGTCCAGATTCAGTAATATGTCAAATAAAAATGTCATTTTGAGTCCAGTCTTAGGGCAATCTTTTGAATTCATTGTACGCCAAAGAAAAATAATTTCTCATGTAACAGATCACGTTTTAGTCAGCTGCATACTATTTAATATTTGGACTGTTGTTTTAGCCAGAAAGAGCTTCCTGCATTATATTCTGTTGACACAGTGAATAGTTGTAAGGTGGTGGAGGCTCTAGCGTTTTATGTTTTATATCTGTTGAACATAAGGTGCCTTGTGATGGCTGCATAACATCTTCATATGCTGGAAGCTTCTCTGAATATCGATTATAGAACTGAAGACGGATTTGTGCCTCACGATCACTTGAATAGCTGACCATTCGACATAATGAGCTCTGAAAGCTGAGAAAACAAAAAAATATATAATAGTTTATGTATTTACTTAATATATTTTTTTAGAAACATTTTCTTGAATAAACCATATAAACGTTAGGCTAAAATATCGATATTATTATTTATAATCTATTATCTTTATTGAAATAAGTATATTATTCATGAGCTGTCTATATACATAATTGGCATAGACGATGGTTCGACCGACAGACCTACACACCGTGCGGTGTAAAGTATGCTCATGGCAATAACAGCCGCATGTCTGTACGTTACAAATACTTGGCACCGTACGAGTTGAAAGCTTACATCGCTAAAAAAAAAAGTCTGAGTTCTACGTCACACCTTTGAGGAGTTAAAAAAAAAACAGTGCGTGTCATCGACCGTCTCTATAAAAATGGGGAATTCCAAAATTATAGAAACTAAAAAGAGACAATGTATGTTAAATGAGAGTATGTTTGGTGCGCAAATTATGTTTAATAGTCGGGGGTTGTTTTTGTTAAGCTTCTTTACCCATAATGAGGATTATTTTCTTTGGGATGAATTATATAAAAAGCTTTTTTTGTATATAGACTGATTGTTAACGCGCTCAAATATATATTACCGAGTTGGTTGGGATAGGAGTGGGGATAAACCAAATGGTTGCAGAAAGGGAGGGGGGTCAAGCAGACGATTCAAGTTGCAACACCGCTAATTTTTTAACCTCACGTCTCTCTTTTTAGAGCATTTTCTTAAATAAAAAATGCTCTATTGTCCCCGTTTTGTCTGTCTGTCTGTCTGTCTGTCTGTCCGTCATCACCCTAGATCTCAACAACCATACGTCCTAGACCCATGATGTATATATCATTTTGTAGGTCTTGGCATGCCAAGAAATGACTTTTTTCCTATCCGCGATCTGACCTCTCAGGGCCGTAAAAGGGGCCTTATAAAGTACCGTTTTTTTACTATATAAGCTATATAAATAAAGGAGCGCCCTATATCTCAGCAACCATAAGCCCTAGACGCATGATGTATATATCATTTTGTAGGTCTTGGCCTGCCATGTGTACATCAAAAGTTCATTTTGCGATAGGACCTCTGAGGGCCGGGCTTCAGGGCTCCTAAGGGGCTTATATATTATATATATGGCCCCATTCTACACCTTGTACGTTCAATAACCCATTCATTTGGTGCGAAATACTGCAGCACGTAGTTTCACCAAGATTTATTAAGAAACTCATCAAATGAAATAGTAAGCTTGTGTTATGAGTTTAATTGAAAGTATCAGAGCTATGCAACAATTGACGGAGTTTTCGGACGATTAAATGACTACAATTTCGAATGTTTTTAATTATGAGTCCTATTTCAGTAACCACAAACCACTTGTAGTTAGATTTAAGAGAAAATAATTATTTTCAAATATAAAGAAACGTCTTTATAATATTTTTTTTACAGATATGTGCATTACACAATTGAATTCATAAACATTTCCAAAATTTACAAATATTTACTGAAAGCTAACAAACGTACTGATACACAACACGAAAATGCGCTAACACGTCCTGTGTCCAGAATGGAACAGGCTTAATTGCTTGTTTTTTAAATACGTCATGTTAAACATGATAAATTATAAAATTATGAAAAAAGATCTGTTGGAATGGGGGTTTAACGGGGGGGGGGGTATCACGTGGTATTGTTAACAGGGTAAACATGCAGTTATACTAATTGCCCCTTTTTGTAATTTTGTACATTGAGACCCACTGCGATTCGGGCATGTCTTGAGTGGAAGGGGGTGGCGGGCGGGGGAGGGAGGGAAGGATGGGTGTGGGGCTAAGTGAAAGAGAATTGATACATTATTACAAAAATAATTATTGAGAAAGAGTCCTTTAAAATAGTATGAATGAATTAAGATTAGTCAATGATATGGTGTTGTGAGCGCATCACCATTTTCAACTCCTATTGCGTGCAAAATAGCCGGTCCGGGTACCGGGCCTGTTCAGCTAGTTAAGACATAAATACACACAATTTATCAGAAGTATTATAAATACCAGGGTTGTTAACAATACTCTTAAATTGTATCGTCAATACCAATACCAATACTTCATGAAAATAGTATCGCCAATACCAATACAAATACTCAAGTAAAAATGTATTGCCAAAATCGATACCAATACAATGCCAATACTTTTGAGAACAAAAAAGTATTTTTATTTAAAATATAATGAGTGCAAGTTTTTCAGGTTTAAAAAAAAAAGTGAAAACAATAAAATACAATGTCAAAGCACAATTTTAATGTTAATCACTTCACTACTTAGCAGCACGTAATAAGACCATCATTTCAAAATAAACATTGTTTAGCCTAGATCGTAATGGTAGGGTGATAACTATTTTCATTTTTTTTCGTAACGAAACTGAAACCCCTTACATTCGAGGAACAATTGTATGTAGATGACAGTAACAAAATTAATTTTTTTTTAAATTGAAAAAAGTTCCCCCACCTTTTAATTTTTGTTTTCTCATATCGCGCAGTTTGACACTCGGTTTCAATTTCACACTGAATTTTTATATGACTTTCTAGACTGCTTTTAAGCACATTCCAGTCATCTGTTTCCATTTGTTTATAAGCAAGGCCTTTACTATACTCATCTTCCAAGAATTCTATCTGTTGAAAAGCTAATCAATCTCACATGGATGCCGACAAACCGTCGAATTCTTGGAAACTTCACTTTTCTGTTCAATACCCAGAAACGACGACTGGATCAAATCAAAATTATGATTATTGATATAGAATTGCTCTGGATGGAAATTTTAGACTTTCCACTATTTTCCAGCACACTAATCAGAATGAAACTCAATGGTCTAATGGATTTATATGACAAAAACAAAAAGAAACCATCTGATAACACTTTCTCAGTTATTTGATGTCACCAACGTTAATGGAGAATGGAAAAGCACAGAGGATAAAGAGCTCTACCAGAGGCAAGTTAACAGTGGAGGAAAGATTGGTTATTCAATGGTCAAAAGAGCCCCTTTGGAATCATTCCACCCAAGAAAACGAATCCGACTATCAAAAACTCAATCTCAAGCCAGCTCTTTTCAATCACAACCTATAAAAACACATACAACTGTCTCACAACCTACACAAACACATACAACTGTCTCAAAACCTACACAAACACACACAACTGTCTGAAAACCTACACAAACACACACAACTGTCTCAAAAACTACACAAACACATACAACTGTCTCAAAACCTACACAAAAACATATAACTGTCTCAAAATCTTCGGATTCTGAAACCTCTGCTTCTTCACCCGAGTCTCCAACTATTTCTTAAACGTCATTTTCTGAATGCAAACCAAAATACCAAAGAGCAAGCACTAGAACGGCGGGTTTACTAGTACTGAAAAACATTTCTACACATAAAGCACATGATATTCTTGCAACCATTGCTGAACAGGGTCATGATATGCCGGTTCCAAGTCAGGTTGGTGTCTGGAAACGAGTAATCTCTGAAGGACGGAAAATGAAAACTAAAATCGTTCAAAAACTTCAAAGCAAAGATCCCTATTGTCTCTAGTTTGATGGTAAAAGAGTGCAAGGGGAAGAGTATCAAGTAGGTTTGCTGAAAACGATGACAACCGAAATCTAACTCGGTATTCTCAAATGTGAGAGTGGTTCTGCCGCGGCCATTAACAATGAACTACATCAGCTATTTGATGAATGTGATGCTTGAGAAAATATTTGTATGTTAATTTGCATCACGACCGCAGAAATACTGACCATATGCACGGGATTGTAAAGCTCATACAGGATGATGTCTTGAGCAATGGCTTTCAGGAGCCACAATATATTGACTGTCAGCACCATGTACTCGACCTCCTTCTGAAACATGTCATGAATTTTCTTATTCAAGAGCCAACGAGCTAATCAGAACTCAACTATTTCTTCATTGGCAAATTAACACAAAACTATGTCACTCTTCAAGCTGATTATCGCTTCTTGCGACAGAAGATGTTAGCACAGGCGAGAACTCACGTTGGCCTCGCATATGCTGGAATAAATTACCAAATTTACCCCAGGCAGGATGGAACTCACGTGCAATAATTACGGTTATAGCATTATTTCTGATACCAGAGTGGCGCAGCGTTCTCGCTTCTGTCTGCAACTTCATCTGCTACGGATGGGCAAATGCTTTGTTCGATTCGCAACACTACATTTAAGCGTCCATCAATGAACTGTTTACTACACTCATCAAGATAAAATGCAAGAAGGCAGTTAAGTGTTTAAAGGTCCATTGGTCAGTCGAGAAGTCATTAATTGACATTCCCATATCTAACCAAATTGCTGAACGTGCTGTGAAACTGATGGCGGAACTTCATGCGAAATCGAGAAAAATTGAATATTTGAATCTGAAGTTCATCCATAATACAAATTTTACATCATATGTTCCGGTGTCTTTCATCGCGACTTCCGTCTGTCATCCAACATGGCGGCATAAACAATTCAAAAATGGCAGAAACATTTACTGTTTTATTCTAAACATTTATAATCCGGCTACCAACTGGCCAGCCGAGTAAGAATAGTCTCCTACATGGCTGCCAGAATTGACATTGGACCAGCCATATGTTTAGTGCCGAGGTGACAAAACACCGTACACTAACATACGGCAGGTAAGATCGTGAATGCCAAATGGCAATCACAATGTAAAATTGTTTTCGACCGCCTCAATACTGAAGGTCAATAAAGCGATCTTAGTAGAAGTAACACAAAATCATGCCAAAATATTTTGTTTTTTTTTTCTGTGATACTCTCCAAAACAAGTTTTAAACCGAAAAGAGGTTTCAAAGGCCTATGTATCTCTCACAGTAACGTAATAAATCTATGGTGTTCAATTTGTTATTAAATGAGAAGCGATCATAAAAGAAATATTTACAGAAATCGTTCAATTAATATTCTGTGTTATATTCCACAATCTAAATTTTAAACCAAAATTATGGATACCTCAATATAATGTAATATTTATATTGTTTAAATTGTTATTATTTCTAAAATATGTCTATTTCTAATGTACAATTATTTCCTTTTATTACTAACCTAAAATACGTCACTTTTTTTTCATTTTTTGAATAAGGGTTGAGTTTGAGTAGCGCCGTATACAACGTTTACAATGCAAACTAACCCATTTATGATGGGGGCTTCACACAGAGGGTGTATGGAGGGGGCCCAGTTTGAGGAGGGCCCCCAAAATATTTTTAAACTAAATATTAAGTACATTATCTCATGTCAAAATGTAGTGGCTCCCGAAGATGCCTAAAATCCCTTGGTTCGGCATTGGCTTCACAGAACTATAATGTTGACAGCTTTGATATGTCTTTCTTTTTTAGGAGGCCTAATGTTTTCTGCGTCTGCGGCCTCAACTGCATTGATAAAATACTATGTTTTAAATTGAAGGTCAGCTAAAAGCTACACAACGATTCTTTCTTCTTGGGACCAAGCGTCAAAAAATTATCTCATGTCAAAATGCAGGGGCAGCCCCCAAAGAGGCCAAGCCCACCGGGCCCCTAAATCCCTAGGTTCTGCACTGCCGGGTCGGCAATTTTTCTTAGTTAATTGTACTATGCTACAATTTGTATAACAGTAAATGAACCACCTGTTAAACATGTAGCGTTTTGCTTAACACAAGCACCCACTCACGTCTCTCTTTTTTTTTTAAACACGCCATGTTGAACATCATAAAACATTAAATGAATAACTGTTTGGAAAGGAGTCCATTAAAATATTATGAAGGAATATGATTTTAAGAGTTGTTGTTTATGTTTACCTATAGTGAGGATTATTTTCTTTGGGAGGAACTATTTAACATATGAACTGTATTTGATGTATTATTAGGTGTCCCTATTCTCAAATGTATTTTGGCTACAATAATCTGTTCATGTCCTTGGGGCCACTGCAAGTATATAGACTGATTGTTAACGCGCTAAAATATATATCACCATTTTCAACTCCAACTGTGTGCCTACTCGCCGGTCCGGGCCTTTGATAACTAGTCTATAATACAAATTTTATATCATGTGTTCCGGTGTCTGTCATCGCTACTTCCGTCTGTCATCGCTACTTCCGTCTGTCATCGCGACTTCCGTCTGTCATCCAACATGGCGGCATAAACAATTCAAAGATGGCAGAAACATTTACTGTTTTCTTCTTAACATGCATGATCCGGCCACCAACTGGCCAGCCGAGTAAGAATCAACTCCTACATGGCTGCCAGAAACGACATTGGACCAGCCATATGTTTAGTGCCGAGGTGACAAAAACACCGTACACTTAAATACGGCAGGTAAGATCATGAATGCCAAATGGCAATCACAATGTAATACTGTTTTCGACCGCCCCAATCATTACCAAAGGGCAATAAAGCGATCTTAGGTGAGGTAACACAAAATCATGCCAAATTTTTTTTTCTATTTTTTAACGCCGCCATTGCCAGCATGGTAGGGTGTAGTGTGCCTACCACACCAACATTGTTGGCGGCGCTGATGCACGTCTGCCATGCCTACAGAGCGGCGGGGTGAGTGTGCCCGCTATCATCTGCAGGGATGACAGAAAGATGGGTTTTAATCCTTGCCCAAACCGGCCAGACCAGCAGGGTGTGTACTGCCGGTCGGCCAGAATGGCAAGGAAAGGGGTTTTTCCTGCCACTCGGACAGAGGGGAGGGTGTAGTGTGCCTGTACCCTCAGCCGGAAATGGCAAGCTGCGCAGGTGTGCTTGAGTGGGACGGAGTGGAAGGGTGTTGTGTGCCGACCACATCCGTCACCTCCGCCAGCTGTGAATACTGCGGTCTCGGATAGTCCTCATTGACCACAGTACCACCACCCTCGCAAGTAATGGGTTTTTTTTCCTGACTAGAGAACCCCTATGATCCATCCCCCGTGGATCATGGTATGTCTCTCAGACCAGGAGAGATCACAAAACATGTTAAAATATTTTGTGATACTCTCCGAGATTAGTTATTCTCCGAAATAAATTGTCGACCGAAACGAAATTACATAGGCCTCTGTATATCCCACAGTATCGTAATAAATTTATGGTGTTCAATTTGTTATTAGATGAGAAGCGATCATAAAAGAAATATTTACAGAAATCGTTCAATTAATATTCTGTGTTATGTTTCACAATTTAAATTTTAAACCAAATTATGGATACCTCAATAAAATGTAATATTTATATTGTTTAAATTGTTTTTATTTCTAAAATATGTCTATTTCTAATGTTCAATTATTTCCCTTTATTACCAACCTTAAATACGTCACATTTTTTTTTCATTTTTTGACTATTACGTCACATAAATGAATTGAATAAGGGTTGAGTTTGAGAAGCGCCGTACACAACGTTTACAATGCAAACTAACCCATTTATGATGGGGGCTTCACACAGAGGGTGTATGGAGGGGGCCCAGTTTGAGGAGGGCCCCCAAAATATTTTTTAAACTCAATATTAAGTACGTTATGTCATGTCAAAATGTAGTGGCTCCCGAAGATGCCTAAAATCCATTGGTTCGGCATTGGCTTCACAGAACTATAATGTTAAAAGCTTTGATGTGTCTTTCTTTTTTAATGTTTTCTGCGTGTGCGGCCTCAACTGCATTGATGGAATACTATGTTTTTAATTGAAGGTCAGCTAAAAGCTACACAACGATTCTTTCTTCTCGGGACCAAGCTGAGAAGCGTCGAAAAATTATCCCATGTCAAAATGCAGGGGCAGCCCCCAAAGAGGCCAAGCCCACCGGGCCCCTAAATCCCTAGGTTCTGCACTGCCGGGTCGGCAATTTTTCTTAGTTAATTGTACTATGCTACAATTTGTATAACAGTAAATGAACCACCTGTTAAACATGTAGCGTTTTGCTTAACACAAGCACCCACTCACGTCTCTTTTTTTTTTAAACACGCCATGTTGAACATCATAAAACATTAAATGAATAACTGTTTGGAAAGGAGTCCATTAAAATATTATGAAGGAATATGATTTTAAGAGTTGTTGTTTATGTTTACCTATAGTGAGGATTATTTTCTTTGGGAGGAACTATTTAACATATGAACTTTATTTGATGTATTATTAGGTGTCCCTATTCTCAAATGTATTTTGGCTACAATAATCTGTTCATGTCCTTGGGGCCACTGCAAGTATATAGACTGATTGTTAACGCGCTAAAATATATACCACCATTTTAAATTCCAACTGTGTGCCTACTCGCCGGTCCGGGTACCGGGCCTTTGATAACTAGTAAGACAAAATATGTTTTGAACATTTCTTGTACATTCTGTACATATTACTAACTGTTCTGTATCTTATTTGTTAATAAAAGTTGATTAGTTGTTATTAATACTCTTTTGAATTAAGTTAAAAAAACATGTCCTTTTTTGAAAAAAAAATATTTTTTCACTTTTTTCTTCCAAAAAATGGGGAGATGGGGGAACTTTTTTCCAAAAAATTAAAAATGCTATTTATATTCTTAAATTACACATAAAGTTTCCTCGATTGCAAGTGGTTTCATAAAAAAAAATTTTTGTTATCACCCTAACGTAATGGCATTAAAAAGCGCCCACCCAATGAAAACAGACGCTAAACTGCAGCACTAGCCGGAAGTCCAGTGTTCAGTTGCAGGTATAGTTTCTTAATACTTGGGTAGGGTGCTAATGACAACATTTCTGATGAGTTATCTACAAGATATCTGTCTTCTTCAGCAGAATTGTTACTATTAAGCAATTCGTCCTGGTTCTGCCGCCATGCAGTAAAACAAGCAAAAATACTGAATAATGCTACTAGGCAGAAAAAATACAAACCAATTATCATCCAAGCGTTAAATCAACTTTTACGACAAAATCTGTCCGAAAAACACTTTTGTCCTAAAACTTGAAGAGAAAATGTTCAATAGCCGCATCAGACAGGAATAACAACTTTTAAAAAAACATTAAATAAAAAGCAGATAAAATCTTTTGTGTTATCTAGTATTCTCCCCCCCCCCCCCCAATAATATGTCTATATGCATTATGATTAGATTGTTTTCAAATCTTGTTTTAATATAAATACATTTTTTTCCTGCATTGAGCATGCAGCAAATATATAAATAAATTGATGCAAAAGCATAATTTCTCCTTCTAGATAATATCACAAAACATTTCTCATAATAAGTGCTTTTAATTTTATTCTATAGGCCTAAAGAAAAACATTTTTATGTGAATCGCACTGTTTGTAACAAAAGTAAATATAACCTATTTGGTCTCCTAAAATTCCTCAGTTTTGGAGTTTTATTGAACTCTTGCTACATTTTTAAGGCATTTTATGCCTTTCAACAAAAAATCTACGATTAAATGTTTCAAACTATAACAAAAAATATATATAAAGCTGAATACATTCTGAATTTCCACTTACCTGTATGTGATGTACTTCTGGGCAATCAGAAATATAACTAAGACAGAGCCAATAAAAACCAACAATGGAAGTAATATTACAACGATGATGTCCTTGGTTAATGAGTCTAAAAAGAAAAAAAATAACATTATATTTCAATGGGTATATGTCACCAGCCCAAATTAAACAAGAAATTGTTTACTTATAGCAGGATCATTAAACACGGATTAATATTTTCCATTTAGTCCTAGATGATTTTTTTTTCACATTGAAAAATGGAAATTGGAATGATCCAAGCCGGAAATCACGCCTAATTTACTCATTATTTACTCCTTATTAGATTCGTTACGATAATGGTAATGAAGGAGTGGCTTTAATTCGACTCGTACAAAGCAGAAAATAATGTATGGAATTTTTATTAAATGAAACTGGAGTGTACATAAGTAGAGCAACAATTTCAAAATTGCTCATGACAGACTCTTGCAAATCATGCTATATCCAAATAGCTCATGACAGACTCTTGCATAAACGTTATATCTAAATTGCTCATGACATACTCATGATATGTCCTCATGACATACTCATGATATATCCAAACTGCTTTTGACAGACTCTTGCACAATCATGCTATATCCAAATAGCTCATGAAAGACTCTTGCACAATCATGCTATATCCAAATAGTTTTAGCAGACTCTAGCAAAAACAATCAAAATATCTCACAACAGACTCTTGCACATATATGCTATATCCAAATTGCTCATGACAGACTCTTGCATAAACATGTTATATTCAAATTGCTCATGACATACTTTGGCACAATCATGCTATATCCAAATTGCTTATGACAGACACTTGCATAAACAGTAAAAATAGCTCATGACAGACTCTTGCACAATCATGTTATATCCAAAATAGCTCATGATAGACTATTGCACAAGCATGATATATCCAAATTGCTCATGACAGACTCTTGCACAAACATGCTATATCCAAATCGCTCATGACAGACTCTTGCACAAACATTCTATATCCAAATGACTTATGACAGACTCTTGATAAATCATGCTATATCCAAATAGCTTATGACAGACTCTTGCATAAACATGCTATATCCAAACTGCTCATGACAGACTCATGCACAATCATGCTATATCCAAATAGCTTATGACAGACTCTTTCATAAACAGTCAAAATATCTCATGAAGACTCTTGCACAAACATGCTATATCCAAATATCTCAGGACAGACTCTTGCACAATTATGCTATATCCAAAATTGTGTGAGATGAGATTAAGTACATTCGATAACTAGTTTTAATAAAAAAAATCATTCAGTTTTAGCACTCAAAATAACTGAAAAATAGTATTGAAAACTTACTGAATATATGGATCAGCAATTTCTTAAACCAAATTTTTCTTCATTTGTTTGTTTACATGCACTCTTGAAACTTAAAAACATTTCGGTTCAACAAATCGCGAAGATACAACAATAAATTTTGCTACTTTGAATATAACAGCTTAAATTCTAAGTATACTTTTCTGAGTTAACTATGAATAGTTGCCTGACTCTGTTACATAACTGTTTGAAAAACCAGTCATGAAAAAAATCAAAACTTTCAACCTATCCAAGTTATCAAAAATAGATAAGTATGTGCTTTAAAGATACTATAAATTTTTAAAAGAATTTTAATAAATTCAACTACAAATAATATTGAGCATAAATGTCGCCCAGTTATAAAGATACTCTGATATAAAGTGTGGATTATGGTCAAGTAAGCACTTACGGCTGCTACAGACACAAAATCTAAGAATAAGAATGATTTTTTGTACACGTTTCAATTAAGTTAGCTCTATAAGGCGGTTTCAAGGTTGTTACTGCCGGGGGTTGGTAGCGGGGATAAGCTCCCACTAACAAATAAAATGCTCCCAATGGCGTGCGTCTCAAATAGCCTCTGACAACCAAGTCCAACTCCTGGCCTTCTCGTGCGGCTTAGCTACTAAGCCTGGCGAAACTGTTTCCACTGACAGTAGAAGGGGCGAAGGCGGTTCACTGGCGCCTCAAAACCAGCCGCTTCGGGCAGATGGGGCTCGTCAACCTCGGTTGGTAGCTCATCTAGGAGAAGGAAAACTCTGTTTTCAAACCTCCGCTGCCTAGCGGCATACCTCCTATGAGGATGGGCTAAGGGAGTAAACCCTGAAAATAAATCCGGAGCTGGAGTCCCCAAGGCGGCCAGACCTTATATTGTCAACGCCGGCAACTCCTGCGGCGAAGCTGAAGCCAAGCCGTATCGACTCTGTCTTTCCCTTGGATCCCTCAGTTGCGCGGAGAGGGGGGGACTGCTGCACGGGCAACAGCTATCCCTCCATATTACCCTGCCCAGGCTCTGTAGCTAAACTGGAGAGGATACTCCAGCGTCGTCGCACGATGTCGATACAACACGGAAGGGGACAGTTACCGGTTCTAAGCTCTTTCGACGGTGGGAGAGGTCATCGCGTCTCATTGGACAGCTACCGCCAGCCTCAAGCTGGGCAGCCCCCAGCCAGTTGGGTGCTGTCTCGCCATGGCTCACTTGCCCCACTGGGTGCGTGGGGATTAGAGATGCACTTCTCAAAAAGTGAGCCAAAAAACACACGCACCAGGCAAATTCAAGATAAGAACTAGCAAGAAGCCTCCAGCTCTTCGATTCGCAAGCTGGAACATCAGGACCATGTGTACCGGACTCACATCTGACCTTCAGCAGATTGATGACGCAAGGAATACCGCTGTCATCGACAGGGAACTCTCACGACTAAACATTGACATCGCCGCTCTACAGGAGACCCGGCTGGCTGAAACCGGCACCATCAGAGATCCTAACTACACATTCTATTGGCAAGGGAAGTCTCAGACCAACAGAGGCAACACGGTATTGGCTTCGCGGTGAAAAAAACGCTTGTCAGATTCATAGAGCCCCCAACAGACGGCTCTGAGAGATTACTAATCCTCCGACTGTCAACGTCCTCTGGCCCAGCTCACATATTCAGCGTGTATGCTCCAACCCTCTGCTCCACTGCCGAGGAGAAAGATTAATTCTACCACTCCCTAGATGAAGCACTATTGAAGATTCCTAGCACTGATAGCCTTTATCTCCTTGGTGATTTCAACGCAAGGGTTTGAGCTGACCATGTGGCTTGGCCCACCTGTCTCGGAAGCTTTGGGAGGGGAAAGATAAATGAAAATGGCCAGAGACTGCTTGAGCTCTCGTGCCACCATGGCCTGTGCGTGACCAACACCTTCTTCAGGTGCAAAGAGATCCATCAGGTGTCATGGAGGCACCCACGCTCCCGCCACTGGCACCAGCTCGACCTCGTACTCACCAGAAGAGGGAATATCGACAGTATCCTCCTCACCTGCAGCTACCACAGTGCAGACTGCGACACGGACCACGCCCTCGTGGCAAGCAAGGTGCGCATAACGCCGAAGAAAATGCATCACTCCAAGAAAAAAGGTCGCCCACGAATCAATACCAACTATGCCAGAAATCCCGAAATAAACCAACAGTTTATCAGCAGTCTGGAAGTGGCACTCAGTTAAAGAAAGTAAGCAGATGACACCATCGACACTAGGTGGTCGCGTATGCGCGATGTCGTATATAGCTCCGCCATCACAACCTATGGAAAGATAGAGCGGAAAACGCCGATTGGTACGAGGCCCAATGGGAGGAAATGGAACCCGTTACCGAGGTAAAAAGGAAAGCCCTACTGGCCTACAGGGCCAGGCCCAGTCCCAACACACTAAAAGCCCTACGGACAGCCAAGAGCAAAGCCCAGCAGACCGCCCGCAGATGCGCCAACTCCTACTGGTTGAACCTCTGTAACAGCATCCAGGCAGCTGCCGATACAGGAAATGTACGAGGGCATCAAATAGGCAATAGGCCCAACTCCCTCCAAAACCGCCCCCCTTATATCCAAAACAGGAGAGGTCATCAAGGACCAGGAAAAACAGATGCAGAGGTGGACAGAACACTACCTGGAGCTATACGCAACCCAGAACACCGCGACTGATGCCGCTCTTGGCGCTATCCCAGATATGCCTGTCATAGAGGAGCTAGACATCCCCACCCACCGTGGATGAACTAAGCAAAGCCATCGACTGCCTTGCAAACGGAAAGGCACCCGGTAGCGATGGAATCCCACCAGAAGTTCTGAAGAGCGGAAAACCAACATTGCTAAAGCCATTGCACGACCTCCTAGGTCGCTGCTGGGAACAGGGCTATATTTTCCAAGACATGAGGGATGCAAAAATTATCACGCTATACAAGAACAAAGGGGACCGGAGCGACTGTAATAACTACCGGGGCATCTCCCTCCTCAGCATCGTCGGCAAAGCTTTAGCCCGCGTCGCTCTAATTCGCCTGCAGGCCCTCGCCTCCCGAGTCTATCCAGAGTCACAGTGTGGCTTCAGGGCTGGCCGATCAACAGCGGACATGATCTTCTCACTACGTCAACTTCAAGAGAAGTGTAAGGAACAGCAGGTGCCTCTCTACATCGCCTTCGTCGACCTCACAAAGGCATTTGATCTAGTAAGTCGAAGCGGACTCTTCAGCTTGCTGCAAAAGATTGGCTGCCCCCCACACCTGCTTGCAGTGGTCATGTCCTTCCACTACAACATGCATAGCACGGTTTGCTACAACGGCGCAGAGGCCTTCCCAGTCAGCAGCGGAGTAAAACAGGGCTGCGTCCTTGCACCTACACTCCTCGGCATTTTCTTTTCCATGCTCCTCCAATGCGCCTTCAAGGATTGCAGCGATGGTGTTAACATCCATACAAGGTCCGATGGCAAGCTCTATAACATAGCCCGCCTCCATGCAAAGACCAATGTCACAAAGGTCCTAATTCGCGAACTGCTCTTTGCTGATGACGCAGCCTTGACATCACACACTGAAGACGGACTGCAGCAGCTTGTCAACCGCCTCTCCCATGCATGTAAGGAGTTTGGACTGACTATCAGCCTGAAAAAGACAAATGTCAGGGCACAGGGTACAGATACACCCCCAAGCATTGACATCGATGGGCACACCCAAGAGGTCGTCGAGAACTTCACTTACCTCGGGTCCACCATCTCCAGCTCGCTATCCATAGACCCGGAGGTCGACTGCCGAATTGCTAGGGCAGCCACAGTCATGGCAAGACTAAATCAACGTGTGTGGAAAAACCACAGCCTCACCGAGAATACCAGACTGCGCGTCTACCAGGCCTGCATACTTAGTACCCTCCTCTATGGATGCGAGACGTGGACCACCTACGCGAGGCACGAAAGGAAGCTAAACAACTTCCTCATGAGATGCCTGCGACGTATACTACAGATAAAGTGGCAAGACAAGATCCCCAACACTGGGGTGCTGGAGAGGGCCAACATGAGCAGCTTGTTTGCAGTTCTCAGCGAGAGACGCCTCAGATGGCTCGGTCATGTCAAAAGAATGGAAGCAGGCCGCATCAAGAAGGACCTACTCTATGGCGAGCTAGTTACCGGCCAGAGGAAAACTGGGCGACCTAAAATGCGCTACAAAGACACCTGCAAAAAGGATATGAAACAGTGCTCCATTAACCCCAACTCCTGGGAGAGCCAAGCAGCCGACCGCCAGTCCTGGAGGCTCGCTGTCCGGCAGGGTTCATTGCGCGCAGAGGCTGAGCGACAGGATAATGCTGCACTGAAAAGAACAAGGCGGAAGCGGAAAAAAAGAACAGCTACAACAACAACTACAACAACCATCTATTTTCAAGTGCGACAAATGCGGCAGGGATTGCCACTCCCGAGTCGGACTGCACAGCCACTCCCGGCGGTGCTTGTAGACTCAACTTAGCTACACCATCGTCTCTCGAGACGGACGGATAAGGCGGTTATATTAGAATACGTTTTTGTTGTGTTTTTGGAAATGAATTATTATAAGCTTCTTGAGGTTCAATCGATTTGAAATTTCATGTAAATTAATTAAAAACTTGTAAACAACGAAGAAATGCGCCTTTTTTAAAAATAAAATGATTATGTAAGGATGAAAATGCCGATAGAGATTATATAACATCGAGTTCAGGGCTGGTGCAATATCATATTAGATAAATGATTAAATCAAAATAATATTGAAGAAAAAGATTTATAAAAAAAAACTAGGCTAATTCAAACAAGCAATTAAGCCAGTTCCATTCTGGACACAGGATGTGTTAGCGCATTTTGTTTATAAATTCAATTGTGTAATGCATATATCTGTAAAAAAAATTATAAAGACGTTTCTTTATATTTGAAAAAAAATTATTGTCTCTTAAATCTAACTACAAGTGGTTTGTGGTTACTGAAATAGGACTCATAATTGAAAACATTCGAAATTACAGTCATTTAGTCGTCCGAAAACTCCGTCAATTGTTGCATAGCTCTGATACTTTCAATTAAACTCAGAACACAAGCTTACTATTTCATTTGATGAGTTTCTTAATAAATCTTGGTGAAACTACGTGCTGCAGTATTTCGCACCAAATGAATGGGTTATTGAACGTACAAGGTGTATATATAATATATAAGCCCCTTAGGAGCCCTAAAGCCCGGCCCTCAGAGGTCCTATCGCGAAATGAACTTTTGATGTACACGTGGCAGGCCAAGACCTACAAAATGATATATACATCAAGGGTCTAGGACTTATAGTTGCTGAGATATAGGTGCTCTTTATTAATATAGCTTATATAGTAAAAAACCGGTACTTTATAAGCCCCCTTTTACGGCCCTCAGAGGTCAGATCGCGAAATGAACTTTTGCTGCACACATGGCAGGCGAAGACCTACAAAATGATATATACATCATGGGTCTAGGACTTATGGTTGTTGAGATCTAGGGTGATGACAGACAGACAGACAGACAAAACGGGGACAATAGAGCATTTTTTTTCGAAAATGCTCTAAAAATATTATAAATGCCCAAAAAGTAAAAAAAATAAATTATTCTATGTATGCGTAAAGTTGAAAGGATAATTAGAGCACGATGGAACAAAATATTATGTGCCTAATATTGGATTTTCATCGGAAGCAAACAAGTATGTACAATTTTTAAAAAAATCGAGCGATTACAAAATTTCAGCCAGATACACACACACATATATATATATATATACAAGGCCATAGCCGGGGGGCGGCTAGGGGGCTGCAGCGCCCCCCCCCCCCAAATTCATTCTAAAAATCAAATTTTATTATAAAATATACTTCTTTATCATATAGACTGACAGAACATTTTGGGGAAAATCCCGATTAAGTAAATATTAAAAAAAAGACTAGCTGTACCCTGCAAAACCTTTGCATAGAGTTATATTCCCTTAGGCTTCATCGGTAGGCTAGATTATTTTTTGGTTTCGGGCAGATCCGATTTTTTCATGATTGTATTATAAACTGGAATACTGTTGTATTCATTCTTTACTTTCGACTTAACGCAGAGTCGAAATCGCTTTTATATATTTACTACTAAAAAAAATCACAATTAATGGTGACCTTACAAAGAGGTCCTGTTTTTAATTAGAAATTATCATGATCACAAATGAACATAAAGTAAAGTTCCCTTAAGCCCCTAAGGGCTCATCGGGGCAGATAAAGTGTAGAATTCATCTGTTTCAGTAACTTCGGCATATTAAGGGATTGTGTGGTTTAGCACAACGCCCAGCTGTCTTTAGTTCTCCAACTTAAAAGTCCGGTACTCTTTAAAAATGATAGGACTTTTACCGGGCTAAAGAAATGTCAAGGTTCTCACTGAGGTTCAAACCCGGGACCCCTCTGGTCAAAAGTCGAGCGCTATACACTGCACGACCACCGTCCCCATAATAGATTATGGTTTATCAAATTTGATTTATTTTGTGGAAAATAAAACACCAACATTTCTCTTAGTATTTTTTTTCTTTTTAAAGCAGTTTGTTGGGGGAAATAGATAGCTAGATAGAGAGAAAGTAGTGGTGTAATAATTATATTTGGCTGTAATAATTATATTTGGCCTAGAAATTTAGTTAGCATAATTAACTGGCCACTTTGATGGTTGGGTTTTGGCAGACGATAATAAGACAGACTACTGGAGAGACGACTACAGGAATTGAATAGGGAAGGACGTAATCTATCTCACATCATTTTATTCTGTATTATAAAGTAAGAAGATCTTTCATATCTATATACATAATCGTCTAACATAGACGGTGGTTCGACCGATAGACCTTCACACCGTGCGGTGTTAAGTATGTTCATGGCAATAAAAGCCACATGTCTGCACGTTACAAATACACGGCACCGCACGAGTTGAAAGCGTACATCGCTAAAATAAAGTCTGAGTTCTACGTCACACCTTCGCAGAGTTAAAAAAAAACAGCGCGCGTCATCGACCGTCTCTATAAAAATAGTCTGGGGAATTCCAAAATTATAGAAACTGAAAAGAGACTATGTATGCTAAATGAGAGTATTTTGGTGCGCATTTTGTTCATCAAATGAATCTTTCTTGAATAAAAATGAATTGCTGGGGAATTCTAAACACAACAAGGATTTCTTATAAAGAATTAAGATTTTTAATGGTTGCGGAAAGGGGGGGGGGGTCAAGCAGACGATTCGAGATGCAACACCTGTATTTTTTTAACTTACGTCTCTCTTTTTTTTTAAATACGTCATGTTAAACATGATAAATTATAAAATTATAAAAAAAGAACTGTTGGAATGGAGGTGTAGGGTTGGGAAAGGAGCGTTTAACGTGGGGGGGGGGAAGGTAGGGAGAAGTGTAACGTCGTATTGTTAACAGGGTTTGTTGTATGTACATTGAGACCCATTACGATTCGAGCATGTCTTGAGTGGAAGGGGGTTGGCGGGCTGGGGAGGGAGGGAAGGATGGGTGTGGGGCTAAGTGGAAGAGAATTGGAAATAGAAGAAATTGTTGGATGTTAGATTCAAAGTTTAATGGTCGGGGGTTGTTTTTGTTAAGATTCTATGCCCATAATGAGGATTATTTTCTTTGAGATGAACTATATAAAATATGAACTTATTTGATAAATTATTAAGTGTCCCTTAAATGTGTTTTGGCTACAATAATCTGTTCATGTCCTTTGGGGCCACTTCGAGTGGATAGACATGATCTTTTTGTATATAGACTGATTGTTGAAGCGCTTGAATATAAATCACCATTTTCAACTCCAACGGCGTGCCTAATTGCCGGTCCGGGTACCGGGCCTGTTCAGCTAGTTTGAATAAATAAATAAATAAATATATATATATATATATATATATATATATATATATATATTAGGTATATGACTTGAAAAACAAATTTAGTAATTTTACAAGTGGCGTGCCAGATTCTGATGAGCTTTTATATAAAAATAATAAATACAACAAAAAATCATCAATTTTGTGGAAAAAGTTCACCCACCAAAACATTTTTTAGTTTAAAAATAATCCATTTGGCTCTTTTTACTGAAGTTCACTTTTACTCCTATTGTTTACCATTAAGATTCTATTTCCTGTTCTCCATGTTAGATTTTTCAATTATACTTGAGTTTGAATAATTATTTTAATTTTGCTTAATTTTATTCTTAAAAATGTCTTACAAAAAATCATCACTTTGCGTTGCTAAAAATAAGGACAAATGGGCGAGTAATTTGAAAAAATTTCAAAACACTCTTAAGAAAAGAAACAAAGTTGGAATCGAGATCGAGCCATTGCATTCACATTCTAGAATGCCAAAAGAGTGGATGATAATTGGTCGCTACATGGGCTTGGCCTCTATGGAAAAATCCAGATTGAAAAGAGTTGCAGCACTCAGGAAAGAAGTAGAGCTATTATGGAGCTTTTTAAATTTCCCGATACTGTCTTTGCGATCAGTGAGCAGAAAAATTGAAACTTTAATTAAAAGGTATGATGTTCATTTGAAAAAACCTGTGGGTGACATACAGGAGCAGTTTGATAAGTTATTTGATGTCACAAACAAAACTGGTCAATGGTTATGTGCTGAGGACAAAAAACTTTACGAAATACAAATTCAAAGTGGAGGTAAGACGGGATATACTACAACTAAAATTGCTAGCCAAAGTACAATTCATCCATCAAAACAGAAAATTGTTTGCAAAATTAATGAGGCACAACAACAACAAAGCAGTTTTGAAAGTTCCAGTGATTCAAGTGATAACGAGAATTCTCAAAGTAGCTCTGATGATGCTGATGCAATGCAGTCATCCACAGAAAGCTTAGATCAAAGCACACATAAGAAACAATCACAGCAATCTACTTCTAGTGCAGTTTCATTAGTTCAATCTGGGAAACTACCAGTTCGAAGAGCAGCATTAGTAAGCAAAATTTTGCATAAGTCCGGCGTCAAAATAGCAACTCCTTCTCAGTCAGGTGTCTATCGAGCTGTATTCAGAGAAGCAAGTAAACTAAAAGAAACATTAATAAATACTTTGCGTAATAGCTTATGGAGTTTACATTTTGATGGTAAAATTATGAAGAAAAAAGAACACCAAGTAGTTGTATTAAAAAATGAAGCAAAGGAAGTGAGGCTAGCCGTCTTAGTTTTACCTGATGGCAAAGCTGCTACGATCGGATCTGCCATTCAAAAAGTTTTAGATGAATATAACTTATGGTCAGCTATAAAGATGATAGTGTCAGACACTACAAATGTTAATACAGGGTCAAAGTCTGATGTTGTGGTGAAACTTCAGAAACTGTTTGTTCAACATGGTGAGTCTGCACCAGTCTTTATAGGTTGTCAGCACCACATACTTGATCGTGTTCTTAGACACGTGTGTGATGCATTGCTCGGTGATTCAACTGAGTCTCCTAACATAAATTATCCATTTGTAAATAAGATACTTAAAGATTATGAAATGTTAAAAAAAGATTTTGAAAGTAAACCAAAGAAATGTGCTCCAATTTTAGAAAAACAGGAAATAGATTGGAGAGATGATATGAAATTTTTGCACCATCTAATTTGCGTTTTTAAGCATTTTAAGAGTTCTCAACAAATGCCAAAAGTTAATTTTAGCGCACTGCCTGGCCTCAGCAATGCCCGATGGAACTCTCGAGCAATTTTTGCATTGTTGGCTTTCATGATGAACGAAAGAACCTTCAGAAAATATGTGAATTTATATGTGGACATTGGAGTGATGACTGGTTTAGTGATCATCATTACAAAGCTGAACAATATGAACTTCTTTTCCATGCTATTAATGATTATCCAAAAGGGTGGCGCTGTCTTCGAAATCATTAGTCTCAAAGTCCATCTCCTATACTCACTCCACGTAGCAATGTTTGTGCAGAAAGAGCAATAAAAGTTCTGCAAGATATTATTCCCCTTTGCCACTCACCAGAGAAACTGAATTTACGTTTTATTTTTACAAATAAACGTTTATGAAACAATACTTGAAATTATTAACAAATGTCAATTTTTCTAAAACTTCAAAATGTTTGGTGGGTGACATTTTTCAATTTTTTAAATAAATTTGATATGGTTTTGTGTTTCTACAATAAAAACTCATCTGTTGATGGTATGCCATACAAGTGTTGTTCTGAAGTCATATACCTAATATATATATATATATATATATATATATATATATATCATCATATATAATATTATTCATTTCCAGTGTGCGTTAAATCGAAAGCGGAAAACAAGAATTCAAAATGGCGTCATCCCCTGAGTCTCCATTCAATTTTTCTTTTTGATATTATCTACAGTTTTCAATAGTTTCTGCGCTTTTAATTATGAAATGTAAAAGTCCCCAATATCAAAAATTAATAATTAGCATATAATATCATTTAAATCATTGTAGTTTTTATTACAACAGAGCATTTTAACATCGTCAGACGTAAACAATAGTAATAATCGAAAATCTCCGACGTCGGCGACGATAAGACTATTGACCGCATTTTCGTATCTACTTTCGCAAATAAAGTCAATATAATATTTTAAAAAAGAAATTCTGCTAATTTCTATACTATTTAAGTTCTCAGCTTTTATAATAATTTTTTTTTAATAAATACGGCTTTGAATTATTTCTTAATTACAAAATAACAATATAGGCCTAAAAAACTAGGTCAAAAGGCAATGAAAACATAACCGAGCAATATTTTTTCTTATAGTTCATTAAAATTGCATCTTAATTTGGTTGGCGCGGTGGCAGGATGGTTATGCAGCTTGGATAATGTACACCTTTATGCAGACTCTCTGGGTTCGATTTCTCCCAGTGACATTTATTTTTATTGTTTTTTGTTTCAGAATGTATCCTTTTAGTTGTTTTAATGAAAAGTAACTAATTAGATATCTTTGACATTTTTAAAAAATTGAAATAATTTATCTTTTAGGATGTTGTAAGAAAAAGAAACAACAACTAATTAGATTTTTAATTATTTCATAACTTAAAAAAAAAATTAACACAGAGGCGTAACTAGGGTATGGGGGGGGGTCCAAAATCGAAAGTCCCACCGGGCTCCTGCTTTAGGGGAGCCCCCAAAATTATTTTTTACATTAAATATTAAGTACATAATCTCATGTCATGGTATCGAATGTCAAAATGCAGGGCCCCAAAATCCTAGGTTTGGCAATGGCTTAACAAGTCTATCTTCCTGCAAAGGCTTTGCGGGGTACAGCTAGTATATATATATATTAGCCAACTTTTTATTCAGTGATTCATAACTGTTTTCTATATGTGTTACGTCTTATACATATCTGTGGACATTTAATTTAATAAGTATACACCAATAAATATCAACTCCGAAGAGACTGGCAAGTCTGTCATACTACAAAATATTTATATACACCTTCCTATAGGTAGAAGTTCCACAGAACATAAATAATAATATATAATATTTACACTACAAAAGAAATATACCCATGACAAGTGGATAGATAGATAGATTTCAATACAAAAAAGTTTGTCATAGAGTCCTTGAAAGAGAATTAATTAGTTGTTGTTAATTTGCATTAAATAAACTATTAAAAAAAAGTTTAATAAATAAAAAAAACAATGTCCGTCAGAGGAATCGACCGGAAGTATTTAGAAATAAGTAAATATAATACTACTTCCAAGCTCACACCTCATCACTGCTAGAACAGTATATGCGTGAAATATCTTAGATACTATAAACCACTAAAGAGACGGTTTTTATGGTGCCCTTCTTTCATCCCCACCATACCCGATAGTGCAATGGCCATGGAGACACCACGGCAGATATAGCGGGGACTTTAGCCATGACCTGAAAAATATCCTTGGAGATCGAACCAGGTACCTTCAGGTCGACAGAGAGCAGTTTTATGTTTTTTTTTGGAGGGCCCTAGACAGTTATGGACGTATTTGAAGCCCCCCCCCCAATCTTAAGCGCCGGTTGGGGTCCATCAATGATCTGATTTCATATGATTCACAATGGAAGGGGGTCCCCAAGGTGGTCGGTTAGTTTGTCCCCCAGCTTAGGATTCCCAAACACAAACACACAAACACACACACGGAGGAACTCGTACATACGTGAGCAGACACACACGCGTGCATTGAACGCTTTATCTCATTCCCAACTTTAAAAATTAAAAAAAAATAACTTAATGCTTCATTACATACCGCCAGTATAGTAAAACAGGGGTTCTTCAAATATGGAATTGCGAATGTATTTCAGTTTGAATGTGACAATTTAAATTTATTGTTAAAAGATTGATCATCTATATATACAGGATTGCAAGTCTATTCCTCTATATCAGTGGTTCCCAAAGTAGTCCCTACGTACCCCCCCCCCCCGAAAGTTGTAGATTGTTGAATTAAAAATGAATGATAAAATACATTTTGTTTAATTGCTTATTTTTTAAAAATTACAGTAATTATAATGATAGGGCGGCGATTGCTACGCCGCGGGATGACTTGTATAACGCTACGGGATGACTTGTATAACGCTACGGGATGACTTGTATAACGCTACGGGATGACTTGTATAACGCTACGGGATGACTTGTATAACGCTACGGGCCTGCTATGGGGGTTAACGCGACAAAATTTGCATAATGTTTTATCAGCGGCATGTTTGCGTGGCGCAATTACAAAAAAAAAATTTTTTGTCTCGTGTCATACTATCTTAATAGGGAGCCGGAGCCGTCAAATTTGTGGGAGCCGGAGCCGGAAAAAAATTTGGCGGCTCCGCAAGTTCCGATATATATATATATATATATATATATATATATATATATATATATATATATATATATATATATATATATATTAGAGCTGCTGTCCGATTAAAAAAATGATAGAAATTAACGCAAGATTAAAATTTTATCGCAAATTAACGCACAATTCAATCGACACAATATAATACATTTGTTTGTATTAAAACTAGTATGTCATAATATCATATCATAAAATTGGCATATTGAGTTAGTTATTGAGACCAGTTTATTGACATGTATCAAACATGTCCAGTGATGCGAGTTTTCTTTCCGAACTAATGACGTATTTCAACCCCAGTTCCCCCCTTCGCTAATTTTCTGTCAATTTTAGAGTGAGATACACTCACTACACACAGGTAGGAGAAAGTAAAGGGCTTAGAGACTGAAGACTATCCCTTTCGGTGTTGTGATATAAAAGATGTCTAGCTATTAAGATTAGAACACGTAATGTAGGTAGAAAACAACATAAATATAAAACATCAAACACTCTAGAAGTAGACCGCGGGCGACGTCAGACAGTCTAACAAAGTCTTTTGAATAAATGAACAATTTTTTTAACCATCTATATTCTATAACTTGAAATGAACTCATTGACAGATACAAATTTATAAAACATGTCATAGGGACTTTATTGTGGGGGCTGAATTTTTGTTCTACTGTCCCTGTCACCCGGGTGTAACATACAACTAAGTGTAACACACAACTGGGTGTAACCAGGCACACCAGGGGGTCTATGCCAGGGGCCCGCATCTGTAAGAGGGCCCGGCCGCCCCGACTATGTCAATTTTTCACTACTTATTGCTTACTAAGGAGCCTGCAATGATGTCCTGCCATGGGGCCCTTGTTGGCTCTCGGCGCCCCTGGGTGTCACACACAACTGGGTGTAACACACAACTAGGTGTAACACACTACTGGGTGTAACACACAACTGGGTGTAGCACACTACTGGGTGTAACACACAATTAGGTGTAACACACAATTAGGTGTAACACACTACTGGGTGTAACACACAACTGGGTGTAACACACAACTGGGTGTAAAACACTACTGGGTGTAAAACACTACTGGGTGTAACACACAATTATGTGTAGCACACTACTGGGTGTAGCACATTACTGAGTGTAACACACAATTAGGTGTAACACACAATTAGGTGTAACACATTACTGGGTGTAACACACAATTAGGTATAACACACTACTGGGTGTAACACACAACTGGGTATAACACACTACTGGGTGTAACACACAATTAGGTATAACACACGACTGGGCGTAACACACAATTAGGTATAACACACTACTGGTTGTAACACACTACTGGGTGTAAAACACAACTGGGTATAACACACAACTCGGTGTAACACATTACTGGGTGTAGTACACTACTGGGTGCAGCACACTACGTCCTTACATCACCTTTCCCTCTCGGTAAAAAAAAATACGTACAAAGTACGCATTTTTTTTAAAATACAGAATTAACAATCATGTATTACAATTATATTACAAAAAAAAAAGAAAGTACCAAGTCCATATCAAATATGAATACAAAATGTCACAAAAATACAAATCTAAATTTAAAAAATCATGAACACATTTCTTCAATACTCATCGTCATAAGTATCATTAAAATTATCTCATATCTCTGTGTCTCAAAATATATCAAAATAAGTCTCTACCACAAATCTCATATATCAAATCTCAATAAAAAAAATACATTGATTGTATGGTTTAGTCTCCTCATGATCATTTTTTTTTTCAAAACCAATGAAGGCAAATCTTTTACCACCTACAAAAGTAGGATCCTTCAGAGGTAAAGATAATTAACCTAATGCCACATAAAAAAAATACATTTAATTTTCCTTAATTGTGTGTATTAAAAAAATTAAGTTAAATGTTTTTACAAAAACAATGAAGGCAGACTTTTTCCCAACTACAGTTATATGTAGGCTCCTTCAGAGTTAATGAAAAAAAAATAACAACACCTTTCTCCCTCAAAATGGATATGAGCAAGAGAAAAATATGTATACATATATATATATGGGTAAGTTTGGTGATTGTGGACAACGTAGAAAATATTAAGGTACATACAGATTAAAGGGGAAAAACAAGAGCGACATCATGATATGAAGCAAACAATTATGCGAATATAATTATGTGATTACATTTGATATGCAAAATAATAATGTAATGAAATAAGAAGGCAACATTACAACAGCAATAAAAAAAATCAATTGTTCGATGTGGTCAATGTGGTTGTTCAATTAATTAGTCTCGATAAAATGTCAGCCAGTATATTCTGTTTGCCTGGAATGGTTTCGATGACAAACTGATAGTCCTGCAGAATGAGCGACCATCTGATTAGTTTGGAGTTAGGGATCTGCTTCTTGTTTAACGCTGCCAGAGGCTTGTGATCTGTCACAATAGTGAACTTTTTCCCCAGTAGGTACTTGGCGAGTTTCGTTACAGCCCATACGATGGCGTAGCATTCTTTCTCGATGGTAGAGTAATTCATCTCTGCGTGGGTTAATTTCTTACTAATGTAAAGAACCGGATGATTTATCTTGCCGTGCCTTTGAAGTAGGCATGCTCCCAGGCCAGTACTGCAGGCATCGGTCGCCAGGATGAATGGGAGGGACATGTCTGGAAGTTTCAATATTGGTTCTTGTGAAAATTTCCGTTTTATGGTGTCGAGTGAGTGGTTGCACTCTTCCGTCCATATGACTTTGCTGGGTTGATTCTTCTTGGTTAGTTCTGTTAATGGCAGCATCATTTCTGCTAAATTCGGAATGAACTTCCTGTAGAAATTGATGAGTCCCAGTAGTGATCTGACCTCTTTCTTGGTTTGCGGTAGTCTGATATCCAATATTCTTGTTAGTGTTGAGGGTAACGGAGAAATCGTGCTACATTCGACCATGTGGCCCAGGAACTCTATACGTTTTGCTCCAATCACCATTTTGGATGGCGAGATTGTTAGGTTGTGCTGACGCAAAAGCATTAAAATGTTGTCTACATCTGATAGATGTTCTGCCCAGTTGTTGCTAAATATGCAAATGTCGTCCACAAATGCCACCACTCTTTCTTGTCCTCTCAACAGTTTCCTCATCATTCTTGAAAATGTTGCAGGGGCGTTCATGAGACCGAACGGCATGACATTCCACTGAAACAGTCCCAAGTGAGTTGTGAAGGCTGTTAGTTGGCGTGATTCTGGTGCGAGATTGATCTGCCAATACCCTCTGCTCAAGTCTAACCTGGTAAAGATACTTGCGTTGGCTAGATTGATAAATATATCTTCCATGTCTGGTAATGGTTCTGGATCAATTATTGTGACTTTGTTTAATCCTCGATAATCAACACAAAGGCGCATTTGTCCTGACTTCTTCTTCACTAAAACTATTGGCGCTGCATATGGTGAGTTGGACGTTTCTATTAATTTTAGTTTCAAGAGATTTGTAATTTCTTCCTCAACATACTTCCTGTAATGCATCGGGGTTGTGTATGTTTCTGCCTGATTGGTGTGTTAGATGTGAGGTTTATCTCGTGTTGTATTAGGTTAGTATTCCCTGGAACGTCAGTTATTATATCGTCATACTTGTTCATCATTGCCATAAATTTTATTTGAATATCTTGTGGCATATTACTGTCATATTTCACTGATTCTTTTGGATCTGCTGGAGCTGCTGGCATTACAATGACTGGGAATTCATTGCAGCTGATAATAGCGGCTGTAACTGGGCTTTGAGACTGTACACTAGCAACTAGATGTTCACACCCTATTGGCGGAGTGTTAAATTTCCTCAGCAGATTAATGTGCAATGTAGATTCTTTTTTATGCATGTCGATGACATAATCGACTTCAGTGACTTTCCGTAGTACACGATAAGGTCCCTGCCATGTCAGATGTCTCTTTGTATTATGAGGTAGTTTCACTAAAACAAGGTCATTCTCACTGAGATCTCTGAGATGACGGTGTTCGTTTTTGTTGTCGTGTTGGTATTGGTTCGCTCTCTCTGCATTCAACGTAGCTTCTTGGCAGGCATATACTATGGCTTGTCTGGTATTTGTAACAATTTCGTAAGCTGACATTTTTATTTCTTCTGGTAGAAGTGATTCCTTGAAATTTGCTAGTGGGCTTGCAGGTTTGGCTCCGAATAGAAGCTCAAAAGGGGAGAAACCGGTTGATGAGTGTGGGGTTTCTCGGTAAGCAAATAGCAGCATTGGGAGAGTTCTATCCCAGTTGTGCTTTTCTCTATCGACGAGCTTGTTTAACATGCTTTTAAGGGTCTTGTCAAATCGTTCACATGCCCCATTGGATTGGGGATGGTATGGAGTGGTGAAGTTTTGTCTTATTCCCAACAACCTTGTTAGTTGTGCGGTGACTTCAGCTTTAAACTGAGTGCCTCTGTCCGATAAGATAGTTTGGGGAAATCCATAAGTTGAGAATATTTTTACTAGTGCATAACCCACTGTTTCAGCTGATATAAGTCTTAGAGGTACTGCTTCCGCCCATCTGGAACATAAGTCAATCATGGTTAGAATATAGCTGTGGCCCCTTGCTGACTGGTGTGCTAGAGGACCAATAATGTCTACAGCTACCTTCTGAAAAGGTAATGCTGGAATGTCCATTTTCTGTAATAGTGCTATGTGTTGGGAGCTAATACTGTTGACTCTCTGGCAGGTTGCGCATGTTTGCACAAACGTTGATACATCTTTTGACATGTTGGGCCAATAGAAATGCTGTTTTATCCTTTGTAGTGTCTTCCTCACCGCCATGTGACCGGCGAGTGGTAGTGAATGACATCGCAGTAGGATTGGAAGTCTGTAAATTTTGGGAACCACTAGCTGTCTTTCCCCGGTTGTGGGCATTATTCTTGTAAGGAGCTGATTTTTTAATTCAAAGTACGCTTGGTGTGGATCTCTGGCATTTGTCATCTTGAACAATGTTTTGATGGACTCGTCATTCATCTGTTGTACGCGGAACTCATCAGGAGTCGGACTGAAATTTGGAACCTCCTGACCCTGTTCTTCGTCTTGACCGATTTCCTGATATCTTTTAGCCCTCGTTTGAATTAGAGCTATGGGTTTATCTGCTTCAATGTCAATATTCTCTTCAACATGTTGGTCCAGTGGAGTGCGTGGTATTTTCTGTCTTTCGCTGTTTACATTTGGACATGGTTTTCTGTATATGTCCTTCTGATTGATCCAGTGGAGAATTGGCTCCTTAGTGCAGTCTTGGATGTCTGGTAGGTTGCCAAGTATGATGTCAGCAACGGGATTGTCCATAACGGTCGCCATAACAGACCCTGATATGAAAGGTGTGTCGATATTGATTTGTGCTGTCGGAAATAGTTTCTGTGAGCCATCTGCGTGGGTAAAACTAAACTTTTTCTCACCACTATATTGACTGCCCCTGTATCTCTGAGTAGTTCCGCTACACAGTTGTTGACCAGTGCTGGAAAGAATATGAGTTTACCTCGTGGGCTCAATACAGCGGCGACTGGCGTGTTGAGTCTGGTGGTTGGTCTGGATCTGCTCTCATTTCTTCTTGCCTGTAATGGGGATGGTGGTGAGCGGTGTCTACTGGTGTGATTATTTCTCCACCCTGTATATGATTGACAGACAGTATTTGTGTGTTGGGTTTGCGAGGTAGCATGGCAGTGCCGGGCGATGTGACCTGGTCTCCCGCATGTGTAACACGTCCTGGTCTCTGGTCTTTGCTGTCTGGGTGGCACACTGAGCCTTCTATAGCGTTGACTCGCTATTGCAGCAGTATATTGTGGTGAATCTGTCCTGCTGACTGGGAGATCGGGATGAGCATCACGAAATGTGTAGAGTTCCCTAATAAGTGCTGCCTCTATTTTCACCTTTCTTTCTTGCAGGAACTGGAACAATTCTGGGCTGGATGTTCTCAAGAACTTGTCCACCACCAGCAACTCCATGATTTCTTTAGGGTCATCTTTATTAATGCCAGATAATTGTAGCCAGTTTACTAAATGCGATTTGACCGTACCTACAAACTGTCGGGGGTCATAATCATAATCTGGTTTAATGGTGTGAAAAAGTCTCCGATAAGTATCCTCAGACTTGCCCAGAATCTTCGTTAGCGCTTTCTTTAATAGCTCGTAGTTCGATATTTCTGCTGGTTGTAGGGTTTGGATCAAAGAGAGAGGTTTGCCCTTGATTAGAGAAATAAGATGAGATGGCCATTTTGTTGTGTCCGTTTCCTGAACAGACATTACTAACTCGAATTGTATTAAAAAACTTTCTATGTCTGTTGTACCATCAAATGGTGGTGGTTTATTGAAAGGGCCCGGTGTTGAAAGTTGCTGTACAACAGTTTTATTTGTGGCTCTTATCTTTTCCATTTCAAGCTCATGGGCTCTGGCCTTTTCTTGTTGTTCTGCCTGGTGTTGTCTCTCTTTCTCTCGTTATTGTCTCTCTTTTTCTCGTTCTTGTCTCTCTTTTTCTTTTTGTTCTGCTTCGAATAATCTCTCCCTCTCTCGTTCTTGTCTTTCACACTGCTTCTCGATATACTTTGTTAAGTCCTTATCAGTAAGGCCCAATTGTTTGCCTGTGGCAATTATTTCTTACATTTCGTTCTTAGTAGATGAACTATTTTTTTCCTCTGATTATTATATCAGTTGGGGGTCTGTGATGTTGGTTGGTGTGGGCTTAAATAACTTTGGACTGTCGCTGAAAGTGACGATGTACTGATGCTGATTATGACGGATGGACTGACACTGGCAATAACGGTTGTGTGGCCACTGACAAATGGTATGTCACTGACGATGACGAATGTACTGCTACTCACTTAGAATGACGGTTGTACTGCTACTATCAAAAACTCTATAGATCACTAAGACAATAACGGGTTTTAACTTGTTTACACTTAAACAGCAAGCCTTGAACAATACTTCTGACACGGTAGACAATAGTTTATTCTCTAATTGAACTGTCACTGCTTACACCTAATTTAAAAGCATGAGTTCACTGGACAAATGAGATATGTCCTGAACTTCTGACACCGAATTGTCAGGGGTGGTTGCGGTGGTTTCTTTGATTTTATCTTGTTCATACAAAAGACACTGTTCCACAAACAATTCCAATAAAACGTGGAAGTCAATTTGGATTAAAACAGTCAATACTACTTTAATTACAGAAACTATAAAGAATAGTTTATCATGTTGCAGCTTCAATACATAATACCTCCTCCTATCGCCTTCCTGATTCTACACCTTTCCCAAACTCAAATAAAACAAGGGTGTCAAACCAATGATCTCTTTCCTTTTCTCGTCAACCGTCCGTGTCTCGTCCCTTTTCTCTCCCGTTCAATAATCGATTCATTAGGTGCGTCACCGTACTACAGGGAATTCCCTCTAACGTCTACATTGATACAATAATTATTTGTCTGTCTATTTATCTATGTCTGCCTATGTCCTTACATATATATATTAGGGTGGTCCAAAATAAAGAGGAAAAAAGTGTTTTTTTTTATTTTCTTTGATTAAACTCCACATTTGATTACCACAAAAAAAGTACAAATAAAATTTCATAATTTTCAGATGAAATTTAGAGGTTGCACAAGCTCTATGAAAATTTACGTATGTTCTCCATTTACCACATTTTTGATTAGTTCATCACAGAAACGAAGAAAATGTGCAGAAACTGCTTCAACAAAGTCTGTTCTGTCCAAAGAAGTTTCTGCAGCATTAGATAGATCACAAGTTAGAGATCGTACAGCAGTCCATTTACTAGCTGCTAAAGCTCATTCTCTTGGTCACGATGTTAGTGACATGACATTAAGTCGAAGTACTGTACAGCGTGTGAGAGCTGAGGTTAGAAAAAACAGCACATGAAGTTAAAGAATTGTTTGATCCACAAGTACCATTAACTGTACATTGTGATGGAAAATTGCTTCCAGATCTCACAGCCAGGGAGAATGTTGAGAGATTGCCAGTGATTGTAACAGGACTGCAAATAGAGTGCTAGCTATGTGTACCAAAATTGGCTTCAGGGACAGGTGACAGTCAAGCTCATGCTGTAGTTGAATGTCTGAAGGACTGGGACGTTTGTGAAAAAGTAGTAGCATTAAGTTTTGACACAACAGCAAGTAACACTGGGGATTCCTAAGGGGCATGTGTTTTAATTGAAAAGCTGCTTGAAAAAGTCTTATTCATCTCTCTTGCCGCCACCATATGATGGAAATTGTTCTAGAAAAAGTGTTCACCGCATTGAAGTTAAGTCTCGTCCCTTTTCCCTCCCGTTCAATAATCGATTCATTAGGTGCGTCACCGTACTACAGGGAATTCCCTCTAACATCTACATTGATACAATAATTAATTGTCTGTCTATTTATCTATGTCTGCCTATGTCCTTACAAAAGACTTAGGTGTAACACACAAATAGGTGTAACACACTACTGGGTGTAACACACCACTGGGTGTAACACACAACTGGGTGTAGCACAAAATTAGGTGTAACACACAATTAGGTGTAACACATTACTGGGTGTAGCACACTATTAGGTGTAGCACACTATTGGGTGTAGCACACTACTGGGTATTGCACACTACTTGGTGTAGCACACTTCTGGGTGTAGCACACTACTGGGTGCAACACACAATTAGGTGTAACACACTACTAGGTGTAACACACTACTGGTTGTAACACACTACTGGGTATTGCACACAATTGGGTGTAACACACAATTAGGTGTAACACACTACTGGGTGTAGCGCACAACTGGGTGTAACACACTACTGGGTGTAACACAATTAGGTGTAACACACAACTGGGTGTAACACACAATAAGTTGTAACACACTACTGTGTAACACACAATTAGGTGTAACACAAGACTGGGTGTAACACACAACTGGGTGTAGCACACTACTGGGTGTGGCACACTAGAGGGTGTAGCACACTACTGGGTGAAGCACACTACTGGGTTTAGCACACTACTGGGTGTAGCACACTACTGGGTGTAACACACAATTATGTGTAACAGACAACTGTGTGTAACACATTACTGGGTGTAGCACACTACTGGGTGTAACACACAATTAGTTGTAACACACAAATTGGTGTAACACATAACTGGGTGTAGCAAACTACTGGGTATTGCACACAATTGGGTGTAACACACAATTAGGTGTAACACACTACTGGGTGTAGCACACAACTGGGTGTAACACACTACTGGGTGTAACACACAATTAGGTGTAACACACTACTGGGTGTAACACACAATTAGTTGTGACACACTACTGTGTAACACACAATTAGGTGTAACACACAACTGGGTGTAACACACAACTGGGTGTAGCACACTACTGGGTGTAGCACACTACAGGGTGTAGCACACTACTGGGTGAAGCACACTACTGGGTGTAGCACACTACTTGGTGTGGCACACTACTGGGTGTGGCACACTACTGGGTGTAACACACAATTGTGTGTAACAGACAACTGTGTGTAACACATTACTGGGTGTAGCACACTACTGGGTGTAACACACAATTAGTTGTAACACACAAATTGGTGAAACACATTACTGGGTGTAGCACACTACTGGGTGTAACACACAATTAGGTGTAACACACAACTGGGTGTAACACACAATTAGGTTTACACATTACACGGTGTAGCACACAATTAGGTGTAACACACTACTGGGTGTAACACACAATTAGGTGTAACACACAACTGGGTGTAATACACAACTGGGTGTAGCACAAAATTAGGTGTAACACACAATTAGGTGTAACACATTACTGGGTGTAGCACACTATTAGGTGTAGCACACTACTGGGTGTAGCACACTACTGGGTATTTCACACTACTTGGTGTAGCACACTTCTGGGTGTAGCACACTACTGGGTGCAACACACAATTAGGTGTAACACACTACTAGGTGTAACACACTACTGGGTGTAACACATTACTGTGTGTAACACACAATTATGTGTAACAAACTACCGGGTGTAACACACTACTGGGTGTAACACACAACTCGGTGTAACACACTACTGGGTGTAACACACAATTAGGTGTAACAAACAACTGGGTGTAACACACAATAAGTTGTTACACACTACTGTGTAACACACAATTAGGTGTAGCACACAACTGGGTGTAACACACAACTGGGTGTAGCACACTACTGGGTGTAGCACACTAGAGGGTGAAGCACACTACTGGGTGAAGCACACTACTGGGTGTAGCACACTACTGGGTGTAGCACACTACTGGGTGTAGCACACTACTGGGTGTAACACACAATTAGTTGTAACACACAAAATGGTGTAACACATAACTGGGTGTAGCACACTACTGGGTATTGCACACAATTGGGTGTAACACACAATTAGGTGTAACACACTACTGGATGTAGCGCACAAATGGGTGTAACACACTACTGGGTGTAACACACAATTAGGTGTAACACACTACTGGGTGTAACACACAATTAGTTGTAACACACTACTGTGTAACACACAATTAGGTGTAACACACAACTGGGTGTAACACACAACTGGGTGTAGCACACTACTGGGTGTAGCACACTACAGGGTGTAGCACACTACAGGGTGTAGCACACTACTGGGTGAAGCACACTACTGGGTGTAGCACACTACTGGGTGTGGCACACTACTGGGTGTAACACACAATTATGTGTAACAGACAACTGTGTGTAACACATTACTGGGTGTAGCACACTACTGGGTGTAACACACAATTAGTTGTAACACACAAATCGGTGTAACACATTACTGGGTGTAGCACACTACTGGGTGTAACACACAATTAGGTGTAACACACAACTGGGTGTAACACACAATTAGGTCTACACATTACAGGGTGTAGCACACAATTAGGTGTAACACACTACTGGGTGTAACACACAATTAGGTGTAACACACTACTGGGTGTAACACACAATTAGGTGTAATACACTACTGGGTGTAACACACAATTAGGTGTAACACACAACTGGGTGTAACACACAATTAGGTTAACACATTACTGGTTGTAACACACAATTAGGTGTAACACACTACAGGGTGTAACACACTACTGGGTGTAACACACAACTGGGTGTAGCACACTACTG
Organism: Bulinus truncatus; assembly: GCA_021962125.1. Lineage (NCBI taxonomy): Eukaryota > Metazoa > Mollusca > Gastropoda > Planorbidae > Bulinus > Bulinus truncatus. The sequence continues at coordinate 802,430 of JAGDYQ010000061.1, forward strand.
GGTGTAGCACACTACTGGGTGTAACACATTACTGTGTGTAACACACAATTATGTGTAACAAACTACCGGGTGTAACACACTACTGGGTGTAACACACAACTCGGTGTAACACACTACTGGGTGTAACACACAATTAGGTGTAACAAACAACTGGGTGTAACACACTACTGGGTGTAACACACTACTGGGTGTAACACACTACTGGGTGTAACACACTACTTGGTGTAACACACTACTGGGTGTGACACACTACTGGGTGTAACACACAATTAGGTGTAACACATAACTGGGTGTAACAAACAATTAGGTTAACACAGTACTGCGTGTAGCACACTACTCTGTATAACACACAATTAGTTGTAACACACATCTGGGTGTAACACATTACTGGGTGTAGCACACTTCTAGGTGTAACACACAATTAGGTGTAACACACAACTGGGTGTAACAAACAATTAGGTTAACACACTACTGGGTGCAACACACAATTAGGTGTAACACACTACTGGGTGTAAAACACTACTGGCTGTAACACACTACTGGGTATCGCACACAACTGGGTGTAACACACAATTATGTGTAACACACTACTGGGTGTAGCGCACAACTGGGTGTAACACATTACTGGGTGTAACACACAATTAGGTGTAACACACAACTGGGTGTAACAAACAACTGGGTGTAGCACACTACTGGGTGTAGCACACTACAGGTTGTAGCACACAACTAGGTGAAGCACACTACTGGGTGTAGCACACTACTGGGTGTAGCACACTACTGGGTGTAACAAACAATTAGGTGTAACAGACAACTGGGTGTAACACATTACTGGGTGTAGCACACTACTGGGTGTAACACACAATTAGTTGTAACACACATCTGGGTGTAACACATTACTGGGTGTAGCACACTACTGGGTGTAACACACAATTAGTTGTAACACACAACTGGGTGTAACAAATAATTAGGTTAACACAGTACTGGGTGTAACAAACAATTAGGTTTAACACACTACTGGGTGTAACACACAGTTAGGTGTAACATACTACTGGGTGTAACACACAACTGGGTGTAACACACAACTGGGTGTAGCACAAAATTAGGTGTAACACACAATTAAGTGTAGCACATTACTGGGTTTAACAAACAATTAGGTGTAACAGACAACTGGGTGTAACACATTACTGGGTGTAACAAACAATTAGGTTAACACAATACTGCGTGTAGCACACTACTGTGTGTAACACACAATTAGTTGTAACACACATCTGGGTGTAACACATTACTGGGTGTAGCACACTACTGGGTGTAACACACAATTAGGTGTAACACACAACTGGGTGTAACAAACAATTAGGTTAACACAGTACTGGGTGTAACACACAATTAGGTGTAACACACTACTGGGTGTAACACACAATTAGGTGTAACACACTACTGGGTGTAACACACAATTATGTGTAACACACAACTGGGTGTAACACACAATTATGTTAACACACTACTGGGTGTAACACACAATTAGATGTAACACACAACTGGGTGTAACACACAGTTAGGTGTAACACACTACTGGGTGTAACACACACTTGGGTGTAACACACTACTGGGTGTAACACATTACTGGGTGTAACACACAACTGGGTGTAGCACAAAATTAGGTGTAACACACAATTAGGTGTAGCACATTACTGGGTGTAGCACACTATTAGTTGTAGCATACTACTGGGTGTAGCACACTACTGGGTATTGCACACTACTTGGTGTAGCACTACTGGGTGCAACACACAATTAGGTGTAACACACAACTGGGTGTAACACACTACTGGGTGTAACACACTACTGGCTGTAACACACTACTGGGTATCGCACACAATTGGGTGTAACACACAATTAGGTGTAACACACTACTGGGTGTAGCGCACAACTGGGTGTAACACACTACTGGGTGTAACACACAATTAGGTGTAACACACAACTGGGTGTAACACACAATTAGGTGTAACACACAACTGGGTGTAACACACAATTAGGTGTAACACACAACTGGGTGTAACACACAATAAGGTGTAACACACTACTGGGTGTAACATACAATTAGGTGTAACACACAACTGGGTGTAACAAACAACTGGGTGTAGCACACTACTGGGTGTAGCACACTACAGGTTGTAGCACACTACTGGGTGAAGCACACTACTGGGTTTAGCACACTACTGGGTGTAGCACTCTACTGGGTGTAACAAACAATTAGGTGTAACAGACAACTGGGTGTAACACATTACTGGGAGTAGCACACTACTGCGTGTAACACACAATTAGTTGTAACACACATCTGGGTGTAACACATTACTGGGTGTAGCACACTACTGGGTGTAACACACAATTAGTTGTAACACACAACTGGGTGTAACAAATAATTAGGTTAACACAGTACTGGGTGTAACACACAATTAGGTGTAACAGACTACTGGGTGTAACACACTACTGGGTGTAACACACTACTTTGTGTAACACACAACTGGGTGTAGCACACTACTGGGTGTAACACACTACTGGGTGTAACACACAATTATGTGTAACACACAACTCGGTGTAACAAACTACTGGGTGTAACACACAATTAGGTGTAACACACAACTCGGTGCAACACACTACTTGGTGTAACACACAATTAGGTGTAACACATTACTGGGTGTAACACACAATTAGGTGTAACACACACATACACTTTTATCAATAAAACAAACTGCTACTAAACTAACTTTCAATCATTTTTTGTTAATTAAAAACTGTTTTGTGTCATCCATAAAAAAAAGATTAAAACTGTAAACAATACGTTATTTATCTGAAGGGATACAGAAATAATGTGTAGGCAGTGAGATATCAAAAATATTCAAATGTATGTAACCTGACATTCTAGTTTCAAAGTACCGTAGTATAGTTACGTGTAGTATATACACGAGAACAGCGGGCTTTTCATTTCAGTATTTGCAGTTTGATGTGAAAGAATAATTTTCTTTGCTAATATGTCTACAACACTTGCTGCATTAAAATTTGATGTAAATTTGTTTCACATTATGCATTTTATTTAGCAATTTGACTGAAGTAGGAGAGACATCAATTGTTCTTTCGCTTTCTGCATGAGTTGAGTCTATTGTCTCCATAAGACAGTGAGTTGGTTGAATATTCAGTTTTGTACACCACTTTTGTTGTCATTGATTCCAACGCAACCAAATTGAAAGACATAATAAAGGATCACCTTATAGTTTCACAGTGAAAATCTACGTCATTAGGTCTATATCGTTTCATTCTTTAGTTTTATTAGTTTATTAAAAAAAATATCTAGTTTCTTGCTCTTTTTCACTTTTCTTTATCAAGAAGATTTGTAATTACTGCCAACAAGTTGGTAAAGAAATTTAGTAATTCAGAAGTGTTGCTTCTGGACTGAACAAAAACATTGATTCGTTGGGGGGGGGGGGGGGGGGCTAAGCCTTCTTATTCTGAAAATCTTGTATGTACAACAACTATGCTCTATTGTCCCCGTTTTGTCTGTCTGTCTGTCTGTTTGTCATCACCCTAGATCTCAACAACCATGATGTATATATCATTTTGTAGGTCTTGGCCTGCCAAGAAATGACTTTTTTCCATTTCGCGATCTGACCTCTCAGGGCCGTAAAAAAGGCCTGATAAAGTACCGTTTTTTACTATATAAGCTATATTAATAATGGAGCGCCCTCTATCTCAGCAACCATAAGTCCTAGACCCATGATGTATATATCATTTTGTAGGTCTTGGCATGCCATGTGTACATCAAAAGTTCATTTTGCGATAGGACCTCTGAGGGCCGGGCTTTAGGGCTCCTAAGGTGCTTATATATTATATATACACCTTTTACGTTCAATAACCCATTAATTTGGTGCGAAATACTGCAGCACGTAGTTTCACCAAGATTTATTAAGAAACTCATCAAATGAAATAGTAAGCTTGTGTTCTGAGTTTAATTGAAAGTATCAGAGCTAAGCAACAATTGACGGAGTTTTCGGACGATTAAATGACTACAATTTCGAATGTTTTCAATTATGAGTCCTATTTCAGTAACCACAAACACCACTTGTAGTTAGATTTAAGACAAAAATTTTTTTTTCAAATATAAAGAAACGTCTTTATAATATTTTTTTTACAGATATATGCATTACACAATTGAATTTATAAACATTTCCAAAATTTACAAATATTTACTGAAAGCTAACAAACGTACTGATACATAACATGAAAATGCGCTAACACGTCCTGTGTCCAGAATGGAACAGGCTTAATTGCTTGTTTTTATTTACTAAATCAACCCTAGATATTCAACTACCTAGAGTGAAATATTTCTTACTCACTAACTCTGCATGCTTTAGGCTAGTGAAATATTTGTCTGTCACTTCCATGGACGTCCCTAGTAAGTGTTAACAATCTCTGAGACTAATGCAACAATTCATTTCACTGGCTAGTCACTTATAAGTGTAATCAATCTCTGAAACTAATGCAACAATTCACTTCACTGGCTAGTCACATGCAATTTATTTACCATGATATGATTAGCTTTTCATGGGTTGGTTTGAAAATGATTCTCAGCCCTAGAAGAGTTTTGTTTTTTGTCACACGTACTAAACAAATATGTAACAGCCCCAGACGCCAACCAGGCGCACATATTCCGGAATTTTTCTCTCTACCATAATATGTCAGGGAAGGGCAACTCATCATTCTTTCATCTTCAGATTAATCGAAGTTCTAAGACGGGAGGAAGCCCTTCAGCGGACATATCTTACCCAGCTGCTACAAGGCAGAGAGAGACCTGACTAAGCGAATGAAAAAATACGCGACAGTGAACACACGAATCACTGCTGTACAGCAACATCGAGATCAGTATGATCTTCTGCAATTCCTTCGAGCCCTTGTTCACAATTTAGAAATAAACATGACATATTTTGATTAAAGTTGATCTCTTTCTATTCTGTTTTAAATCTTCTTTTTAAATCATGTATGTATTATCTATTACGCAGCGCAGTGGCAACGGTTCGGTCCGACCGAACCCGTATTTTTTTTTCCGGGTACCAGCCATACTTATTATTGCATAGCGGCCGAGTCGCTGCACTGAGCTGTATAACAACATATAAGTCACTGCACTAACCCTATTTTTTCAGAATTATTTTATTCAGGATTAGGGTTAGGGTTAGGAATAGGGTTAGGGATAGGGTTAGGGATAGGGTTAGGGTTAGGGTGTGGAGCAATATAATCTATGGCTGGTACCCGAAGTAAAAAAAATACGGGTTCGGTCGGACAGAACCGTAGCCACTGCCTATCTATTATGTAGTTAATCCAAATTAATGTTATTTTTAATTCCTTATTGATCTATTTCTATCCTGTTTTAAGTCAGCTTTTTAAATCATATGACTTTGTATGCAGCCTATCTAATTCAAATTGAATGTTATATTTAATTCATTTAATTCATCGAGATTAAAAGAAATGTAATTTGTAATTTCTTTTGACTTGAATTTGTATAATGAACAGATGCAATGGTTTTTTGTATGTGTGTGTTTGTGTGTTTTCAGCTGTTGCAAGTTGTCTGATGAATTAGTCGCTGTTATGACAATCGCTCTTTTGATACAGTCGCTATCTTCAGGTCGCTCTTGTGACAGTCGCTGTTTTAAAACAGTCGCTATCATGAGGTCGCTGTTGTGACAGTCGCTGTTTTGACAGTCGCTATTATGAACCCGAGCCCCAGAAGAATGAGTTCTGCATTAAGGTACCAGAGATATCGGCCAGTAGTTTTCAATGCAGTCTGAGAAATCAAAGGAGAATCATTCTTATAATCAATAAGAAGCTTGATGAAATCCATATCATTCAGAGGTGCGTCTGCTAGAATGGGACACTGAATCTAAGCTTTAATGTCAACCAAGAATGCAAGATACCAAATTCTGCAATTGATCTGTCTTCATGCTTAGCCAGCTTGAATTGATGACGGAAGAGATAAATCTTCATAATGTAGATTATTTTTGACATCCACCTTGCATTGTGATAAGCTCTCTGAACACGAAAACGATCCCCAAGAGGGGGGAATTCCTCCCAGGAAGATAAGATTCAAAGTCAGAAGTTCTTTGTAATCTTCACGTGGCAAATATCTTGAGTTGTCTTTTATTTGGGGGATATTTGAACAAAATGTGATTACTTCTTTTAATGGCTTGATATTTTGCTCCAATCGAACATCAAGGTATATATTAAATACTGCCTGTCTTATTTTTGGCCAAAGCTTCTTAAAACGCTTGAATAGCAGCACATCCGATCCAGTTGTACTACCCCCAAATGTCTTATTGAGACGGCTGTGTTTGAAACGTACCATTGGCCAGTAGGCTCAATTAGGGGAAGTACCTAGCTCAATAAACATTGGCATGTCGACTAGACAGTATACAAGCAAAGAAATAGTTCATGAAAAAATAGTACCAACTGACTGCCAGAGGGCTGTGTTTGTAACCATTGGCCAGTAGGCTCAATTAGGGGAAGTAACTAGCTCAATAAACAGGAGATTTGTCAAGTTCTATGCTAGTTAAATGAACAACACTTTTCGAAATAGTAGTCAAAACTAAATGAATGATATTTATATAGCCGCGACATTTGATCTTATAACACTTGATTTCTATAACTAAATTGAAATGCACTGGTGAAGCTGGCTATTTATATGAAATTCAAAACTTCTAGAGATTTCTAGAATTTCCCGGAACCTTCTCAAGTTTTCAACGTTTTCCTAGAAGTTTCTAGTACCTTCTAGAGATTTCATAGAACCTTCCAGAAGCTTCTAGAATTGTATAGATTTTTTTCTAAAACTTTCCAGAACCTTCTACCAATGTCTGTGTGCTTTATACTCACATTCAAAATTCATTTAAAATTTCAGTGTCAATGATGCAGCACTAAATAAAGTCATATATTCATGAAATTTTTTCTGTGCTGTTTTGAAGTCAAAGGAAACACACCAAAATAATGCTCTAAAAAATGTGACAAAAATGCATTTTGGGCCACCCTAATATATATATATATGTATATATATATATATATATATATATAATGTGAAATATGATAAACCAAGATGACACCATTGGTCCAAAAGGGTCATGGTGTGGAATAATTGCAACGGCAGGTATAGTTTTCAGGCTCATCGTGGGTTCCGTTGTTGCGTACAGTATATTATAGGACATCTTCCTTGTCTCATTCTTTGTACTTCTCCATATGTACAATCCCTTTAGATCAACATCCCCATTGCCTCTAGACACTTGAGAAAAACTCGCACACAGAATCTCAGTGCCGCACAACTCACAAACTATTACACAACTTTTCCCCATAGCCCCTTATGTGTAGAACACTTTAAAACTAGACAATAAATACCACCAATACCTCAAAAGAAAATAAACAAAAATAAATAATTTTCTTACAAAAAGAATCAAATGTGACATAATATTCACGAAACTATTACCGACTATGAACTACTGTCAATTGTTAACTCCTGTACAACATAAATCCCTAAACAGTCAATAATTACACTGGTAAACAGTTAATTCATTGCCAGTGATATTTGAATCATTTTATACAAAGTCAACTATGCTGATTTAGAATATGTAAGTGCTTTTGCTAGATTGGCTCTATTTTACGAGATAATTAAAATTAATTAAATAATGTATGCACCGTGTTTGGAATTTTGTCAAGAATTGCATGAAGTATAATAGTATACTAACAAATTGTAGTGAAACTGTTAATAGTCATGCAGAAATTTGTTCAAAATATGTGTAATAGTGTTATAGAAGAAAACATTTTCATTTGAAAAACTAATTATGTCTAATTAATTAATTAATATGTTAATTGTCTACGGTAATGCATTAGCAAATCGCTGTTTGCTCGACTTCCTTTTGTATGTGTCGTTGGTGCAATTGCGCTGGAGGCTCCAACAGTAGTCAGCCATCATATGTATGTCCCATCTTCCTTGATATCTCTCCTCCATCACCCTCATATCCTGATGGAACCTCTCGCCTTGTTCCTCACTGAAGTCCCCAAGGTTACCTGGAAATTTGTCTAATTGACTGTGCAGGTAATGTACCTTGATGCTCATATTTTTTCCACTGTTTCTGAAGTTAGCTAGCATATCTTGCACCAGTTCTTCGTAATTATCTGCTCTGTTATTACCTAAGAAGTTCCTGACAACTGAAACAAAACTGTTCCATGAAGAAGCTTCAAGGTGATTTCGATCGTTGATGTTTCCGAATCAGAGGACCGTCAAAAATCCTAGCTTTCAGCTTCTCCATGCTCAATCCGGGGAATGATCTGCAAATATACTTGAAGCAATTGCCAGATTTGTCCAAAGCCTTAACAAATTGTTTCATTAAACCTAATTTGATATGAAGCGGTGGGAGAATGATCTTATTTTTGTCAACCAGTGGCTTGTTGATGATATTTTCTTTACCTGCAGTCATGGTTTCCCTTGCAGGCCATGCCATTCTTGTCCAATGATCTTGCCTTGCCCTGCTATCCCAAAGGCACATGAAGCATGGGTATTTTGTGTATCCTGACTGCTAGCCAAGCAAGAAGTTTACCATTTTTAGATCAACACATATTGACCAGTGACGCTCATAATAACGGACTTTCTGCAATACTGTTTTGATATTCTCATACTATTCTTTAAGTGTTGTTGAGTGAGCAATGGGAAGAGTCGCATAACGGCTACCATTGTGTAACAGAACGCATTTCAAACTTCTGATGGAACTGTCTATAAAAAGACGCCAGTCTTCGGAATGGTAGTCTTGTAGTCCCATTTGGAGCAGAAGTCCAGGGATGTCATTACAGTAAACAATATCTTCCTCTTGGCTGAAATATGGAAGAAGAAACTCTTCTCTTTTCAGATAAAATGTTATTTTAACTCCTGGTTTGAGAAAATTTCTTTCATTGAGCCTGGACGCTAAAAGCTCAGATGCTTGCTTGGACAGATTTAGGTCTCGGATTAGGACATTGAATTCTTCTTGGCTGAATGGTTGAGGTGTTGAAGAACTTCCTTCATAATCGCTTCCACTGTTTTCACCTGCCAAAAACTCCATATTTTGCCCCTCGTCGGAGTCTGATGGTGAAAGCTCTAATAATCCAGTAAACACTGGTATAGGAACTTCACCGCTACGTGGAATTGGTCTCCTTGCAGATTCAATATCAGTATAATCCCACTTAGATTTCTTGTGGCGATTGAAGCCTTTAACATTCACAATACAAAAATAACAATCACCAAAATGGTCTTTCGGCTCTCGCCATACCATTGGTACACCGAAACTTAGACTTTTCTTCTCACCATTTGTCCACTGCCGTAGGCTCTCCACACAGTTTTTGCAGACCTTATGGGGAACCCGACATGTCTTGGTCTCCCAGCTTCACACCGAAATAAGCCAAATATGCCTGCTGCACAAAGTCGGTTATATTTTATCTTTGCTTTTCAATCATGTATTGTCCAGAGATGTAACAGAATACATTCTGATAATCTGCAAGATCTTCGTGATGAACTCATGATGTCTTTAGAAAGCAGAGATAAAATAGAAAAACAAGCAATTAAGCCTGTTCCATTCTGGACACAGGACGTGTTAGCGCATTTTCGTGTTATGATTCAGTACGTTTGTTAGCTTTCAGTAAATATTTGTAAATTTTGGAAATGTTTATACATTCAATTGTGTAATGCATATATCTGTAAAAAAAATATTATAAAGACGTTTCTTCATATTTGAAAAAAAAATTTTTGTCTTAAATCTAACTACAAGTGGTTTGTGGTTACTGAAATAGGACTCATAATTGAAAACATTCGAAATTGTAGTCATTTAATCGTCCGAAAACTCCGTCAATTGTTGCATAGCTCTGATACTTTCAATTAAACTCAGAACACAAGCTTACTATTTCATTTGATAAATTTCTTAATAAATCTTGGTGAAACTACGTGCTGCAGTATTTCGCACCAAATGAATGGGTTATTGAACGTACAAGGTGTATATATAATATATAAGCCCCTTAGGAGCCCTAAAGCCCGGCCCTCAGAGGTCCTATCGCGAAATGAACTTTTGATGTACACATGGCATGCCAAGACCTACAAAATGATATATACATCATGGGTCTAGGACTTATAGTTGCTGAGATATAGGGCGCTCCTTCATTAATATAGCTTATATAGTAAAAAAAGGTACTTTATAAGCCCCCTTTTACGGCCCTCAGAGGTCAGATCGCGAAATGAACTTTTGCTGCACACATGGCAGGCCAAGACCTACAAAATGATATATACATCATGGGTCTAGGACTTATGGTTGTTGAGATCTAGGGTGATGGCAGACAGACAGACAGACAAAACGGGGACAATAGTTATAACTTGGTATAGTTTAATTAAACAACAGACACAAAACCTATTGCATTTGTTTTACACAAAGGGTACAATCATATTTTCAAGGGTGTCCAATATCTCAGAAACTAGAGCCAATTCAGCAAAAGCAGTGGCAGTTTTGAAATCAGCACCCATGAATTGCTATAAATTCATTCAAACATTCGTGGCAATTTACTAAATTTTTTTTTGTTGGGCTGTGTTATTCTTCAGTACAATCGTCATCAACTTCTACTTCTGTAATAAAATATACCAACCATATTCATATGTGAACATAATCACAAAATCACTTGACAAAATTCACATCTTTACATAGGGCTACACAATTGAAAATAACTAGCTGCTAGATGTGTCAACTTTAATGTGTATACCACCAAAGCTGCAACTTGAAAGATGTCAGCAATTACATTGTCCTCTCCTGGTATTGGCTGTATGTTGAATCTGTAATTCTGTAGCAGTAGAGACCAACGATGTGTTTCTTCTTGTTGATGGGGCGTGGTCGGTGTATATGGTAAACAAACATCCCAAAAGATATTTTTCTTATTTTGTGATGCAACAAATCAAAGCCAGACCCTCTCTCTCCACTGTGGCGTTACGAGGGCAGTAGTTTCCTGCTGACATACATCACTGAATTGTAAATGCCCTATGCGTCTTTGTGCATTAAGCACCCCCCCATTGCATATTTAGATGCGTCTATTGCTAGGAAAAAGGGTTCTGAAATATCCGGTATTCGGAGAACTGGTTCCCTGGAAAATGTTTCCTTGATCAGCTGCAATGCTTGCTGACACTAAGATGTCACTTTTTTATTGGGCTGCCTCTTACATACTAAGGCGACAAGCGGCTTGTTTAACTCAACAAAATGGTCGATAAACTTCTTCTAGTAATTGCACAGCCCCAAAATACTTCTGACTTGTTTCTTTGTACTGGGCGGTTGAATGTCCAGGATTTTAGTGACGTTGTTAGACAGAGGCATGACAGTGTTATTTCCAGCCCTGAACCCCAGGAACGATATTACATGAAGGTATATCTCCACTTTCCCCGGCTTCCATGTCAAGTTATTCTCCAAGAAAATTTGTCAAATGTCATCTATTCCATGCAGGTGATCTTCCCAAGTATTGTGGAATATACACATAAATTTTCATACTTTTTTTACCTTCCTTTAAAGTTTTACAAAAAGCTGTGTTGTCCCTCATTGGACCCCGAAAAACATAGCTTTTACATTTCTAAAAGTTCTTGAAAAAAATTGAGTATGTTATGGTCTTTCTGAGAGCAAAATCTTTTGGAATATTTACCCCCAAAGTGGGCTCTTTAGCATGATAAAAATTATCTTAAAATCTGACAAGTTAAAAAAATTCATAATGTCTTTAAATTTTGACATACATAGACATATTTGGTATCAATGATCTTAGAATGACCCATATTTTGGAGCCAAAGTGTAATAAACTTAATTAATTGTAAAGGATAAATCAGTTTGGGGTACCTAATTGTATACAGAGCATGTGCTTCATTCTGTGCGCTGATATTACTTAGTGGTACGGCCTCAAGTCATGTTGTACATACGTCTGCTAATGTTAGGATATACTTATTCCTTGAGTTGATTCTATTGGCATATATATGGCCACTTTTACGAATGGGTTTTCAACGATGTCTACTGCTTGTATCGAAGCATGTATATGTCTCCCTCTTGGACACTTTCGCTGACAAGTATCATATCCTCGAATGTATTCAGTAATCGTCTTGTGTATATTGGGCCAGTAAAGCTGTGACAATTTTTTTTGTTTTGTATTCCTGACGCCCCTATGGCCGGCCATGTCACCATCGGGGGCTATGCGTAAAATGTTCGCCCAGTACGACTGTGAGGCCACAAGTTGTATTGTCGATTATTTCTTTCCTTCAACTGTCCGGAACAAGACTCCATCTTTAATAAAAGTCCTGATCTAGGATGGTCCACTCTGTAATTTGTTGCTTTATAAAGTCGCCCTATTATTGTGTCCGTGGCTTGTTAATGAGCAATGCTATGTTCGACTTTGATAGCTCCATCTGCAGTTATGGGAGTTCTCTTCTTACCAGCTTTGGTGTTTCCGGTTCTTCATGCGCTGTTTTTCTGCCTCGTGTCACGACCACATTACCAACACCATTACACTGAGTATCATCACATACGGTGTTTCTCTAATACAACGTAAAATCTGAGCACTCTTTTATACACAAAATATTCCCCTCAATAGGGTCACAGACAGGGTTTTCTTTTACATATGTCTTCACCTCACCTGTGTAGTGCGGCGTTGAAATGTATATCACCATCTGGGGTAGTATGTATTCATCTCCCGCAAATGACATCATTGTACCGTATTCTCCAGTGTAACGTTGTAAATGTTACGTTATGATTTACAAGGCGTAGAATCGCCAAATATGTAACGTCAATAAGTTAGGTCAGAATCTCGCCAAATATGTGGCGTCAGTTGTTTATATGTTGAGGGCAGGCTCGCCAGGTGATTTTAATATGCTCACCAAATATGTTACGTACACAATTCTCTAATATATATATATCAACGCCAACACTTAGTATATGAACACAAAGATCAAAACTTTAATAGCTTCTAACACATAGATGAATATGTAGGCTTGCCATATGCCCCGGTTTGGCGGGGACAGTCCCAGATATACTGGGTTGTCCCGGTGTCCCGCCCGGTTGTTGAAATTGTCCCGGTTTAGATTCAGGGCACAGTTTCTTGGAAATAATTGAGCAAAATTATTAGATCAGAGAATGATTAATCTGCTCTTGTGTGATCAGTAACATTTTGGTAAGTAACACAGTAATACGGCCCACCAGAGTATATTATGCGGCCCGTATGCATGTACATATTCCGATCCTATGTCGATGTTGATTTTCTTTGTTAAGTTTTCGCTATATTTTTTTAATTTTATTTAGACTATTTCATTCGCAAAATGGGATATTAAATCAGTTTTATGACTCCAGAGTATTACTTAGAGTTAGTTCCTTCATCTTCATAATTATTATGACAGGCACTGGAATTTGAAGTACTAAAACCAAACAATCTAGTCAGTAGTATACTAATATACAAAAATGTACGGGAAAAAGGTGCCGCAACGCCGTTCCAAATCGTTCGCCAGAAAAAAAGCACTGATGACAGGTAACAAAAAACTTTTGTTGAAATACTTATGAATAGTAAAGTCTTATTACCAAATTAGCAGCTGATTTAGTTCGTATTTTAAAATGTATTGTTCATGTGTAATAGAGTGTGAATGAGAAATAAAATGACAAATACTAATACATGGTTATTATCATTAATTAATTTTTTCATACGTTTTAAATTGTAATTGAAGTACACAATATATATATATATATATATACATATATATATATATGCGGCCCGCCGATAACAATCAAGTTTCAATGTGGCCCTCCGTAGAAAAAGTTTGCCCACCCCTCAATAATAATACATTCCCTATTGTTTTGACAGTGATGCCAACATCAGCACACTGTAAAAACTTATCAAAATAATCAGAAACGTTGTTTACAAAATTCTTGGGATCTTCTCGGGTCGATGGGCGACTGTTATAAAAAAGTACTCTGAATCGAACGACATTATGGCCGTACGTTTTTAGCAACTTAAAAACTAATACACAACACTGTTGAAGGATTAACGTTTTGCTGCTGTCGTCTGACATATCATATTTCTGGCACAGAGTCAGCGCAGTGCCCTTTACCAAGTTGGTCAATATGTTTGGCCATTCAGTTTCTGGGATTATCTGTGCCCTACATATATCTTCAAATCTTTTTATTAGGCGTCTATGTAGTCATTGACCTCGTCAAACTCACGTATTTTTCCTATACCACGTGGTTGGATTAACGTTTCCGGTTTGACTCAATTCAATTTTGTTCATCTCGATCTGTAGTATCTGCTTTTCTAATAGATAGCCCACCCTTTGCCTTAATTCTTCTTCGCTTTCCTTCTGTTTAAGTTCTTCTTTCATTTTTTCTCCAAGTACTTTATTAGTTCTTCCCTTTCTAACATCATTAACTCTTTTTCTACTTTGGCTATTCTCTCCAGGGAGTCGACAAATGATTCCGACTTGGACATTTTTCCAAGTCGTATAGTTGTCAATGAATCTATGTTTACAATTAATAATAGCAGCAATATTTTTTCCCAATTTTATTCAATGTCTCTAAATTGATTATTTTAATACCTGCTGCGTGCACTTGCATACACTGCTGCTCCACCAATGTTGTGTACAGGATCTTAAAGGGCCTTTTCTTTGTCTCATTCGTTAATACTTCTCCATATGTCCAGATCCCTCTAGATCAACATCCCAACTGCCTCTTATACCCCATCCGCCGATTGACAATTGGGAAAAACTCGCACGTAGAAACTCAGCGCCGCGCAACTTACAAACTAATACAAAACACTGTTAAAGGATTATTGTTTTGCTGCTGGACAGTTGTATTGTGTGGGGTTGTTACAATAGTCAACATGCTCTTGGTGTTCGACAGGTTGTGAAAGAAATTCAGACATTTAAATGTCTTGCTGTTGCAGTGCCAAAAGTTGGTACCAGCATCAGCTCCATAGTTTATTCACTCAGCTTTCATGTAGTTGCGGCTCATTATTCCAGTCGTTGTTTATGTTGTACTCTTTCACTTGTTTTCGCCACATGCCATACTTCCCTGGCTAAGGCTAGCTTAAGCCCGTTATCGTTATCGTCCATTTCTGATGGGTGAACATCTTTTAAATAGTCTGGATAGCCATATTTCCGTTGCAAAATTTTATGAGTCTCTAGGTTCTTTCTTTCTTCAATCAGGGCTTCTTTAAGTCTTTAGACCAGTTTCCTTTCGATGCCATATGTAAGGACATACTAAACTAACAATTTATTGATTTTCTTACTTGGCATTTTAAAAGAAAATATCACCACTTCTGACGCCAATGTTAAATACTTTAATAAAATCACAAAAAATATAGAAGTTGGCTCAAATCAACAAATAACAATTTATCGTAATACATCTCCGATGGCTAATGTGCTTCACTGCCGGGTTCATCACAATCACTTCTACGTCAACAGGTTTTATACATTCAGTAACTTTGTTATACAGTGCGCTGGTCAACGGAAATTCTCTGTCTGTAGAATACAACGAGGGCAAGGAAGAAAGAGTTCTAACACCACAAAGCATTACAAAGTATTGTTATAACTCAGCTTCACCCCCCCCCCCCCAGGGTCGCACCCCTGCCCCGAGATGAATGATGCAATTACGACTTATGTACGCCAACCAGAGGTGTGCGGATCTTGAAATTTAGCGTCCGCGTCCGTCCATGGGTTTCTATCAATGATCCGAGTCCGCAGAATCTTACAACATTGGTTTGCAATCAGTCCGCGCGTCCGCATTGCTGAAATTTAGCTGTTTAAATGACTTGAAATTGTGTATGGTAACGCTAAAGAAGATCCGCGTCAGTCCGCAACTTAACCATACGAAGCGTCCGCTGTCAGTCCGCGAATTCGGAAAAGTCTCTGATGCCTACACATTGTTAATTCGGTCGTTCACCCCGTCTTAGTACAAGTGATGAAATAGTGTTATTTACCACCTGCTCTTGCACACCCACGCAACGACCTTCACCCTCACTTTTGGAGGGGAAAATGATGCAATCAAAAGCGTGGGTGGGACAACCTATAAAAGGAACTGTGCTGTGATTCATGGGTCGAACAGGACTGTTAAAACGGACAGAAAGGTCAGAAGAAGTGGAGAACCCCAGGTCTGTTGATGCAGCGAATTCGTTATCAGCACATCGCCAGCGATAACACGTAGACTCGTTTCAATTGGATTAGTTGTAGGCATTTTAGACATTGTTTTGTTTTCACCTGAACTTATTATAACCTGTACATTGTAGACTGTGAATAAATCATATTATTCAACTAACGAACCCACGTGTAATTTAGTGCCTAACTAGAGAACGTATCAAAGTCGTAACAGTATATTGAATCTATTTTCTGTATCCATTAGAGACTATTGTTGGAACTCTCGCTATGATTTGCGAAAAAATGGATTGGCATTTGCTTTATTTTTCATAATTTTATACCGAATATAATTTCGTTGTAAATTAAAAATGTTGGTATGTAAAAGCTTAAAAAAATTAATACATTTTGGCAAAGTGTCCTCATAGGGCAAAACAAAATACTGATTGGCAACTAGAATATAATCCCCATGCTAGTTGGCAACTAGAATAACATCTCCATGCTGAGTGGCGACTGGCGACTAGAATAACATTCCCACGCTGAGTGGCGACTAAAATAACATTCCCACGCTGACTGGTGACTAGAATAACATTCCCACGCTGACTGGTGACTAGAATAGTATTCCCATGCTGAGTGGCGACTAGAATAACATTCCCATGCTGACTGGTGACTAGAATAACATTCCCACGCTGAGTGGCGACTAGAATAACATTCCCACGCTGAGTGGCGACGTGACTAGAATAACATTCCCACGCTAAGTGGCGACTAGAATAACATTCCCACGCTGAGTGGCGACTAGAATAACATCTCCACGCTGAGTGGCGACTAGAATAACATTCCCATGCTGAGTGGCGACTAGAATAACATTCTCACGCTGAGTGGCGACTAGAATAACATTCCCACGCTGACTGGTGACTAGAATAGTATTCCCATGCTGAGTGGCGACTAGAATAACATTCCCATGCTGAGTGGCGACTAGAATAACATTCCCACGCTGACTGGTGACTAGAATAACATTCCCACGCTGACTGGTGACTAGAATAACATTCCCACGCTGAGTGGCGACTAGAATAACATTCCCATGCTGAGTGGTGACTAGAATAACATTCCCACGCTGAGTGGCGACTAGAATAACATCTCCACGCTGAGTGGCGACTAGAATAACATTCCCATGCTGAGTGGCGACTAGAATAACATTCTCACGCTGAGTGGCGACTAGAATAACATTCCCATGCTGAGTGGCGACTAGAATAACATTCCCACGCTGAGTGGCGACTAGAATAACATTCCCACGCTGAGTGGCGACTAGAATAACATTCCCATGCTGAGTGGCGACAAGAATAACAATCCCATGCTGAGTGGCGACTAGAATAACATTCCCATGCTGAGTGGCGACTAGAATAACATTCCCATGCTGAGTGGCGACTAGAATAACATCTCCATGCTGAGTGGCGACTAGAATAACATTCCCACGCTGACTGGTGACTAGAATAACATTCCCATGCTGAGTGGCGACTAGAATAACATTCCCACGCTGAGTGGCGACTAGAATAACATCTCCATGCTGAGTGGCGACTAGAATAACATTCCCACGCTGACTGGTGACTAGAATAACATTCCCATGCTGAGTGGCGACTAGAATAACATTCCCACGCTGAGTGACGACTAGAATAACATTCCCATGCTGAGTGGCGACTAGAATAACATCCCCTGCTGAGTGGCAACTAGAATAACATCTTAATGCCCCGAGTCTTAGCGGTATTCCGCGTTAGTAGGTTATTTGTGCATTCAGCGGAAATAAATCTAAATCCTTGCCCATTGTAATACATGTATATATAATTATTACTTTATTTGAATTTAACCAATTCATTGTGTCCATGTTTACATTGTATTTACATTCCAACATTTAAACTACTCACATTAGTTCAAAATGTATTGTTATAACTCTACTTCAACCTTACACCCCCCACCCTTGTTCGCACCCCTACCCCCAAGATGAATGACCAACACATTGTTATCTCCATCGGTCACCACTGACTTGATACGATTGATGAAATAGTGTCATTCGCCACCTACACTTACACACGCACGCTATGACATCCACCGTCAGTGGGTCTATAAAATAGTCACCGTGATGTGATTCATGAGAGTAATGGTGAGTATGAAAAAAATTATATACATACAGATTATAATTATAAGCACTAAAATTTAACATAAATAGTTTTTTTTACTGAAAATAATTTTTCTAAGCATATACAAGTATCAGTATCTGAAGGCAAAGTAATTTTAAGTTTTAAATTCAGATGTTTAAATATCTTTTTTATTGCATTAAAAAATAAACAATCTTTTTCTCTACTGGTTATTTTCACTTCATATATGTAGTATGTGTCTTTTGATAAATCTAACTGCTTTTATTTGCTTTGCAAAGTAACAAAATAAAAAATAAACCATTACATGTATTTCACTGAAAATTTAAGCAGATACTTTCAGAATATGATATTTTTTTATTTTACAATTACATTACATTAAGATTCACAGACATGTCTAACTAAGTAAGTCTTCACATTTTGAGTTTTTCCAACATGATTTCCATTTACTTTGTTAAAAGTCCTTTAATGAATTTTTACCTGTAACATTCTCACAATAGCTGAAAGAACAGAAACTAAAATGACAACTCCACCTAAAATGTGAACTCGTGTCCACTGCTCATCATGATCAGTTATTCCAAATAACTGCAACAGAAAAGATGCAAAAGTTTTAAAAATAAATTACTAGAAACACAAAGCTAACTATAAATATATATATATCAGTGGCATAGCAATGGTTGGGCAAAGGTATCATGCCCTGGGCGCTACTCACAAAGGGGCACTAAAATATTATATTTACATATAATATTGTTTTTCAATGGGGGGCGCCAAAAGGCATTGGGCTGCGGGCTAGGGGTGGCCCAAAATCATATGGTAAAAAATAAAGTTTCTCACATCTAACGGGGCACCATCTTGTTGAGTTCCATTTGTCTTACTTAGTAACTGACAACAATTTCAGCTTCCTACTGCTATTGGAAGGGAGTGCTCAAGAGTTACAAAGTTTTGCTATATTAATAAAAAAAAAACACATTTTCGTTGATTTTTTTTTAATTACATTTTCAAATCATGCCATTACTGTAATGTAACTGTTAAGTAACGAAAATGTCAACATAAAATGTTAATTGTAGAGTGCTGAAGAGTCAGAGTACATTGTCTAAACATTGTCTACACCGAAACAGCACAGATGGCAGACTTCTTTGTAGTTTGTGTAGGGATGACTTTTCTGTTGGCTTCAACAACTTGCAAAATAAATTGCTTTTCTTCCTCGTTTTTTGTCAGCAGTCTATTAAATTCCTCAAAAAATTTAACTCCGCATTCTGCGGTATCGTTGACCACACGCAAGTCGTTAAATGCGAATCTTACCCTTCTGGTATTCAATATTATTATTCCACTGTTCTGGAGGAAGAACTAGAAACGAGTTGCCTATGTGTAGCTTTGTAAGCAGGTTCTGTGAACGCCTTGGGGAAAAGTGACCCAAGCTGACGCCTTCATTTTGGAGCAATGATGGATCACCTCGAACATGTCGCTCACTAGGTTCTATTCCAAAACCTGTTATTATTTTCTTTTTCTCAATTGATGACGCTTCATCGGGAAACAATGCCAGGCTGACAGTCAGATACCACATTTGATTCTGGAGAATTTTCTGTGCTGCAATACTGATGTCGTGATCAACAGACTGATATTGCTGCAGGTCCTTCCAGGGCAAAAGATCTCCTCCAGGTGCTTCCGCTGCACAGGTTGCTTGAATCCAAGACTTTGTGTACAAGAAGGTTCCAAACTGTACAAATCGTTTCTGTTGGCTCTCTTCCTTAGATGTTAGACTGAAAATTTCTCTCTGATGACGGAAGATTTAAATTTTGATGGCATAGATCAGCTTAGCCATCCACCTAGCGTGATGTACAGGGCCTGGTGCTCTCCAGTGAATGGTTTTTGGTGGATCTCCAAAGATGATCATTGTCAGTTCAATAGGTTCTTCATAATCATCTCTCACCTGGGACTTTAAGTCAACGAAATTTGTCAGGAAGCTCACCGTGTTTTCTCGGAAAACATGAGTGCTTGAAGGCAGTTCCAACTTACTATAGTAGTCAAGCGTTATGCATCCCCAAACTTCTTTAAATCTTTTGAAGATAGGTATGTTTGGTGAGTCAGAGGGACCGCAACACAAACTGAAAGCCTTTGCCAATACCATTTCAAGAACATGATGACGACATGCCAGCCACAATAGTTCTCGACCAATACGATTCTCAAGCAGTACATAAGCTCCATTGAAACGACCAGTGTTGACAGAAGTGGTGTCGAAGCTCATAGCCTGGATGCTTTCTACCAGTGCCCACTGTTCTAACTGACCATAAATAGCATCAGCAGCATTCTGTCCTGAACCTGATGTTAGTTTAGTGACACCTAGTAATTTTTCACTGCCATCACCAGAAACCAGCACCGGCAAGCGGTCAACTTCTCCAAGACCCAGAATTTCAGGTAAGATTTTTCCATCCCAGTGTAGAACTAGAGGATAGTCAGGCTTGAATGAAACCTTCATATCTGCTGCTTATTAACATCTGGCTTTCTTTTTTGGCTCTTTGTATGGTACTTCGTGAAAAATTGTCAATGATGAAGGATCATGTCCCAGTGCTGCAGCAATAGGAATCATCAATCGCAAAGCTTCACGATCAGACGTAAGAAATATTTGTTGATTTTCCGTCTGCACAATGTTCATAAAAACAACAGGAAGTCATGTATCTAAAATGAGAACTAAGTCAGCATGGAATAGGTCATACGTGAAAAAAACTTTGTACTTCCACCAGTCAACAAAATCGAGTAAAATGCCTTAAAAGGTAAAACAACGAGGCCTGTGAGCATCCCATTCTACTTGGAATTTTATTATACAATTTTAACAGTATACTACCTAAGGCAAAAGGAACACAAAAAGGGTGCCCCGGTATGTGGCACGAAGTTGGATTTTTTGGGTCACCCTAGTCCACAGTCACACATCCATTCACAGGACCACAATCACATGTCCAGTCAGAGGTCCCATTCAGTCACAGCTCCAGTCACATGGAGGGTATACCTCTATAGGCTTGGTACATAATGTCATACAGCCCAGTCAAACTAGGGTTAAACTTTACTGTGACAAAACCTAGACAATGGGGGGGGGGTAGACTATATTTGTATAACAATCGACACTTTAGTTGAAAGGGGGCGAGGTAGAATTTCATTATATCACCATCGAACCATTAGTTGGGGAGGTAAACTGTCTCTATATCACCATCGACCCTTAAGTTGGGGGAGGTAAACTGTCTTTATATCACCATCGACCAATTAGTTGGGGAGGTAGAATGTCATTATATAACCATCGACTATTAAGTTGGGGGAGGTAAACTGTCTTTATATCACCATCGACCCATTAGTTGGGGAGGTAGAATGTCATTATATCACCATCGACCCATTAGTTGGGGAGGTAGAATGTCATTATATCACCATCGACCCTTAAGTTGGGGGAGGTAGACTGACTTTATATCACCATCGACCCTTAAGTTGGGGACGTAGACTGTCTTTATATCACCATCGACCTTTAAGTTGGGGAGGTAGACTGTCTTTATATCACCATCGACCTTTAAGTTGGGGAGGTAGACTGTCTTTATATCACCATCGACCTTTAAGTTGGGGAGGTAGACTGTCTTTATATCACCATAGACCCATTAGTTGGGGATGTAGACTGTCTTTATATCACCATCGACCCATTAGTTGGGGAGGTAGACTGTCTTTATATCACCATCGACCTTTAAGTTGGGGGAGGTAGACTGTCTTTATATCACCATCGACCCATAAGTTGGGGAAGGTAGACTGTCTTTATATCACCATCGACCTTTAAGTTGGGGAGGTAGACTGTCTTTATATCACCATCGACCTTTAAGTTGGGGAGGTAGACTGTCTTTATATCACCATCGACCTTTAAGTTGGGGAGGTAGACTGTCTTTATATCACCATCGACCTTTAAGTTGGGGAGGTAGACTGTCTTTATATCACCATCGACCTTTAAGTTGGGGAGGTAGACTGTCTTTATATCACCATCGACCCATTAGTTGGGGAGGTAGACTGTCTTTATATCACCATCGACCCATAAGTTGGGGGAGGTAGACTATCTTTATATCACCATCGACCCTTAAGTTGGGGGAGGTAGACTGTCTTTATATCACCATCGACCCATTAGTTGGGGAGGTAGACTGTCTTTATATCACCATCGACCCATTAGTTGGGGAGGTAGACTGTCTTTATATCACCATCGACCTTTAAGTTGGGGAGGTAGACTGTCTTTATATCACCATCGACCCATAAGTTGGGGGAGCTAGACTGTCTTTATATCACCATCGACCTTTAAGTTGGGGAGGTAGACTGTCTTTATATCACCATCGACCTTTAAGTTGGGGAGGTAGACTGTCTTTATATCACCATCGACCTTTAAGTTGGGGAGGTAGACTTTCTATCACCATCGACCCTTAAGTTGGGGGAGGTAGACTGTCTTTATATCACCATCGACCTTTAAGTTGGGGAGGTAGACTTTCTATCACCATCGACCCTTAAGTTGGGGGAGGTAGACTGTCTTTATATCACCATCGACCTTTATGTTGGGGAGGTAGACTGTCTTTATATCACCATCGACCCATTAGTTGGGGGGGTAGACTGTCTTTATATCACCATCGACCCATTAGTTGGGGAGGTAGACTGTCTTTATATCACCATCGACCCTTAAGTTGGAGGAGGTAGACTGTCTTTATATCACCATCGACCTTTAAGTTGGGGAGGTAGACTGTCTTTATATCACCATCGACCTTTAAGTTGGTGAGGTAGACTGTCTTTATATCACCATCGACCTTTAAGTTGGGGAGGTAAACTGTCTTTATATCACCATCGACCCATTAGTTGGGGGGTAGACTGTCTTTATATCACCATCGACCCATTAGTTGGGAGGTAGACTGTCTTTTTATCACCATCGACCCATTAGTTGGGGAGGTAGACTGTCTTTACATCACCATCGACCCTTAAGTTGGGGGAGGTAGACTGTCTTTATATCACCATCGACCCTTAAGTAGGGTAGGTAGACTGTCTTTATATCACCATCGACCTTTAAGTTGGGGAGGTAGACTGTCTTTATATCACCATCGACCTTTAAGTTGGGGAGGTAGACTGTCTTTATATCACCATCGACCCATTAGTTGGGGGGTAGACTGTCTTTATATCACCATCGACCCTTAAGTTGGGGAGGTAGACTGTCTTTATATCACCATCGACCCTTAAGTTGGGGGAGGTAGACTGTCTTTATATCACCATCGACCTTTAAGTTGGGGAGGTAGACTGTCTTTATATCACCATCGACCTTTAAGTTGGGGGAGGTAGACTGTCTTTATATCACCATCGACCCATTAGTTGGGGAGGTAGACTGTCTTTATATCACCATCGACCTTTAAGTTGGGGAGGTAGACTGTCTTTATATCACCATCGACCTTTAAGTTGGGGAGGTAGACTGTCTTTATATCACCATCGACCTTTAAGTTGGGGAGGTAGACTGTCTTTATATCACCATCGACCTTTAAGTTGGGGAGGTAGACTGTCTTTATATCACCATCGACCCATTAGTTGGGGGTAGACTGTCTTTATATCACCATCGACCTTTAAGTTGGGGAGGTAGACTGTCTTTATATCACCATCGACCTTTAAGTTGGGGAGGTAGACTGTCTTTATATCACCATAGACCCATTAGTTGGGGATGTAGACTGTCTTTATATCACCATCGACCCATTAGTTGGGGAGGTAGACTGTCTTTATATCACCATCGACCTTTAAGTTGGGGGAGGTAGACTGTCATTATATCACCATCGACCCATAAGTTGGGGAAGGTAGACTGTCTTTATATCACCATCGACCTTTAAGTTGGGGAGGTAGACTGTCTTTATATCACCATCGACCCATAAGTTGGGGGAGCTAGACTGTCTTTATATCACCATCGACCCATAAGTTGGGGGAGCTAGAATGTCTTTATATCACCATCGACCCATTAGTTGGGGGAGGTAGACTGTCTTTATATCACCATCGACCCTTAAGTTGGGGGAGGTAGACTGTCTTTATATCACCATCGACCCATTAGTTGGGGGAGGTAGACTGTCTTTATATCACCATCGACCCTTAAGTTGGGGGAGGTAGACTGTCTTTATATCACCATCGACCCATTAGTTGGGGAGGTAGACTGTCTTTATATCACCATCGACCCTTAAGTTGGGGAGGTAGACTGTCTTTATATCACCATCGACCCTTAAGTTGGGGAGGTAGACTGTCTTTATATCACCATCGACCCTTAAGTTGGGGGAGGTAGACTGTCTTTATATCACCATCGATCTTTAAGTTGGGGAGGTAGACTGTCTTTATATCACCATCGACCTTTAAGTTGGGGGAGGTAGACTGTCTTTATATCACCATCGACCCGTTAGTTGGGGAGGTAGACTGTCTTTATATCACCATCGACCCATTAGTTGGGGAGGTAGACTGTCTTTATATCACCATCGACCCATTAGTTGGGGAGGTAGACTGTCTTTACATCACCATCGACCTTTAAGTTGGGGGAGGTAGACTGTCTTTATATCACCATCGACCCATTAGTTGGGGAGGTAGACTGTCTTTATATCACCATCGACCCTTAAGTTGGGGAGGTAGACTGTCTTTATATCACCATCGACCTTTAAGTTGGGGAGGTAGACTGTCTTTATATCACCATCGACCCTTAAGTTGGGGAGCTAGACTGTCTTTATATCACCATCGACCTTTAAGTTGGGGAGGTAGACTGTCTTTATATCACCATCGACCTTTAAGTTGGGGAGGTAGACTGTCTTTATATCACCATCGACCTTTAAGTTGGGGAGGTAGACTTTCTATCACCATCGACCCTTAAGTTGGGGGAGGTAGACTGTCTTTATATCACCATCGACCTTTAAGTTGGGGAGGTAGACTTTCTATCACCATCGACCCTTAAGTTGGGGAGGTAGACTGTCTTTATATCACCAACGACCTTTAAGTTGGGGAGGTAGACTGTCTTTATATCACCATCGACCCATTAGTTGGGGAGGTAGACTGTCTTTATATCACCATCGACCCATTAGTTGGGGAGGTAGACTGTCTTTATATCACCATCGACCCATTAGTTGGGGAGGTAGACTGTCTTTACATCACCATCGACCCTTAAGTTGGGGGAGGTAGACTGTCTTTATATCACCATCGACCCTTAAGTTGGGGAGGTAGACTGTCTTTATATCACCATCGACCCTTAAGTTGGGGAGGTAGACTGTCTTTATAACACCATCGACGTTTAAGTTGGGGAGGTAGACTGTCTTTATATCACCATCGACCTTTAAGTTGGGGAGGTAGACTGTCTTTATATCACCATCGACCCATTAGTTGGGGAGGTAGACTGTCTTTATATCACCATCGACCCTTAAGTTGGGGAGGTAGACTGTCTTTATAGCACCATCGACCTTTAAGTTGGGGAGGTAGACTTTCTTTATATCACCATCGACCCTTAAGTTGGGGAGGTAGACTTTCTTTATATCACCATCGACCCTTAAGTTGGGGAGGTAGACTGTATTTATATCACCATCGACCCTTAAGTTGGGGGAGGTAGACTGTCTTTATATCACCATCGACCCATTAGTTGGGGGAGGCAGACTGTCTTTATATCACCATCGACCCATTAGTTGGGGGAGGTAGACTATCTTTATATCACCATCGACCCTTAAGTTGGGGGAGGTAGACTGTCTTTATATCACCATCGACCCATTAGTTGGGGGAGGTAGACTGTCTTTATATCACCATCGACCCTTAAGTTGGGGGAGGTAGACTGTCTTTATATCACCATCGACCCATTAGTTGGGGAGGTAAACTGTCTTTATATCACCATCGACCCTTAAGTTGGGGAGGTAGACTGTCTTTATATCACCATCGACCCTTAAGTTGGGGGAGCTAGACTGTCTTTATATCACCATCGACCTTTAAGTTGGGGAGGTAGACTGTCTTTATATCACCATCGACCCATAAGTTGGGGGAGGTAGACTGTCTTTATATCACCATCGACCTTTAAGTTGGGGAGGTAGACTTTCTATCACCATCGACCCTTAAGTTGGGGAGGTAGACTGTCTTTATATCACCATCGACCCATTAGTTGGGGAGGTAGACTGTCTTTATATCACCATCGACCCTTAAGTTGGGGGAGGTAGACTGTCTTTATATCACCATCGACCTTTAAGTTGGGGAGGTAGACTGTCTTTATATCACCATCGACCCTTAAGTTGGGGAGGTAGACTTTCTTTATATCACCATCGACCCATAAGATGGGGGAGGTAGACTGTCTTTATATCACCATCGACCTTTAAGTTGGGGAGGTAGACTGTCTTTATATCACCATCGACCCTTAAGTTGGGGGAGCTAGACTGTCTTTATATCACCATCGACCTCTAAGTTGGGGAAGGTAGACTGTCTTTATATCACCATCGACCTTTAAGTTGGGGAGGTAGACTGTCTTTATATCACCATCGACCTTTAAGTTGGGGAGGTAGACTGTATTTATATCACCATCGACCTTTAAGTTGGGGAGGTAGACTGTCTTTATATCACCATCGACCCATTAGTTGGGGGGGTAGACTGTCTTTATATCACCATCGACCCATTAGTTGGGGAGGTAGACTGTCTTTATATCACCATCGACCCATTAGTTGGGGAGGTAGACTGTCTTTACATCACCATCGACCCTTAAGTTGGGGAGGTAGACTGTCTTTATATCACCATCGACCCTTAAGCTGGGGGAGGTAGACTGTCTTTATATCACCATCGACCTTTAAGTTGGGGAGGTAGACTGTCTTTATATCACCATCGACCTTTAAGTTGGGGGAGGTAGACTGTCTTTATATCACCATCGACCCTTAAGTTGGGGAGGTAGACTGTCTTTATATCACCATCGACCTTTAAGTTGGGGAGGTAGACTGTCTTTATATCACCATCGACCCTTAAGTTGGGGGAGCTAGACTGTCTTTATATCACCATCGACCTTTAAGTTGGGGAGGTAGACTGTCTTTATATCACCATCGACCTTTAAGTTGGGGAGGTAGACTGTCTTTATATCACCATAGACCCATTAGTTGGGGATGTAGACTGTCTTTATATCACCATCGACCCATTAGTTGGGGAGGTAGACTGTCTTTATATCACCATCGACCTTTAAGTTGGGGGAGGTAGACTGTCTTTATATCACCATCGACCCATAAGTTGGGGAAGGTAGACTGTCTTTATATCACCATCGACCTTTAAGTTGGGGAGGTAGACTGTCTTTATATCACCATCGACCCATAAGTTGGGGGAGCTAGACTGTCTTTATATCACCATCGACCCATAAGTTGGGGGAGCTAGAATGTCTTTATATCACCATCGACCCATTAGTTGGGGGAGGTAGACTGTCTTTATATCACCATCGACCCTTAAGTTGGGGGAGGTAGACTGTCTTTATATCACCATCGACCCATTAGTTGGGGGAGGTAGACTGTCTTTATATCACCATCGACCCTTAAGTTGGGGAGGTAGACTGTCTTTATATCACCATCGACCCATTAGTTGGGGAGGTAGACTGTCTTTATATCACCATCGACCCTTAAGTTGGGGAGGTAGACTGTCTTTATATCACCATCGACCCTTAAGTTGGGGAGGTAGACTGTCTTTATATCACCATCGACCCTTAAGTTGGGGGAGGTAGACTGTCTTTATATCACCATCGATCTTTAAGTTGGGGAGGTAGACTGTCTTTATATCACCATCGACCTTTAAGTTGGGGGAGGTAGACTGTCTTTATATCACCATCGACCCGTTAGTTGGGGAGGTAGACTGTCTTTATATCACCATCGACCCATTAGTTGGGGAGGTAGACTGTCTTTATATCACCATCGACCCATTAGTTGGGGAGGTAGACTGTCTTTACATCACCATCGACCTTTAAGTTGGGGGAGGTAGACTGTCTTTATATCACCATCGACCCATTAGTTGGGGAGGTAGACTGTCTTTATATCACCATCGACCCTTAAGTTGGGAGGTAGACTGTCTTTATATCACCATCGACCTTTAAGTTGGGGAGGTAGACTGTCTTTATATCACCATCGACCCTTAAGTTGGGGAGCTAGACTGTCTTTATATCACCATCGACCTTTAAGTTGGGGAGGTAGACTGTCTTTATATCACCATCGACCTTTAAGTTGGGGAGGTAGACTGTCTTTATATCACCATCGACCTTTAAGTTGGGGAGGTAGACTTTCTATCACCATCGACCCTTAAGTTGGGGGAGGTAGACTGTCTTTATATCACCATCGACCTTTAAGTTGGGGAGGTAGACTTTCTATCACCATCGACCCTTAAGTTGGGGGAGGTAGACTGTCTTTATATCACCAACGACCTTTAAGTTGGGGAGGTAGACTGTCTTTATATCACCATCGACCCATTAGTTGGGGAGGTAGACTGTCTTTATATCACCATCGACCCATTAGTTGGGGAGGTAGACTGTCTTTATATCACCATCGACCCATTAGTTGGGGAGGTAGACTGTCTTTACATCACCATCGACCCTTAAGTTGGGGGAGGTAGACTGTCTTTATATCACCATCGACCCTTAAGTTGGGGAGGTAGACTGTCTTTATATCACCATCGACCCTTAAGTTGGGGGAGGTAGACTGTCTTTATAACACCATCGACGTTTAAGTTGGGGAGGTAGACTGTCTTTATATCACCATCGACCTTTAAGTTGGGGAGGTAGACTGTCTTTATATCACCATCGACCCATTAGTTGGGGAGGTAGACTGTCTTTATATCACCATCGACCCTTAAGTTGGGGAGGTAGACTGTCTTTATAGCACCATCGACCTTTAAGTTGGGGAGGTAGACTTTCTTTATATCACCATCGACCCTTAAGTTGGGGAGGTAGACTTTCTTTATATCACCATCGACCCTTAAGTTGGGGAGGTAGACTGTATTTATATCACCATCGACCCTTAAGTTGGGGGAGGTAGACTGTCTTTATATCACCATCGACCCATTAGTTGGGGGAGGCAGACTGTCTTTATATCACCATCGACCCATTAGTTGGGGGAGGTAGACTATCTTTATATCACCATCGACCCTTAAGTTGGGGGAGGTAGACTGTCTTTATATCACTATCGACCCATTAGTTGGGGGAGGTAGACTGTCTTTATATCACCATCGACCCTTAAGTTGGGGGAGGTAGACTGTCTTTATATCACCATCGACCCATTAGTTGGGGAGGTAAACTGTCTTTATATCACCATCGACCCTTAAGTTGGGGAGGTAGACTGTCTTTATATCACCATCGACCCTTAAGTTGGGGGAGCTAGACTGTCTTTATATCACCATCGACCTTTAAGTTGGGGAGGTAGACTGTCTTTATATCACCATCGACCCATAAGTTGGGGGAGGTAGACTGTCTTTATATCACCATCGACCTTTAAGTTGGGGAGGTAGACTTTCTATCACCATCGACCCTTAAGTTGGGGGAGGTAGACTGTCTTTATATCACCATCGACCCATTAGTTGGGGAGGTAGACTGTCTTTATATCACCATCGACCCTTAAGTTGGGGGAGGTAGACTGTCTTTATATCACCATCGACCTTTAAGTTGGGGAGGTAGACTGTCTTTATATCACCATCGACCCTTAAGTTGGGGAGGTAGACTTTCTTTATATCACCATCGACCCATAAGATGGGGAGGTAGACTGTCTTTATATCACCATCGACCTTTAAGTTGGGGAGGTAGACTGTCTTTATATCACCATCGACCCTTAAGTTGGGGAGCTAGACTGTCTTTATATCACCATCGACCTCTAAGTTGGGGAAGGTAGACTGTCTTTATATCACCATCGACCTTTAAGTTGGGGAGGTAGACTGTCTTTATATCACCATCGACCTTTAAGTTGGGGAGGTAGACTGTATTTATATCACCATCGACCTTTAAGTTGGGGAGGTAGACTGTCTTTATATCACCATCGACCCATTAGTTGGGGGGTAGACTGTCTTTATATCACCATCGACCCATTAGTTGGGGAGGTAGACTGTCTTTATATCACCATCGACCCATTAGTTGGGGAGGTAGACTGTCTTTACATCACCATCGACCCTTAAGTTGGGGGAGGTAGACTGTCTTTATATCACCATCGACCCTTAAGCTGGGGGAGGTAGACTGTCTTTATATCACCATCGACCTTTAAGTTGGGGAGGTAGACTGTCTTTATATCACCATCGACCTTTAAGTTGGGGAGGTAGACTGTCTTTATATCACCATCGACCCTTAAGTTGGGGAGGTAGACTGTCTTTATATCACCATCGACCTTTAAGTTGGGGAGGTAGACTGTCTTTATATCACCATCGACCCTTAAGTTGGGGGAGCTAGACTGTCTTTATATCACCATCGACCTTTAAGTTGGGGAGGTAGACTGTCTTTACATCACCATCGACCTTTAAGTTGGGGAGGTAGACTGTCTTTATATCACCATCGACCTTTAAGTTGGGGAGGTAGACTTTCTATCACCATCGACCCTTAAGTTGGGGAGGTAGACTGTCTTTATATCACCATCGACCTTTAAGTTGGGGAGGTAGACTTTCTATCACCATCGACCCTTAAGTTGGGGAGGTAGACTGTCTTTATATCACCATCGACCTTTAAGTTGGGGAGGTAGACTGTCTTTATATCACCATAGACCCATTAGTTGGGGATGTAGACTGTCTTTATATCACCATCGACCCATTAGTTGGGGAGGTAGACTGTCTTTATATCACCATCGACCTTTAAGTTGGGGAGGTAGACTGTCTTTATATCACCATCGACCCATAAGTTGGGGAAGGTAGACTGTCTTTATATCACCATCGACCTTTAAGTTGGGGAGGTAGACTGTCTTTATATCACCATCGACCTTTAAGTTGGGGAGGTAGACTGTCTTTATATCACC
Source organism: Bulinus truncatus (assembly GCA_021962125.1). Classification (NCBI taxonomy): domain Eukaryota; kingdom Metazoa; phylum Mollusca; class Gastropoda; family Planorbidae; genus Bulinus; species Bulinus truncatus. Next base: position 833,719 of record JAGDYQ010000061.1, read on the forward strand.
ATCGACCTTTAAGTTGGGGAGGTAGACTGTCTTTATATCACCATCGACCTTTAAGTTGGGGAGGTAGACTGTCTTTATATCACCATCGACCTTTAAGTTGGGGAGGTAGACTGTCTTTATATCACCATCGACCCATTAGTTGGGGAGGTAGACTGTCTTTATATCACCATCGACCCATAAGTTGGGGGAGGTAGACTATCTTTATATCACCATCACCATCGACCCTTAAGTTGGGGGAGGTAGACTGTCTTTATATCACCATCGACCCTTAAGTTGGGGGAGGTAGACTGTCTTTATATCACCATCGACCCATTAGTTGGGGAGGTAGACTGTCTTTATATCACCATCGACCCATTAGTTGGGGAGGTAGACTGTCTTTATATCACCATCGACCTTTAAGTTGGGGAGGTAGACTTTCTATCACCATCGACCCTTAAGTTGGGGGAGGTAGACTGTCTTTATATCACCATCGACCTTTAAGTTGGGGAGGTAGACTTTCTATCACCATCGACCCTTAAGTTGGGGGAGGTAGACTGTCTTTATATCACCAACGACCTTTAAGTTGGGGAGGTAGACTGTCTTTATATCACCATCGACCCATTAGTTGGGGAGGTAGACTGTCTTTATATCACCATCGACCCATTAGTTGGGGAGGTAGACTGTCTTTATATCACCATCGACCCATTAGTTGGGGAGGTAGACTGTCTTTACATCACCATCGACCCTTAAGTTGGGGGAGGTAGACTGTCTTTATATCACCATCGACCCTTAAGTTGGGGAGGTAGACTGTCTTTATATCACCATCGACCCTTAAGTTGGGGGAGGTAGACTGTCTTTATAACACCATCGACGTTTAAGTTGGGGAGGTAGACTGTCTTTATATCACCATCGACCTTTAAGTTGGGGGAGGTAGACTGTCTTTATATCACCATCGACCCATTAGTTGGGGAGGTAGACTGTCTTTATATCACCATCGACCCTTAAGTTGGGGAGGTAGACTGTCTTTATAGCACCATCGACCTTTAAGTTGGGGAGGTAGACTTTCTTTATATCACCATCGACCCTTAAGTTGGGGAGGTAGACTTTCTTTATATCACCATCGACCCTTAAGTTGGGGAGGTAGACTGTATTTATATCACCATCGACCCTTAAGTTGGGGGAGGTAGACTGTCTTTATATCACCATCGACCCATTAGTTGGGGGAGGCAGACTGTCTTTATATCACCATCGACCCATTAGTTGGGGGAGGTAGACTATCTTTATATCACCATCGACCCTTAAGTTGGGGAGGTAGACTGTCTTTATATCACCATCGACCCATTAGTTGGGGGAGGTAGACTGTCTTTATATCACCATCGACCCTTAAGTTGGGGGAGGTAGACTGTCTTTATATCACCATCGACCCATTAGTTGGGGAGGTAAACTGTCTTTATATCACCATCGACCCTTAAGTTGGGGAGGTAGACTGTCTTTATATCACCATCGACCCTTAAGTTGGGGGAGCTAGACTGTCTTTATATCACCATCGACCTTTAAGTTGGGGAGGTAGACTGTCTTTATATCACCATCGACCCATAAGTTGGGGAGGTAGACTGTCTTTATATCACCATCGACCTTTAAGTTGGGGAGGTAGACTTTCTATCACCATCGACCCTTAAGTTGGGGGAGGTAGACTGTCTTTATATCACCATCGACCCATTAGTTGGGGAGGTAGACTGTCTTTATATCACCATCGACCCTTAAGTTGGGGGAGGTAGACTGTCTTTATATCACCATCGACCTTTAAGTTGGGGAGGTAGACTGTCTTTATATCACCATCGACCCTTAAGTTGGGGAGGTAGACTTTCTTTATATCACCATCGACCCATAAGATGGGGGAGGTAGACTGTCTTTATATCACCATCGACCTTTAAGTTGGGGAGGTAGACTGTCTTTATATCACCATCGACCCTTAAGTTGGGGGAGCTAGACTGTCTTTATATCACCATCGACCTCTAAGTTGGGGAAGGTAGACTGTCTTTATATCACCATCGACCTTTAAGTTGGGGAGGTAGACTGTCTTTATATCACCATCGACCTTTAAGTTGGGGAGGTAGACTGTATTTATATCACCATCGACCTTTAAGTTGGGGAGGTAGACTGTCTTTATATCACCATCGACCCATTAGTTGGGGGTAGACTGTCTTTATATCACCATCGACCCATTAGTTGGGGAGGTAGACTGTCTTTATATCACCATCGACCCATTAGTTGGGGAGGTAGACTGTCTTTACATCACCATCGACCCTTAAGTTGGGGGGAGGTAGACTGTCTTTATATCACCATCGACCCTTAAGCTGGGGGAGGTAGACTGTCTTTATATCACCATCGACCTTTAAGTTGGGGAGGTAGACTGTCTTTATATCACCATCGACCTTTAAGTTGGGGGAGGTAGACTGTCTTTATATCACCATCGACCCTTAAGTTGGGGAGGTAGACTGTCTTTATATCACCATCGACCTTTAAGTTGGGGAGGTAGACTGTCTTTATATCACCATCGACCCTTAAGTTGGGGGAGCTAGACTGTCTTTATATCACCATCGACCTTTAAGTTGGGGAGGTAGACTGTCTTTATATCACCATCGACCTTTAAGTTGGGGAGGTAGACTGTCTTTATATCACCATAGACCCATTAGTTGGGGATGTAGACTGTCTTTATATCACCATCGACCCATTAGTTGGGGAGGTAGACTGTCTTTATATCACCATCGACCTTTAAGTTGGGGGAGGTAGACTGTCTTTATATCACCATCGACCCATAAGTTGGGGAAGGTAGACTGTCTTTATATCACCATCGACCTTTAAGTTGGGGAGGTAGACTGTCTTTATATCACCATCGACCCATAAGTTGGGGGAGCTAGACTGTCTTTATATCACCATCGACCCATAAGTTGGGGGAGCTAGAATGTCTTTATATCACCATCGACCCATTAGTTGGGGGAGGTAGACTGTCTTTATATCACCATCGACCCTTAAGTTGGGGGAGGTAGACTGTCTTTATATCACCATCGACCCATTAGTTGGGGGAGGTAGACTGTCTTTATATCACCATCGACCCTTAAGTTGGGGGAGGTAGACTGTCTTTATATCACCATCGACCCATTAGTTGGGGAGGTAGACTGTCTTTATATCACCATCGACCCTTAAGTTGGGAGGTAGACTGTCTTTATATCACCATCGACCCTTAAGTTGGGGAGGTAGACTGTCTTTATATCACCATCGACCCTTAAGTTGGGGGAGGTAGACTGTCTTTATATCACCATCGATCTTTAAGTTGGGGAGGTAGACTGTCTTTATATCACCATCGACCTTTAAGTTGGGGGAGGTAGACTGTCTTTATATCACCATCGACCCGTTAGTTGGGGAGGTAGACTGTCTTTATATCACCATCGACCCATTAGTTGGGGAGGTAGACTGTCTTTATATCACCATCGACCCATTAGTTGGGGAGGTAGACTGTCTTTACATCACCATCGACCTTTAAGTTGGGGGAGGTAGACTGTCTTTATATCACCATCGACCCATTAGTTGGGGAGGTAGACTGTCTTTATATCACCATCGACCCTTAAGTTGGGGAGGTAGACTGTCTTTATATCACCATCGACCTTTAAGTTGGGGAGGTAGACTGTCTTTATATCACCATCGACCCTTAAGTTGGGGAGCTAGACTGTCTTTATATCACCATCGACCTTTAAGTTGGGGAGGTAGACTGTCTTTATATCACCATCGACCTTTAAGTTGGGGAGGTAGACTGTCTTTATATCACCATCGACCTTTAAGTTGGGGAGGTAGACTTTCTATCACCATCGACCCTTAAGTTGGGGGAGGTAGACTGTCTTTATATCACCATCGACCTTTAAGTTGGGGAGGTAGACTTTCTATCACCATCGACCCTTAAGTTGGGGGAGGTAGACTGTCTTTATATCACCAACGACCTTTAAGTTGGGGAGGTAGACTGTCTTTATATCACCATCGACCCATTAGTTGGGGAGGTAGACTGTCTTTATATCACCATCGACCCATTAGTTGGGGAGGTAGACTGTCTTTATATCACCATCGACCCATTAGTTGGGGAGGTAGACTGTCTTTACATCACCATCGACCCTTAAGTTGGGGGAGGTAGACTGTCTTTATATCACCATCGACCCTTAAGTTGGGGAGGTAGACTGTCTTTATATCACCATCGACCCTTAAGTTGGGGGAGGTAGACTGTCTTTATAACACCATCGACGTTTAAGTTGGGGAGGTAGACTGTCTTTATATCACCATCGACCTTTAAGTTGGGGGAGGTAGACTGTCTTTATATCACCATCGACCCATTAGTTGGGGAGGTAGACTGTCTTTATATCACCATCGACCCTTAAGTTGGGGAGGTAGACTGTCTTTATAGCACCATCGACCTTTAAGTTGGGGAGGTAGACTTTCTTTATATCACCATCGACCCTTAAGTTGGGGAGGTAGACTTTCTTTATATCACCATCGACCCTTAAGTTGGGGAGGTAGACTGTATTTATATCACCATCGACCCTTAAGTTGGGGGAGGTAGACTGTCTTTATATCACCATCGACCCATTAGTTGGGGGAGGCAGACTGTCTTTATATCACCATCGACCCATTAGTTGGGGAGGTAGACTATCTTTATATCACCATCGACCCTTAAGTTGGGGGAGGTAGACTGTCTTTATATCACTATCGACCCATTAGTTGGGGAGGTAGACTGTCTTTATATCACCATCGACCCTTAAGTTGGGGGAGGTAGACTGTCTTTATATCACCATCGACCCATTAGTTGGGGAGGTAAACTGTCTTTATATCACCATCGACCCTTAAGTTGGGGGAGGTAGACTGTCTTTATATCACCATCGACCCTTAAGTTGGGGAGCTAGACTGTCTTTATATCACCATCGACCTTTAAGTTGGGGAGGTAGACTGTCTTTATATCACCATCGACCCATAAGTTGGGGGAGGTAGACTGTCTTTATATCACCATCGACCTTTAAGTTGGGGAGGTAGACTTTCTATCACCATCGACCCTTAAGTTGGGGAGGTAGACTGTCTTTATATCACCATCGACCCATTAGTTGGGGAGGTAGACTGTCTTTATATCACCATCGACCCTTAAGTTGGGGGAGGTAGACTGTCTTTATATCACCATCGACCTTTAAGTTGGGGAGGTAGACTGTCTTTATATCACCATCGACCCTTAAGTTGGGGAGGTAGACTTTCTTTATATCACCATCGACCCATAAGATGGGGAGGTAGACTGTCTTTATATCACCATCGACCTTTAAGTTGGGGAGGTAGACTGTCTTTATATCACCATCGACCCTTAAGTTGGGGAGCTAGACTGTCTTTATATCACCATCGACCTCTAAGTTGGGGAAGGTAGACTGTCTTTATATCACCATCGACCTTTAAGTTGGGGAGGTAGACTGTCTTTATATCACCATCGACCTTTAAGTTGGGGAGGTAGACTGTATTTATATCACCATCGACCTTTAAGTTGGGGAGGTAGACTGTCTTTATATCACCATCGACCCATTAGTTGGGGGGTAGACTGTCTTTATATCACCATCGACCCATTAGTTGGGGAGGTAGACTGTCTTTATATCACCATCGACCCATTAGTTGGGGAGGTAGACTGTCTTTACATCACCATCGACCCTTAAGTTGGGGAGGTAGACTGTCTTTATATCACCATCGACCCTTAAGCTGGGGAGGTAGACTGTCTTTATATCACCATCGACCTTTAAGTTGGGGAGGTAGACTGTCTTTATATCACCATCGACCTTTAAGTTGGGGGAGGTAGACTGTCTTTATATCACCATCGACCCTTAAGTTGGGGAGGTAGACTGTCTTTATATCACCATCGACCTTTAAGTTGGGGAGGTAGACTGTCTTTATATCACCATCGACCCTTAAGTTGGGGGAGCTAGACTGTCTTTATATCACCATCGACCTTTAAGTTGGGAGGTAGACTGTCTTTACATCACCATCGACCTTTAAGTTGGGGAGGTAGACTGTCTTTATATCACCATCGACCTTTAAGTTGGGGAGGTAGACTTTCTATCACCATCGACCCTTAAGTTGGGGGAGGTAGACTGTCTTTATATCACCATCGACCTTTAAGTTGGGGAGGTAGACTTTCTATCACCATCGACCCTTAAGTTGGGGGAGGTAGACTGTCTTTATATCACCATCGACCTTTAAGTTGGGGAGGTAGACTGTCTTTATATCACCATAGACCCATTAGTTGGGGATGTAGACTGTCTTTATATCACCATCGACCCATTAGTTGGGGAGGTAGACTGTCTTTATATCACCATCGACCTTTAAGTTGGGGAGGTAGACTGTCTTTATATCACCATCGACCCATAAGTTGGGGAAGGTAGACTGTCTTTATATCACCATCGACCTTTAAGTTGGGGAGGTAGACTGTCTTTATATCACCATCGACCTTTAAGTTGGGGAGGTAGACTGTCTTTATATCACCATCGACCTTTAAGTTGGGGAGGTAGACTGTCTTTATATCACCATCGACCTTTAAGTTGGGGAGGTAGACTGTCTTTATATCACCATCGACCTTTAAGTTGGGGAGGTAGACTGTCTTTATATCACCATCGACCCATTAGTTGGGGAGGTAGACTGTCTTTATATCACCATCGACCCATAAGTTGGGGGAGGTAGACTATCTTTATATCACCATCACCATCGACCCTTAAGTTGGGGGAGGTAGACTGTCTTTATATCACCATCGACCCTTAAGTTGGGGGAGGTAGACTGTCTTTATATCACCATCGACCCATTAGTTGGGGGAGGTAGACTGTCTTTATATCACCATCGACCTTTAAGTTGGGGAGGTAGACTGTCTTTATATCACCATCGACCCATAAGTTGGGGGAGCTAGACTGTCTTTATATCACCATCGACCTTTAAGTTGGGGAGGTAGACTGTCTTTATATCACCATCGACCTTTAAGTTGGGGAGGTAGACTGTCTTTATATCACCATCGACCTTTAAGTTGGGGAGGTAGACTTTCTATCACCATCGACCCTTAAGTTGGGGGAGGTAGACTGTCTTTATATCACCATCGACCTTTATGTTGGGGAGGTAGACTGTCTTTATATCACCATCGACCCATTAGTTGGGGGGGTAGACTGTCTTTATATCACCATCGACCCATTAGTTGGGGAGGTAGACTGTCTTTATATCACCATCGACCCTTAAGTTGGGGGAGGTAGACTGTCTTTATATCACCATCGACCTTTAAGTTGGGGAGGTAGACTGTCTTTATATCACCATCGACCTTTAAGTTGGTGAGGTAGACTGTCTTTATATCACCATCGACCTTTAAGTTGGGGAGGTAAACTGTCTTTATATCACCATCGACCCATTAGTTGGGGGGGTAGACTGTCTTTATATCACCATCGACCCATTAGTTGGGGAGGTAGACTGTCTTTTTATCACCATCGACCCATTAGTTGGGGAGGTAGACTGTCTTTACATCACCATCGACCCTTAAGTTGGGGGAGGTAGACTGTCTTTATATCACCATCGACCCTTAAGTAGGGTAGGTAGACTGTCTTTATATCACCATCGACCTTTAAGTTGGGGAGGTAGACTGTCTTTATATCACCATCGACCTTTAAGTTGGGGAGGTAGACTGTCTTTATATCACCATCGACCCATTAGTTGGGGGGGTAGACTGTCTTTATATCACCATCGACCCTTAAGTTGGGGAGGTAGACTGTCTTTATATCACCATCGACCCTTAAGTTGGGGGAGGTAGACTGTCTTTATATCACCATCGACCTTTAAGTTGGGGAGGTAGACTGTCTTTATATCACCATCGACCTTTAAGTTGGGGGAGGTAGACTGTCTTTATATCACCATCGACCCATTAGTTGGGGAGGTAGACTGTCTTTATATCACCATCGACCTTTAAGTTGGGGAGGTAGACTGTCTTTATATCACCATCGACCTTTAAGTTGGGGAGGTAGACTGTCTTTATATCACCATCGACCTTTAAGTTGGGGAGGTAGACTGTCTTTATATCACCATCGACCTTTAAGTTGGGGAGGTAGACTGTCTTTATATCACCATCGACCCATTAGTTGGGGGGGTAGACTGTCTTTATATCACCATCGACCTTTAAGTTGGGGAGGTAGACTGTCTTTATATCACCATCGACCTTTAAGTTGGGGAGGTAGACTGTCTTTATATCACCATAGACCCATTAGTTGGGGATGTAGACTGTCTTTATATCACCATCGACCCATTAGTTGGGGAGGTAGACTGTCTTTATATCACCATCGACCTTTAAGATGGGGGAGGTAGACTGTCTTTATATCACCATCGACCCATAAGTTGGGGAAGGTAGACTGTCTTTATATCACCATCGACCTTTAAGTTGGGGAGGTAGACTGTCTTTATATCACCATCGACCCATAAGTTGGGGGAGCTAGACTGTCTTTATATCACCATCGACCCATAAGTTGGGGGAGCTAGAATGTCTTTATATCACCATCGACCCATTAGTTGGGGGAGGTAGACTGTCTTTATATCACCATCGACCCTTAAGTTGGGGGAGGTAGACTGTCTTTATATCACCATCGACCCATTAGTTGGGGGAGGTAGACTGTCTTTATATCACCATCGACCCTTAAGTTGGGGGAGGTAGACTGTCTTTATATCACCATCGACCCATTAGTTGGGGAGGTAGACTGTCTTTATATCACCATCGACCCTTAAGTTGGGGAGGTAGACTGTCTTTATATCACCATCGACCCTTAAGTTGGGGAGGTAGACTGTCTTTATATCACCATCGACCCTTAAGTTGGGGGAGGTAGACTGTCTTTATATCACCATCGATCTTTAAGTTGGGGAGGTAGACTGTCTTTATATCACCATCGACCTTTAAGTTGGGGAGGTAGACTGTCTTTATATCACCATCGACCCGTTAGTTGGGGAGGTAGACTGTCTTTATATCACCATCGACCCATTAGTTGGGGAGGTAGACTGTCTTTATATCACCATCGACCCATTAGTTGGGGAGGTAGACTGTCTTTACATCACCATCGACCTTTAAGTTGGGGGAGGTAGACTGTCTTTATATCACCATCGACCCATTAGTTGGGGAGGTAGACTGTCTTTATATCACCATCGACCCTTAAGTTGGGAGGTAGACTGTCTTTATATCACCATCGACCTTTAAGTTGGGGAGGTAGACTGTCTTTATATCACCATCGACCCTTAAGTTGGGGAGCTAGACTGTCTTTATATCACCATCGACCTTTAAGTTGGGGAGGTAGACTGTCTTTATATCACCATCGACCTTTAAGTTGGGGAGGTAGACTGTCTTTATATCACCATCGACCTTTAAGTTGGGGAGGTAGACTTTCTATCACCATCGACCCTTAAGTTGGGGGAGGTAGACTGTCTTTATATCACCATCGACCTTTAAGTTGGGGAGGTAGACTTTCTATCACCATCGACCCTTAAGTTGGGGGAGGTAGACTGTCTTTATATCACCAACGACCTTTAAGTTGGGGAGGTAGACTGTCTTTATATCACCATCGACCCATTAGTTGGGGAGGTAGACTGTCTTTATATCACCATCGACCCATTAGTTGGGGAGGTAGACTGTCTTTATATCACCATCGACCCTTTAGTTGGGGAGGTAGACTGTCTTTACATCACCATCGACCTTTAAGTTGGGGAGGTAGACTGTCTTTATATCACCATCGACCCTTAAGTTGGGGAGGTAGACTGTCTTTATATCACCATCGACCCTTAAGTTGGGGGAGGTAGACTGTCTTTATAACACCATCGACGTTTAAGTTGGGGAGGTAGACTGTCTTTATATCACCATCGACCTTTAAGTTGGGGGAGGTAGACTGTCTTTATATCACCATCGACCCATTAGTTGGGGAGGTAGACTGTCTTTATATCACCATCGACCCTTAAGTTGGGGAGGTAGACTGTCTTTATAGCACCATCGACCTTTAAGTTGGGGAGGTAGACTTTCTTTATATCACCATCGACCCTTAAGTTGGGGAGGTAGACTTTCTTTATATCACCATCGACCCTTAAGTTGGGGAGGTAGACTGTATTTATATCACCATCGACCCTTAAGTTGGGGGAGGTAGACTGTCTTTATATCACCATCGACCCATTAGTTGGGGGAGACAGACTGTCTTTATATCACCATCGACCCATTAGTTGGGGGAGGTAGACTATCTTTATATCACCATCGACCCTTAAGTTGGGGGAGGTAGACTGTCTTTATATCACCATCGACCCATTAGTTGGGGGAGGTAGACTGTCTTTATATCACCATCGACCCTTAAGTTGGGGGAGGTAGACTGTCTTTATATCACCATCGACCCATTAGTTGGGGAGGTAAACTGTCTTTATATCACCATCGACCCTTAAGTTGGGGGAGGTAGACTGTCTTTATATCACCATCGACCCTTAAGTTGGGGGAGCTAGACTGTCTTTATATCACCATCGACCTTTAAGTTGGGGAGGTAGACTGTCTTTATATCACCATCGACCCATAAGTTGGGGGAGGTAGACTGTCTTTATATCACCATCGACCTTTAAGTTGGGGAGGTAGACTTTCTATCACCATCGACCCTTAAGTTGGGGGAGGTAGACTGTCTTTATATCACCATCGACCCATTAGTTGGGGAGGTAGACTGTCTTTATATCACCATCGACCCTTAAGTTGGGGGAGGTAGACTGTCTTTATATCACCATCGACCTTTAAGTTGGGGAGGTAGACTGTCTTTATATCACCATCGACCCTTAAGTTGGGGAGGTAGACTTTCTTTATATCACCATCGACCCATAAGATGGGGAGGTAGACTGTCTTTATATCACCATCGACCTTTAAGTTGGGGAGGTAGACTGTCTTTATATCACCATCGACCCTTAAGTTGGGGGAGCTAGACTGTCTTTATATCACCATCGACCTCTAAGTTGGGGAAGGTAGACTGTCTTTATATCACCATCGACCTTTAAGTTGGGGAGGTAGACTGTCTTTATATCACCATCGACCTTTAAGTTGGGGAGGTAGACTGTATTTATATCACCATCGACCTTTAAGTTGGGGAGGTAGACTGTCTTTATATCACCATCGACCCATTAGTTGGGGGGTAGACTGTCTTTATATCACCATCGACCCATTAGTTGGGGAGGTAGACTGTCTTTATATCACCATCGACCCATTAGTTGGGGAGGTAGACTGTCTTTACATCACCATCGACCCTTAAGTTGGGGAGGTAGACTGTCTTTATATCACCATCGACCCTTAAGCTGGGGGAGGTAGACTGTCTTTATATCACCATCGACCTTTAAGTTGGGGAGGTAGACTGTCTTTATATCACCATCGACCTTTAAGTTGGGGAGGTAGACTGTCTTTATATCACCATCGACCCTTAAGTTGGGGAGGTAGACTGTCTTTATATCACCATCGACCTTTAAGTTGGGGAGGTAGACTGTCTTTATATCACCATCGACCCTTAAGTTGGGGGAGCTAGACTGTCTTTATATCACCATCGACCTTTAAGTTGGGGAGGTAGACTGTCTTTACATCACCATCGACCTTTAAGTTGGGGAGGTAGACTGTCTTTATATCACCATCGACCTTTAAGTTGGGGAGGTAGACTTTCTATCACCATCGACCCTTAAGTTGGGGGAGGTAGACTGTCTTTATATCACCATCGACCTTTAAGTTGGGGAGGTAGACTTTCTATCACCATCGACCCTTAAGTTGGGGGAGGTAGACTGTCTTTATATCACCATCGACCTTTAAGTTGGGGAGGTAGACTGTCTTTATATCACCATCGACCCATTAGTTGGGGAGGTAGACTGTCTTTATATCACCATCGACCCATTAGTTGGGGAGGTAGACTGTCTTTATATCACCATCGACCCATTAGTTGGGGAGGTAGACTGTCTTTACATCACCATCGACCCTTAAGTTGGGGGAGGTAGACTGTCTTTATATCACCATCGACCCTTAAGTTGGGGAGGTAGACTGTCTTTATATCACCATCGACCCTTAAGTTGGGGGAGGTAGACTGTCTTTATATCACCATCGACCCTTAAGTTGGGGAGGTAGACTGTCTTTATATCACCATCGACCCTTAAGTTGGGGAGGTAGACTGTATTTATAGCACCATCGACCTTTAAGTTGGGGAGGTAGACTTTCTTTATATCACCATCGACCCTTAAGTTGGGGAGGTAGACTTTCTTTATATCACCATCGACCCTTAAGTTGGGGAGGTAGACTGTATTTATATCACCATCGACCCTTAAGTTGGGGGAGGTAGACTGTCTTTATATCACCATCGACCCATTAGTTGGGGGAGGCAGACTGTCTTTATATCACCATCGACCCATTAGTTGGGGGAGGTAGACTGTCTTTATATCACCATCGACCCTTAAGTTGGGGGAGGTAGACTGTCTTTATATCACCATCGACCCATTAGTTCGGGGAGGTAGACTGTCTTTATATCACCATCGACCCTTAAGATGGGGGAGGTAGACTGTCTTTATATCACCATCGACCCATTAGTTGGGGAGGTAGACTGTCTTTATATCACCATCGACCCTTAAGTTGGGGAGGTAGACTGTCTTTATATCACCATCGACCCTTAAGTTGGGGGAGGTAGACTGTCTTTATATCACCATCGACCTTTAAGTTGGGGAGGTAGACTGTCTTTATATCACCATCGACCCATAAGTTGGGGGAGGTAGACTGTCTTTATATCACCATCGACCTTTAAGTTGGGGAGGTAGACTGTCTTTATATCACCATCGACCTTTAAGTTGGGGAGGTAGACTGTCTTTATATCACCATCGACCTTTAAGTTGGGGAGGTAGACTGTCTTTATATCACCATCGACCTTTAAGTTGGGGAGGTAGACTGTCTTTATATCACCATCGACCCATTAGTTGGGGGGGTAGACTGTCTTTATATCACCATCGACCCGTTAGTTGGGGAGGTAGACTGTCTTTATATCACCATCGACCCATTAGTTGGGGAGGTAGACTGTCTTTATATCACCATCGACCCTTAAGTTGGGGGAGGTAGACTGTCTTTATATCACCATCGACCTTTAAGTTGGGGAGGTAGACTGTCTTTATATCACCATCGACCCTTAAGTTGGGGAGGTAGACTGTCTTTATATCACCATCGACCTTTAAGTTGGGGAGGTAGACTGTCTTTATATCACCATCGACCCTTAAGTTGGGGGAGCTAGACTGTCTTTATATCACCATCGACCCATTAGTTGGGGAGGTAGACTGTCTTTATATCACCATCGACCTTTAAGTTGGGGAGGTAGACTGTCTTTATATCACCATCGACCTTTAAGTTGGGGAGGTAGACTTTCTATCACCATCGACCCTTAAGTTGGGGGAGGTAGACTGTCTTTATATCACCATCGACCTTTTAGTTGGGGAGGTAGACTTTCTATCACCATCGACCCTTAAGTTGGGGGAGGTAGACTGTCTTTATATCACCATCGACCTTTAAGTTGGGGAGGTAGACTGTCTTTATATCACCATCGACCCATTAGTTGGGGAGGTAGACTGTCTTTATATCACCATCGACCCATTAGTTGGGGAGGTAGACTGTCTTTATATCACCATCGACCCATTAGTTGGGGAGGTAGACTGTCTTTATATCACCATCGACCCATTAGTTGGGGAGGTAGACTGTCTTTACATCACCATCGACCCTTAAGTTGGGGGAGGTAGACTGTCTTTATATCACCATCGACCCTTAAGTTGGGGAGGTAGACTGTCTTTATATCACCATCGACCCTTAAGTTGGGGAGGTAGACTGTCTTTATATCACCATCGACCTTTAAGTTGGGGAGGTAGACTGTCTTTATATCACCATCGACCTTTAAGTTGGGGGAGGTAGACTGTCTTTATATCACCATCGACCCATTAGTTGGGGAGGTAGACTGTCTTTATATCACCATCGACCCTTAAGTTGGGGAGGTAGACTGTCTTTATAGCACCATCGACCTTTAAGTTGGGGAGGTAGACTTTCTTTATATCACCATCGACCCTTAAGTTGGGGAGGTAGACTTTCTTTATATCACCATCGACCCTTAAGTTGGGGAGGTAGACTGTATTTATATCACCATCGACCCTTAAGTTGGGGGAGGTAGACTGTATTTGTATCACCATCGACCCATTAGTTGGGGGAGGCAGACTGTCTTTATATCAACATAGACCCATTTGTTGGGGGAGGTAGACTGTCTTTATATCACCATCGACCCATTAGTTGGGGGAGGTAGACTGTCTTTATATCACCATCGACCCTTAAGTTGGGGGAGGTAGACTGTCTTTATATCACCATCGACCCATTAGTTGGGGAGGTAGACTGTCTTTATATCACCATCGACCCTTAAGTTGGGGAGGTAGACTGTCTTTATATCACCATCGACCCTTAAGTTGGGGAGGTAGACTGTCTTTATATCACCTTCGACCCTTAAGTTGGGGGAGGTAGACTGTCTTTATATCACCATCGACCCTTAAGTTGGGGGAGCTAGACTGTCTTTATATCACCATCGACCTTTAAGTTGGGGAGGTAGACTGTCTTTATATCACCATCGACCCATAAGTTGGGGGAGGTAGACTGTCTTTATATCACCATCGACCTTTAAGTTGGGGAGGTAGACTGTCTTTATATCACCATCGACCTTTAAGTTGGGGAGGTAGACTGTCTTTATATCACCATCGACCTTTAAGTTGGGGAGGTAGACTGTCTTTATATCACCATCGACCTTTAAGTTGGGGAGGTAGACTGTCTTTATATCACCATCGACCCATTAGTTGGGGGGGTAGACTGTCTTTATAACACCATCGACCCGTTAGTTGGGGAGGTAGACTGTCTTTATATCACCATCGACCCATTAGTTGGGGAGGTAGACTGTCTTTATATCACCATCGACCCTTAAGTTGGGGGAGGTAGACTGTCTTTATATCACCATCGACCTTTAAGTTGGGGAGGTAGACTGTCTTTATATCACCATCGACCCTTAAGTTGGGGAGGTAGACTGTCTTTATATCACCATCGACCTTTAAGTTGGGGGAGGTAGACTGTCTTTATATCACCATCGACCCATTAGTTGGGGAGGTAGACTGTCTTTATATCACCATCGACCCTTAAGTTGGGGAGGTAGACTGTCTTTATAGCACCATCGACCTTTAAGTTGGGGAGGTAGACTTTCTTTATATCACCATCGACCCTTAAGTTGGGGAGGTAGACTTTCTTTATATCACCATCGACCCTTAAGTTGGGGAGGTAGACTGTATTTATATCACCATCGACCCTTAAGTTGGGGGAGGTAGACTGTCTTTATATCACCATCGACCCATTAGTTGGGGGAGGCAGACTGTCTTTATATCACCATCGACCCATTAGTTGGGGGAGGTAGACCGTCTTTATATCACCATCGACCCTTAAGTTGGGGGAGGTAGACTGTCTTTATATCACCATCGACCCATTAGTTGGGGGAGGTAGACTGTCTTTATATCACCATCGACCCTTAAGTTGGGGGAGGTAGACTGTCTTTATATCACCATCGACCCTTAAGTTGGGGAGGTAGACTGTCTTTATATCACCATCGACCCTTAAGTTGGGGGAGGTAGACTGTCTTTATATCACCATCGATCTTTAAGTTGGAGAGGTAGACTGTCTTTATATCACCATCGACCTTTAAGTTGGGGGAGGTAGACTGTCTTTATATCACCATCGACCCATTAGTTGGGGGAGGTAGACTGTCTTTATATCACCATCGACCCATTAGTTGGGGGAGGTAGACTGTCTTTATATCACCATCGACCCTTAAGTTGGGGGAGGTAGACTGTCTTTATATCACCATCGACCTTTAAGTTGGGGAGGTAGACTGTCTTTATATCACCATCGACCTTTAAGTTGGGGGAGGTAGACTGTCTTTATATCACCATCGACCCATTAGTTGGGGAGGTAGACTGTCTTTATATCACCATCGACCCTTAAGTTGGGGAGGTAGACTGTATTTATATCACCATCGACCCTTAAGTTGGGGGAGGTAGACTGTCTTTATATCACCATCGACCCATTAGTTGGGGGAGGCAGACTGTCTTTATATCACCATCGACCCATTAGTTGGGGGAGGTAGACTGTCTTTATATCACCATCGACCCTTAAGTTGGGGGAGGTAGACTGTCTTTATATCACCATCGACCCATTAGTTGGGGGAGGTAGACTGTCTTTATATCACCATCGACCCTTAAGTTGGGGGAGGTAGACTGTCTTTATATCACCATCGACCCATTAGTTGGGGAGGTAGACTGTCTTTATATCACCATCGACCCTTAAGTTGGGGAGGTAGACTGTCTTTATATCACCATCGACCCTTAAGTTGGGGGGGTAGACTGTCTTTATATCACCATCGACCCTTAAGTTGGGGGAGGTAGACTGTCTTTATATCACCATCGACCCTTAAGTTGGGGGAGCTAGACTGTCTTTATATCACCATCGACCTTTAAGTTGGGGAGGTAGACTGTCTTTATATCACCATCGACCCATAAGTTGGGGAGGTAGACTGTCTTTATATCACCATCGACCCTTAAGTTGGGGAGGTAGACTGTCTTTATATCACCATCGACCTTTAAGTTGGGGAGGTAGACTGTCTTTATATCACCATCGACCTTTAAGTTGGGGAGGTAGACTGTCTTTATATCACCATCGACCTTTAAGTTGGGGAGGTAGACTGTCTTTATATCACCATCGACCCATTAGTTGGGGGGGTAGACTGTCTTTATATCACCATCGACCCGTTAGTTGGGGAGGTAGACTGTCTTTATATCACCATCGACCCATTAGTTGGGGAGGTAGACTGTCTTTATATCACCATCGACCCTTAAGTTGGGGGAGGTAGACTGTCTTTATATCACCATCGACCCATTAGTTGGGGAGGTAGACTGTCTTTATATCACCATCGACCCTTAAGTTGATGAGGTAGACTGTCTTTATAGCACCATCGACCTTTAAGTTGGGGAGGTAGACTTTCTTTATATCACCATCGACCCTTAAGTTGGGGAGGTAGACTTTGTCTTTTATATCACCATCGACCCTTAAGTTGGGGAGGTAGACTGTATTTATATCACCATCGACCCTTAAGTTGGGGGAGGTAGACTGTCTTTATATCACCATCGACCCATTATTTGGGGGAGGCAGACTGTCTTTATATCACCATCGACCCTTAAGTTGGGGGAGGTAGACTGTCTTTATATCACCATCGACCCATTAGTTGGGGAGGTAGACTGTCTTTATATCACCATCGACCCTTAAGTTGGGGAGGTAGACTGTCTTTATATCACCATCGACCCTTAAGTTGGGGAGGTAGACTGTCTTTATATCACCTTCGACCCTTAAGTTGGGGGAGGTAGACTGTCTTTATATCACCATCGACCCTTAAGTTGGGGGAGCTAGACTGTCTTTATATCACCATCGACCTTTAAGTTGGGGAGGTAGACTGTCTTTATATCACCATCGACCTTTAAGTTGGGGAGGTAGACTGTCTTTATATCACCATCGACCTTTAAGTTGGGGAGGTAGACTGTCTTTATATCACCATCGACCTTTAAGTTGGGGAGGTAGACTGTCTTTATATCACCAACGACCCATTAGTTGGGGGAGGCAGACTGTCTTTATATCACCATCGACCCATTAGTTGGGGGAGGTAGACTGTCTTTATATCACCATCGACCCTTAAGTTGGGGAGGTAGACTGTCTTTATATCACCATCGACCCATTAGTTGGGGGAGGTAGACTGTCTTTATATCACCATCGACCCATTAGTTGGGGGAGGTAGACTGTCTTTATATCACCATCGACCCTTTTGTTGGGGGAGCTAGACTGTCTTTATATCACCATCGACCTTTAAGTTGGGGAGGTAGACTGTCTTTATATCACCATCGACCCATAAGTTGGGGGAGGTAGACTGTCTTTATATCACCATCGACCTTTAAGTTGGGGAGGTAGACTGTCTTTATATCACCATCGACCTTTAAGTTGGGGAGGTAGACTGTCTTTATATCACTACCATCGACCTTTAAGTTGGGGAGGTAGACTGTCTTTATATCACCATCGACCTTTAAGTTAGGAGGTAGACTGTCTTTATACCTGTCTTCATACCATCGACCCATTAGTTGGGGAGGTAGACTGTCTTTATATCACCATCGACCCGATTAGTTGGGGAGGTAGACTGTCTTTATATCACCATCGACCCATTAGTTGGGGAGGTAGACTGTCTTTATATCACCATCGACCCTTAAGTTGGGGAGGTAGACTGTCTTTATATCACCATCGACCTTTAAGTTGGGGAGGTGTAGACTGTCTTTATATCACCATCGACCCTTAAGTTGGGGGAGGTAGACTGTCTTTATATCACCATCGACCTTAAGTTAGAGGAGGTAGACTGTCTTTATATCACCATCGACCCATTAGTTGGGGGAGGTAGACTGTCTTTATATCACCATCGACCTTTAAGTTGGGGAGGTAGACTGTCTTTATATCACCATCGACCCAGTAGTTGGGGAGGTAGACTGTCTTTATATCACCATCGACCCTTAAGTTGGGGAGGTAGACTGTCTTTATAGCACCATCGACCCTTCCAGTTGGGGAGGTAGAAGCTGTCTTTATATCACCATCGACCCATTAGTTGGGAGGTAGACTGTCTTTATATTACCATCGACCCTTAAGTTGGGGAGGTAGACTGTCTTTATATCACCCTAGACCCATTTGTAGTTGGGGAGGTAGACTGTCTTTATATCACCATCGACCCTTAAGTTGGGGGAGGTAGACTGTCTTTATATCACCATCGACGCCTTTAAGTTGGGGAGGTGAAGACTGTCTTTATATCACCATCGACCCATTAGTTGGGAGGTAGACTGTCTTTATAT
This sequence comes from Bulinus truncatus, assembly GCA_021962125.1. Lineage (NCBI taxonomy): Eukaryota > Metazoa > Mollusca > Gastropoda > Planorbidae > Bulinus > Bulinus truncatus. The sequence continues at coordinate 852,736 of JAGDYQ010000061.1, forward strand.
CACCATCGACCCTTAAGTTGGGGAGGTAGACTGTCTTTATAGCACCATCGACCTTTAAGTTGGGGGAGGGTAGACTTTCTTTATATCACCATCGACCCTTAAGTTGGTGATGTAGACTTTCTTTATATCATCATCGACCACTTAAGTTGGGGAGGTAGACTGTATTTATATCACCATCGACCACTTAAGTTGGGGAGGTAGACTGTCTTTATATCTACCATCGACCCATTAGTTGGGGAGGTAGAGACTGTCTTTATATCACCATCGACCCATCAGTTGGGGAGGTAGAATACATCTTTATATCACCATCGACACTTAAGTTGGGGAGGTAGACTGTCTTTATATCACCATCGACCCATTAGTTGGGGGAGGTAGACTGTCATTTATATCACCATCGACCCTTAAGTTGGGGGAGGTAGACTGTCTTTATATCACCACCATCGAGCCATTAGTTGGGGAGGTAGACTGTCTTTACCTCTATCACCATCGACCCTTAAGTTGGGGGAGGTAGACTGCACGTCCTTTATATCACCATCGACCCTTATGTTGGGGAGGTAGACTGTCTTTATATCACCATCGAGCCATTAGTTGTGGAGGTAGACTGTCTTTATATCCATATCGACCCTTAGTTGGGGAGGTAAGCTGTATTTATATCACCATCGACCCTTAAGTTTGGGGAGGTAGACTGTCTTTATATCACCAACGACCCATTAGTTGGGGAGGCAGACTGTCTTTATATCCACCCATCAACTTACAGTAGTTGGGGAGGTAGACTATCTTTATATCACCATCGACCCATTAGTTGGGGGAGGTAGACTCTCTTTATCATCACCATCGACCCTTAAGTTGGGGGAGGTAGACTGTCTTTATATCACCATCGACCCGTTAGTTGGGGAGGTAGACTGTCTTTATATCACCATCGACCCTTAAGTTGGGAGGTAGAGCTGTCTTTATATCACCATCGACCCATTAGTTGGGGGAGGAAGTAGACTGTCTTTATATCACCATCAGCCCATTGAGTTGGGGAGGTAGACTGTCTTTATATCACCATCGACCTTTAAGTTGGGGAGGTAGACTGTCTTTATATCACCATCGACCTTTAAGTTGGGGAGGTAGAACTGTCTTTATATCACCATCGGCCCATTAGTTGGGGAGGTAGACTGTCTTTATATCACCATCGACCCTTAAGTTGGGGAGGTAGACTGTATTTATATCACCATCGACCCTTAAGTTGGGGGAGGTAGACTGTCTTTATATCACCATCGACCCTTAAGTTGGGGGAGGTAGACTGTCTTTATATCACCATCGACCCATTAGTTGGGGGAGGCAGACTGTCTTTATATCACCATCGACCCATTAGTTGGGGGAGGTAGACTGTCTTTATATCACCATCGACCCTTAAGTTGGGGGAGGTAGACTGTCTTTATATCACCATCGACCCATTAGTTGGGGAGGTAGACTGTCTTTATATCACCATCGACCCTTAAGTTGGGGAGGTAGACTGTCTTTATATCACCATCGACCCATTAGTTGGGGAGGTAGACTGTCTTTATATCACCATCGACCCTTAAGTTGGGGAGGTAGACTGTCTTTATATCACCATCGACCCTTAAGTTGGGGGGGTAGACTGTCTTTATATCACCATCGACCCTTAAGTTGGGGGAGGTAGACTGTCTTTATATCACCATCGACCTTTAAGTTGGGGAGGTAGACTGTCTTTATATCACCATCGACCTTTAAGTTGGGGAGGTAGACTGTCTTTATATCACCATCGACCCATTAGTTGGGGAGATAGACTGTCTTTATATCACCATCGACCCATTAGTTGGGGAGGTAGACTGTCTTTATATCACCATCGACCCTTAAGTTGATGAGGTAGACTGTCTTTATAGCACCATCGACCTTTAAGTTGGGGAGGTAGACTTTCTTTATATCACCATCGACCCTTAAGTTGGGGAGGTAGACTTTCTTTATATCACCATCGACCCTTAAGTTGGGGAGGTAGACTGTATTTATATCACCATCGACCCTTAAGTTGGGGGAGGTAGACTGTCTTTATATCACCATCGACCCATTAGTTGGGGGAGGCAGACTGTCTTTATATCACCATCGACCCAATAGTTGGGGGAGGTAGACCGTCTTTATATCACCATCGACCCTTAAGTTGGGGGAGGTAGACTGTCTTTATATCACCATCGACCCATTAGTTGGGGGAGGTAGACTGTCTTTATATCACCATCGACCCTTAAGTTTGGGGAGGTAGACTGTCTTTATATCACCATCGACCCTTAAGTTGGGGAGGTAGACTGTCTTTATATCACCATCGACCCTTAAGTTGGGGGAGGTAGACTGTCTTTATATCACCATCGATCTTTAAGTTGGAGAGGTAGACTGTCTTTATATCACCATCGACCTTTAAGTTGGGGGAGGTAGACTATCTTTATATCACCATCGACCCATTAGTTGGGGAGGTAGACTTTCTTTATATCACCATCGACCCTTAAGTTGGGGAGGTAGACTGTATTTATATCACCATCGACCCTTAAGTTGGGGAGGTAGACTGTCTTTATATCACCATCGACCTTTAAGTTGGGGAGGTAGACTGTCTTTATATCACCATCGACCTTTAAGTTGGGGAGGTAGACTGTCTTTATATCACCAACGACCCATTAGTTGGGGGAGGCAGACTGTCTTTATATCACCATCGACCCATTAGTTGGGGGAGGTAGACTGTCTTTATATCACCATCGACCCTTAAGTTGGGGGAGGTAGACTGTCTTTATATCACCATCGACCCATTAGTTGGGGGAGGTAGACTGTCTTTATATCACCATCGACCCATTAGTTGGGGGAGGTAGACTGTCTTTATATCACCATCGACCCTTAAGTTGGGGGAGCTAGACTGTCTTTATATCACCATCGACCTTTAAGTTGGGGAGGTAGACTGTCTTTATATCACCATCGACCCATAAGTTGGGGAGGTAGACTGTCTTTATATCACCATCGACCTTTAAGTTGGGGAGGTAGACTGTCTTTATATCACCATCGACCTTTAAGTTGGGGAGGTAGACTGTCTTTATATCACCATCGACCTTTAAGTTGGGGAGGTAGACTGTCTTTATATCACCATCGACCCATAAGTTGGGGGAGGTAGACTGTCTTTATATCACCATCGACCTTTAAGTTGGGGAGGTAGACTGTCTTTATATCACCATCGACCTTTAAGTTGGGGAGGTAGACTGTCTTTATATCACCATCGACCTTTAAGTTGGGGAGGTAGACTGTCTTTATATCACCATCGACCCATTAGTTGGGGGGTAGACTGTCTTTATATCACCATCGACCCGTTAGTTGGGAGGTAGACTGTCTTTATATCACCATCGACCCATTAGTTGGGGAGGTAACTGTCTTTATATCACCATCGACCCTTAAGTTGGGGGAGGTAGACTGTCTTTATATCACCATCGACCTTTAAGTTGGGGAGGTAGACTGTCTTTATATCACCATCGACCCTTAAGTTGGGGAGGTAGACTGTCTTTATATCACCATCGACCTTAAGTTGGGGGAGGTAGACTGTCTTTATATCACCATCGACCTTTAAGTTGGGGAGGTAGACTGTCTTTATATCACCATCGACCCTTAAGTTGGGGAGGTAGACTTTCTTTATATCACCATCGACCCATAAGTTGGGGGAGGTAGACTGTCTTTATATCACCATCGACCCATTAGTTGGGGAGGTAGACTGTCTTTATATCACCATCGACCTTTAAGTTGGGGAGGTAGACTGTCTTTATAGCACCATCGACCTTTAAGTTGGGGAGGTAGACTGTCTTTATATCACCATCGACCCTTAAGTTGAGGAGGTAGACTTTCTTTATATCACCATCGACCCTTAAGTTGGGGAGGTAGACTGTATTTATATCACCATCGACCCTTAAGTTGGGGGAGGTAGACTGTCTTTATATCACCAACGACCCATTAGTTGGGGGAGGCAGACTGTCTTTATATCACCATCGACCCATTAGTTGGGGGAGGTAGACTGTCTTTATATCACCATCAACCCTTAAGTTGGGGAGGTAGACTGTCTTTATATCACCATCGACCCATTAGTTGGGGGAGGTAGACTGTCTTTATATCACCATCGACCCTTAAGTTGGGGGAGGTAGACTGTCTTTATATCACCATAGACCCATTTGTTGGGGAGGTAGACTGTCTTTATATCACCATCGACCCTTAAGTTGGGGGAGGTAGACTGTCTTTATATCACCATCGACCTTTAAGTTGGGGGAGGTAGACTGTCTTTATATCACCATCGACCCATTAGTTGGGGAGGTAGACTGTCTTTATATCACCATCGACCCTTAAGTTGGGGAGGTAGACTGTCTGTAAAGCACCATCGACCTTTAAGTTGGGGAGGTAGACTTTCTTTATATCACCATCGACCCTTAAGTTGGGGAGGTAGATTTTCTTTATATCACCATCGACCCTTAAGTTGGGGAGGTAGACTGTATTTATATCACCATCGACCCTTAAGTTGGGGGAGGTAGACTGTCTTTATATCACCATCGACCCATTAGTTGGGGGAGGCAGACTGTCTTTATATCACCATCGACCCTTAAGTTGGGGGAGGTAGACTGTCTTTATATCACCATCGACCCATTAGTTGGGGAGGTAGACTGTCTTTATATCACCATCGACCCTTAAGTTGGGGGAGGTAGACTGTCTTTATATCACCATCGACCCTTATGTTGGGGAGGTAGACTGTCTTTATATCACCATCGACCCTTAAGTTGGGGGAGGTAGACTGTCTTTATATCACCATCGATCTTTAAGTTGGAGAGGTAGACTGTCTTTATATCACCATCGACCTTTAAGTTGGGGGAGGTAGACTGTCTTTATATCACCATCGACCCATTAGTTGGGGAGGTAGACTTTCTTTATATCACCATCGACCCTTAAGTTGGGGAGGTAGACTGTATTTATATCACCATCGACCCTTAAGTTTGGGGAGGTAGACTGTCTTTATATCACCAACGACCCATTAGTTGGGGGAGGCAGAATGTCTTTATATCACCATCGACCCATTAGTTGGGGGAGGTAGACTGTCTTTATATCACCATCGACCCATTAGTTGGGGGAGGTAGACTGTCTTTATATCACCATCGACCCTTAAGTTGGGGGAGGTAGACTGTCTTTATATCACCATCGACCCATTAGTTGGGGAGGTAGACTGTCTTTATATCACCATCGACCCTTAAGTTGGGGGAGGTAGACTGTCTTTATATCACCATCGACCCATTAGTTGGGGAGGTAGACTGTCTTTATATCACCATCGACCCTTAAGTTGGGGGAGGTAGACTGTCTTTATATCACCATCGACCCTTAAGTTGGGGAGGTAGACTGTCTTTATATCACCATCGACCCTTAAGTTGGGGAGGTAGACTGTCTTTATATCACCATCGATCTTTAAGTTGGAGAGGTAGACTGTCTTTATATCACCATCGACCTTTAAGTTGGGGAGGTAGACTGTCTTTATATCACCATCGACCCATTAGTTGGGGAGGGTAGACTTTCTTTATATCACCATCGACCCTTAAGTTGGGAGGTAGACTGTATTTATATCACCATCGACCCTTAAGTTTGGGGAGGTAGACTGTCTTTATATCACCAACGACCCATTAGTTGGGGAGGCAGACTGTCTTTATATCACCATCGACCCATTAGTTGGGGAGGTAGACTGTCTTTATATCACCATCGACCCTTAAGTTGGGGGAGGTAGACTGTCTTTATATCACCATCGACCCATTGGTTGGGGGAGGTAGACTGTCTTTATATCACCATCGACCCATTAGTTGGGGAGGTAGACTGTCTTTATATCACCATCGACCCTTAAGTTGGGGGAGCTAGACTGTCTTTATATCACCATCGACCTTTAAGTTGGGGAGGTAGACTGTCTTTATATCACCATCGACCCATAAGTTGGGGGAGGTAGACTGTCTTTATATCACCATCGACCTTCAAGTTGGGGAGGTAGACTGTCTTTATATCACCATCGACCTTTAAGTTGGGGAGGTAGACTGTCTTTATATCACCATCGACCTTTAAGTTGGGGAGGTAGACTGTCTTTATATCACCATCGACCTTTAAGTTGGGGAGGTAGACTGTCTTTATATCACCATCGACCCTTAAGTTGGGGAGGTAGACTTTCTTTATATCACCATCGACCCATAAGTTGGGGGAGGTAGACTGTCTTTATAGCACCATCGACCTTTAAGTTGGGGAGGTAGACTGTCTTTATATCACCATCGACCCTTAAGTTGGGGGAGCTAGACTGTCTTTATATCACCATCGACCTTTAAGTTGGGGAGGTAGACTGTCTTTATATCACCAACGACCCATTAGTTGGGGGAGGCAGACTGTCTTTATATCACCATCGACCCATTAGTTGGGGAGGTAGACTGTCTTTATATCACCATCGACCCATTAGTTGGGAGGTAGACTGTCTTTATATCACCATCGACCCTTAAGTTGGGGGAGGTAGACTGTCTTTATATCACCATCGACCCATTAGTTGGGGGAGGTAGACTGTCTTTATATCACCATCGACCCTTAAGTTGGGGGAGGTAGACTGTCTTTATATCACCATCGACCCATTAGTTGGGGAGGTAGACTGTCTTTATATCACCATCGACCCTTAAGTTGGGGGAGGTAAGACTGTCTTTATATCACCATCGACCCTTAAGTTGGGGAGGTAGACTGTCTTTATATCACCATCGACCCTTAAGTTGGGAGAGGTAGACTGTCTTTATATCACCATCGACCTTTAAGTTGGGGAGGTAGACTGTCTTTATATCACCATCGACCCATTAGTTGGGGAGGTAGACTTTCTTTATATCACCATCGACCCTTAAGTTGGGGAGGTAGACTGTATTTATATCACCATCGACCCTTAAATGTTTGGGGAGGTAGACTGTCTTTATATCACCAACGACCCATTAGTTGGGGGAGGCAGACTGTCTTTATATCACCATCGACCCATTAGTTGGGGGAGGTAGACTGTCTTTATATCACCATCGACCCTTAAGTTGGGGGAGGTAGACTGTCTTTATATCACCATCGACCCATTAGTTGGGGGAGGTAGACTGTCTTTATATCACCATCGACCCATTAGTTGGGGGAGGTAGACTGTCTTTATATCACCATCGACCCTTAAGTTGGGGGAGCTAGACTGTCTTTATATCACCATCGACCTTTAAGTTGGGGAGGTAGACTGTCTTTATATCACCATCGACCCATAAGTTGGGGGAGGTAGACTGTCTTTATATCACCATCGACCTTTAAGTTGGGGAGGTAGACTGTCTTTATATCACCATCGACCTTTAAGTTGGGGAGGTAGACTGTCTTTATATCACCATCGACCTTTAAGTTGGGGAGGTAGACTGTCTATATCACCATCGACCTTTAAGTTGGGGAGGTAGACTGTCTTTATATCACCATCGACCCTTAAGTTGGGGAGGTAGACTTTCTTTATATCACCATCGACCCATAAGTTGGGGGAGGTAGACTGTCTTTATATCACCATCGACCTTTAAGTTGGGGAGGTAGACTGTCTTTATATCACCATCGACCCTTAAGTTGGGGGAGCTAGACTGTCTTTATATCACCATCGACCTTTAAGTTGGGGAGGTAGACTGTCTTTATATCACCATCGACCTTTAAGTTGGGGAGGTAGACTGTCTTTATATCACCATCGACCTTTAAGTTGGGGAGGTAGACTGTCTTTATATCACCATCGACCCATTAGTTGGGGAGGTAGACTGTCTTTATATCACCATCGACCTTTAAGTTGGGGAGGTAGACTGTCTTTATATCACCATCGACCCTTAAGTTGAGGAGGTAGACTTTCTTTATATCACCATCGACCCTTAAGTTGGGGAGGTAGACTGTATTTATATCACCATCGACCCTTAAGTTGGGGGAGGTAGACTGTCTTTATATCACCAACGACCCATTAGTTGGGGGAGGCAGACTGTCTTTATATCACCATCGACCCATTAGTTGGGGGAGGTAGACTGTCTTTATATCACCATCAACCCTTAAGTTGGGGGAGGTAGACTGTCTTTATATCACCATCGACCTTTAAGTTGGGGGAGGTAGACTGTCTTTATATCACCATCGACCCATTAGTTGGGGAGGTAGACTGTCTTTATATCACCATCGACCCTTAAGTTGGGGAGGTAGACTGTCTTTAAAGCACCATCGACCTTTAAGTTGGGGAGGTAGACTTTCTTTATATCACCATCGACCCTAAAGTTGGGGAGGTAGAGTTTCTTTATATCACCATCGACCCTTAAGTTGGGGAGGTAGACTGTATTTATATCACCATCGACCCTTAAGTTGGGGGAGGTAGACTGTCTTTATATCACCATCGACCCATTAGTTGGGGGAGGCAGACTGTCTTTATATCACCATCGACCCATTAGTTGGGGGAGGTAGACTGTCTTTATATCACCATCGACCCTTAAGTTGGGGGAGGTAGACTGTCTTTATATCACCATCGACCCATTAGTTGGGGGAGGTAGACTGTCTTTATATCACCATCGACCCTTAAGTTGGGGGAGGTAGACTGTCTTTATATCACCATCGACCCATTAGTTGGGGAGGTAGACTGTCTTTATATCACCATCGACCCTTAAGTTGGGGGAGGTAGACTGTCTTTATATCACCATCGACCCTTATGTTGGGGAGGTAGACTGTCTTTATATCACCATCGACCCTTAAGTTGGGGGAGGTAGACTGTCTTTATATCACCATCGATCTTTAAGTTGGAGAGGTAGACTGTCTTTATATCACCATCGACCTTTAAGTTGGGGGAGGTAGACTGTCTTTATATCACCATCGACCCTTAAGTTGGGGAGGTAGACTGTATTTATATCACCATCGACCCTTAAGTTTGGGGAGGTAGACTGTCTTTATATCACCAACGACCCATTAGTTGGGGGAGGCAGAATGTCTTTATATCACCATCGACCCATTAGTTGGGGGAGGTAGACTGTCTTTATATCACCATCGACCCATTAGTTGGGGGAGGTAGACTGTCTTTATATCACCATCGACCCTTAAGTTGGGGGAGGTAGACTGTCTTTATATCACCATCGACCCATTAGTTGGGGGAGGTAGACTGTCTTTATATCACCATCGACCCTTAAGTTGGGGGAGGTAGACTGTCTTTATATCACCATCGACCCATTAGTTGGGGAGGTAGACTGTCTTTATATCACCATCGACCCTTAAGTTGGGGGAGGTAGACTGTCTTTATATCACCATCGACCCTTAAGTTGGGGAGGTAGACTGTCTTTATATCACCATCGACCCTTAAGTTGGGGGAGGTAGACTGTCTTTATATCACCATCGATCTTTAAGTTGGAGAGGTAGACTGTCTTTATATCACCATCGACCTTTAAGTTGGGGGAGGTAGACTGTCTTTTTATCACCATCGACCCATTAGTTGGGGAGGTAGACTTTCTTTATATCACCATCGACCCTTAAGTTGGGGAGGTAGACTGTATTTATATCACCATCGACCCTTAAGTTGGGGAGGTAGACTGTCTTTATATCACCAACGACCCATTAGTTGGGGGAGGCAGACTGTCTTTATATCACCATCGACCCATTAGTTGGGGGAGGTAGACTGTCTTTATATCACCATCGACCCTTAAGTTGGGGGAGGTAGACTGTCTTTATATCACCATCGACCCATTAGTTGGGGGAGGTAGACTGTCTTTATATCACCATCGACCCATTAGTTGGGGGAGGTAGACTGTCTTTATATCACCATCGACCCTTAAGTTGGGGGAGCTAGACTGTCTTTATATCACCATCGACCTTTAAGTTGGGGAGGTAGACTGTCTTTATATCACCATCGACCCATAAGTTGGGGGAGGTAGACTGTCTTTATATCACCATCGACCTTTAAGTTGGGGAGGTAGACTGTCTTTATATCACCATCGACCTTTAAGTTGGGGAGGTAGACTGTCTTTATATCACCATCGACCTTTAAGTTGGGGAGGTAGACTGTCTTTATATCACCATCGACCTTTAAGTTGGGGAGGTAGACTGTCTTTATATCACCATCGACCCTTAAGTTGGGGAGGTAGACTTTCTTTATATCACCATCGACCCATAAGTTGGGGGAGGTAGACTTTCTTTATATCACCATCGACCTTTAAGTTGGGGAGGTAGACTGTCTTTATATCACCATCGACCCTTAAGTTGGGGGAGCTAGACTGTCTTTATATCACCATCGACCTTTAAGTTGGGGAGGTAGACTGTCTTTATATCACCAACGACCCATTAGTTGGGGGAGGCAGACTGTCTTTATATCACCATCGACCCATTAGTTGGGGGAGGTAGACTGTCTTTATATCACCATCGACCCATTAGTTGGGGGAGGTAGACTGTCTTTATATCACCATCGACCCTTAAGTTGGGGGAGGTAGACTGTCTTTATATCACCATCGACCCATTAGTTGGGGGAGGTAGACTGTCTTTATATCACCATCGACCCTTAAGTTGGGGGAGGTAGACTGTCTTTATATCACCATCGACCCATTAGTTGGGGAGGTAGACTGTCTTTATATCACCATCGACCCTTAAGTTGGGGGAGGTAGACTGTCTTTATATCACCATCGACCCTTAAGTTGGGGAGGTAGACTGTCTTTATATCACCATCGACCCTTAAGTTGGGAGAGGTAGACTGTCTTTATATCACCATCGACCTTTAAGTTGGGGGAGGTAGACTGTCTTTATATCACCATCGACCCATTAGTTGGGGAGGTAGACTTTCTTTATATCACCATCGACCCTTAAGTTGGGGAGGTAGACTGTATTTATATCACCATCGACCCTTAAGTTTGGGGAGGTAGACTGTCTTTATATCACCAACGACCCATTAGTTGGGGGAGGCAGACTGTCTTTATATCACCATCGACCCATTAGTTGGGGGAGGTAGACTGTCTTTATATCACCATCGACCCTTAAGTTGGGGGAGGTAGACTGTCTTTATATCACCATCGACCCATTAGTTGGGGGAGGTAGACTGTCTTTATATCACCATCGACCCATTAGTTGGGGGAGGTAGACTGTCTTTATATCACCATCGACCCTTAAGTTGGGGGAGCTAGACTGTCTTTATATCACCATCGACCTTTAAGTTGGGGAGGTAGACTGTCTTTATATCACCATCGACCCATAAGTTGGGGGAGGTAGACTGTCTTTATATCACCATCGACCTTTAAGTTGGGGAGGTAGACTGTCTTTATATCACCATCGACCTTTAAGTTGGGGAGGTAGACTGTCTTTATATCACCATCGACCTTTAAGTTGGGGAGGTAGACTGTCTTTATATCACCATCGACCTTTAAGTTGGGGAGGTAGACTGTCTTTATATCACCATCGACCCTTAAGTTGGGGAGGTAGACTTTCTTTATATCACCATCGACCCATAAGTTGGGGGAGGTAGACTGTCTTTATATCACCATCGACCTTTAAGTTGGGGAGGTAGACTGTCTTTATATCACCATCGACCCTTAAGTTGGGGGAGCTAGACTGTCTTTATATCACCATCGACCTTTAAGTTGGGGAGGTAGACTGTCTTTATATCACCATCGACCTTTAAGTTGGGGAGGTAGACTGTCTTTATATCACCATCGACCTTTAAGTTGGGGAGGTAGACTGTCTTTATATCACCATCGACCTTTAAGTTGGGGGAGGTAGACTGTCTTTATATCACCATCGACCCTTAAGTTGGGGAGGTAGACTTTCTTTATATCACCATCGACCCTTAAGTTGGGGAGGTAGACTGTATTTATATCACCATCGACCCTTAAGTTGGGGGAGGTAGACTGTCTTTATATCACCAACGACCCATTAGTTGGGGGAGGCAGACTGTCTTTATATCACCATCGACCCATTAGTTGGGGGAGGTAGACTGTCTTTATATCACCATCGACCCTTAAGTTGGGGGAGGTAGACTGTCTTTATATCACCATCGACCCATTAGTTGGGGGAGGTAGACTGTCTTTATATCACCATCGACCCTTAAGTTGGGGGAGGTAGACTGTCTTTATATCAACATAGACCCATTTGTTGGGGAGGTAGACTGTCTTTATATCACCATCGACCCTTAAGTTGGGGAGGTAGACTGTCTTTATATCACCATCGACCCTTAAGTTGGGGAGGTAGACTGTCTTTATATCACCATCGACCCTTAAGTTGGGGGAGGTAGACTGTCTTTATATTACCATCGATCTTTAAGTTGGGGAAGTAGACTGTCTTTATATCACCATCGACCTTTAAGTTGGGGGAGGTAGACTGTCTTTATATCACCATCGACCCTTAAGTTGGGGAGGTAGACTGTATTTATATCACCATCGACCCTTAAGTTGGGGGAGGTAGACTGTCTTTATATCACCAACGACCCATTAGTTGGGGGAGGCAGACTGTCTTTATATCACCATCGACCCATTAGTTGGGGGAGGTAGACTGTCTTTATATCACCATCGACCCTTAAGTTGGGGGAGGTAGACTGTCTTTATATCACCATCGACCCATTAGTTGGGGGAGGTAGACTGTCTTTATATCACCATCGACCCATTAGTTGGGGAGGTAGACTGTCTTTATATCACCATCGACCCTTAAGTTGGGGGAGGTAGACTGTCTTTATATCACCATCGACCCTTAAGTTGGGGGAGGTAGACTGTCTTTATATCACCATCGACCCTTAAGTTGGGGAGGTAGACTGTCTTTATATCACCATCGACCTTTAAGTTGGGGAGGTACTGTCTTTATATCACCATCGACCCATTAGTTGGGGAGGTAGACTGTCTTTTTATCACCATCGACCCTTAAGTTGGGGAGGTAGACTGTCTTTATATCACCGTATTGCAGAAAAGACATGCACCATACGCTAAATTTTATACTGTTGCCAACTCCCTGTGGTACTGTACCGACGTTTCTGGACTATTAGACGAAATTGGTTTTAAGCATTTTCATGAGGAATGGCGTCTTTTTATTGAATGTTCTTCCAGATTTTCTTGGATATAGTAAAGCAAAAAACTTCTTCAATATCACTTTTTGACAGCAACAGAGCTCTTGGATGCAGAATGTTTCCAAAGGTGCATTATTTAGATGCTCATTTGGATTTTTTTCAGACCGAATTTGGACGATGTCATTAAAGAGCATGGAGAGCGCTTTCATCAAGATATACAGGCAATGGAAAGAAGATATCAGGGAAGGTGGGACGACGCAATGATGGGAGACTAATCTGGGGTTGGGTTGGTAGACTACATCTGGGGTTAGGTTAGAGATGATGTTTCCCTTTACAAGGACAGAAACGTTCAAATATACACATTTAGAACGTTTTTCCTAGTTTTGTCATTGTGAAATATGTTCTGAATTCTTAATAATCGATTCAAATGTTTGTTCATTTGTTAAAAATACATTTTTATTTGCATTGTGCAATTGTCTAAGTACTAGCACTAAACAATTGAGTGAATTCAATGTGTTTTAACAAAACTTTTATGTGTATTTTTCTGTCTGGAGTCTGAACCGTTGATGATATAATAAAATGGATTTCATTTTTGAAATCAGCACATCTGATTTCATAAAGAAACACTGAAAAATGCAGCTAAACATAACTTTTTCAAAACTTTGTTACATAGTGATATTTAGCAAGCTGACTGTAGCTTTTATAGGTTTGTGTGTGTCTGTGTGTATGCTGCTATCATTTAAACGGAATATGTGTCTGTATGAATGTTGCTATCATTTAAACCGAATATGTGTCTGTGTGTATGTTGCTATCATTTAAACGGAATGTGTGTCTGTGTGTATGCTGCTATCATTTAAACGGAATATGTGTTTGTGTGAATGTTGCTATCATTTAAACGGAATGTTTGTCTGTGTGTATGCTTCTATCATTTAAACGGAATATGTGTCTGTATGAATGTTGCTATCATTTAAACCGAATGTGTGTCTGTGTGTATGTTGCTATCAATGAAATGGAATGTGTGTCTGTGTATATGTTGCTATCAATGAAATGGAATGTGTGTCTGTGTATATGTTGCTATCAATGAAATGGAATGTGTGTCTGTGTATATGTTGCTATCATTTAAACGGAATGCCTAATTCATATACTATTGTTTTCATAGGGTTATTGTAGCCTCTGTGAACACTTTAATATATTGTAGCCTCTGTTACCACTATAATATATTGTAGCCTCTGTGAACACTAGAATATATTGTAGCCTCTGTTACCACTATAATATATTGTAGCCTCTGTGAACACTATAATTTATTGTAGCCTCTGTGAACACTATAATATATTGTAACCTCTGTTAACATTAAAATATATTGTAGCCTCTGTTAACGCTAGAATATATTGTAGTCTTTGTTAACACTAGAATATATTGTAGCCTCTGTTAACACTATAATTATTTTATTGTACCCGCTGTTAACACTATAATTATTTTAAACATATTTAGTATTAATTATGTTCTAAAATAATATGGAATATTAAATTACTCTGCTTTGCCGATATTCGCTCAATAAATTCAGACTATCTTAGTATATATATATATATATATATATATATATATATATATATATATATATATATATATATGTATACATAGGCCTATATAAAACTCTTCTCTCAGCCAATAATATTTCTTGTACTAGTACACTATAGCAATATATAAAGAAAGTATCCTTACCTACAATCCAGTATCATGAAAATATCCAGCAGTTTGGGGGCTTGCTATGTCAATGGTGTGCAAACACCAACTGAAGTGGCGCAACAGCTTGCAGGTGGATTTAATGACTCTATCAACCGATACTGTTTTGTTTTCTGTACTCCATAGCATGTGACAAACATCACTGGCTGATACATATTTGTAAAATAAATAGTACAAAAACGTCCATGTTATTTAGTGCTTTATTAACTACATATTTGAAAAAATTAGATTGTATAAATAATCCAAATAATGTTTGTGAAGAAAAAGTGTGTGATATAATTGATGACTATTTGCACCTCTATTCTAGAAGTCCAATCTTATTTTTTCAATAGCAGCAAATAGTATTTCTCATTAACAATTGTTTTTCTAACTGGCTATTTAATATACCATCTATCTTACAGGATATGTAATACAGCATCTATCTTACATGATATGCAATACAACATCTATCTTACAGGCTATATAATATAACAAATATCTGACTGGCTATACTTCTATCTCATATGCTATCCTATCTTATATAAGATCTATGTCAAAACATTTTATAGATGACAATGTAACTTCAGGTAAGTTGATATGTTTCAAAATGAAACCATGCAACAATGTGTAGTCAGTAATTTTAAGCAGCAACAGATGTTGGACTTGGAGCAATCGATTGGATTAATTACTGACCTAGTTTAAGAATATATTTGAGATAACACAATAACATTTGGAAATTTTCTTAGACAAAATGTTTGCGAACTTATTGTTCAGGTTAGGTATTTTCAAAGTTTACCGTTGATTATAAATAAAGTTCGGAATAAAAAACATAAATAATAAAACTTTGTAATACAGACAAATAGATTAACTAAACATGTCAGCTAAGGGCGGCATCAATATGGAGGCAATCAGGAAACTTGTCAGTGACCTTGAGACTTAGAGGCCCACGTATTATCATTTATTCATTTTTCAGCAAATTAGGGCCTATAGAATACTATAGATTCAAGCCAGCCGTGAATTGAATTAAACAACGTAATGGGCTCAGTATTGGCAGGGGACTGCCTGGGTTAGCCTACATATGTACCAAGTCTAAGACCGAGAATAATTACTGAAGGTAGTTTGATTATATTTAAAATATGTCAGGGGCCTAGTATTGGCTTAAGTTTAAACCAAGTCAAGAGCCCACTTTGGCTGTTGGTAGATATAATAGATTTCAATCTATTCAAGACTTAAGGTTTTTAGCCAATCAACGTTGTTCACGTTTTAGACACGAATGACAACAGAGTATCCGAAGTACCACCTTTGACTTGACTATCTGAGTTTACACCTATGACTATTTAATGTACCACCACCTATGACTATCCGAGGTACCACCTATGATCGTTATAGATACGAATGCCTTCCATTGCCTTTAATAAGTCATCTATGATGATACAACTGTTATCTAAATGGAATTAGGCTGCCAAATGTATTTGAATTATTTCATGTAAACAAGACCTGTTTTAAGTTTATATTCAACTATACCTATAGTATAAAACGTGTCTTTAATAATTTTACGTACCTATTATATAAAAATTGTATCCTAATAACTGTTCCTATTGTATAATTGTCTGTAATAACTGTTCCTATGGTATAATTGTCTGTAATAACTGTTCCTATTGTATAATTGTCTGTAATAACTGTTCCTATTGTATAATTGTCTGTAATAACTGTTCCTATTGTATAATTGTCTGTAATAACTGTTCCTATAGTCTAAAACGACTCTGCCCATGTTTATTTAACTGCACAACAAAGTTGTCATTGGAAATGAAAACTGTCTTCTTGTTTAAGTAAATACATTTTGTTGATATGACATTGTCCATCAAAATGATTTTAAAATAACTTGGTTGGTGTTACATGTTACGTTAAGAATTCACCCCCATGTAATATTAATTACAAATTTATTTTTATTAATCCTGAGTTTGCGCACCGCACTATGAAGTGTGAGGTGTAATATTTAGATTGGTTGCTATTTGACGTCACAGGGGGATAGTAGTTGACTTAGAGACGAAACTTGATAAAGGGACATTTTTTTGTTAGAGATCTAATTCGAGGTAGTTATTGATTTTGATTTAGACTAAGAAATAATAGTTCATTAAATACTTAACACGACAGCGTCTTATCATTCAACATGTTTGTTACCTTAATGTCGTTGTAAATAAATGTATCAATAATTCGAGCCATGCAGTTAAGACTCTTATTTGATGAAGTGCTATGAACATTGGTGTTAACATGGCAGTCTTCACCATGAGACCATACGCCTCCAAGTCTGTGCCATTCATCAACATCCAGAATATATCATCATTCCAATATTAACAGTTCCTTACAACCCTGACACTAAGTGTTGTAAAATAAATAGTAAAGAAGTAACGCGACAGTTGGTATATACATATAACCATATAACACTGTAACAAATAACTTGGTTGGTATATACATATAACACTGTAACAAATAACTTGGTTGGTATATACATATAACACTGTAACAAATAACTTGGTTGGTATATACATATAACACTGTAACAAATAACTTGGTTGGTATATACATATAACCATAGATATATATATATATCTATACATATAACTTGGTTGGTATATACATATAACACTGTAACAAATAACTTGGTTGGTATATACATATAACACTGTAACAAATAACTTGGTTGGTATATACATATAACACTGTAACAAATTTTTATTTCTATTTTTGTTTTGTCATTGTTTTAATGATGTTTTTTTTTTTTTTTTGCAGCATAATTTGATCAGAAAAGAATCTATAATTATTTTAAAACTCATAACTTTGGTACCAGGAAATAGATATTTAGATATCATAAGTTGCAATTAATAAGCGTATCATATTTCTAAACATCGGTTGAATATATTCTAGACTGTTCTATAAACTTTGAAAATCTAGATCATTGTATCCGTATCTAGAGGTAGGTAGAATATTCTAGACGTTAGCGTACTTACTGTATATATACCACTTCTGCTTATCAGATTGCGTGCCGAATGAAAACGCCTCCCGCTTAAACAAGATCATGTATCATCAGATCCAGTCTATAGTGTCAGTAGGGGAGATGCTACCACATCATTAGATCCAGTCTATAGTGTCAGTAGGGGAGATGCTACCACATCATTAGATCCAGTCTATAGTATCAGTAGGGGAGATGCTACCACATCATTAGATCCAGTCTATAGTGTCAGTAGGGGAGATGCTACCACATCATTAGATCCAGTCTATAGTGTCAGTAGGGGAGATGCTACCACATCATTAGATCCAGTCTATAGTGTCAGTAAGGGAGATGCTACCACATCATTAGATCCAGTCTATAGTGTCAGTAGGGGAGATGCTACCACATCATTAGATCCAGTCTATAGTGTCAGTAGGAGAGATGCTACCACATCATTAGATCCAGTCTATAGTGTCAGTAGGGGAGATGCTACCACATCATTAGATCCAGTCTATAGTGTCAGTAGGGAAGATGCTACCACATCATTAGATCCAGTCTATAGTGTCAGTAGGAGAGATGCTACCACATCAGTAGATCCAGTCTATAGTGTCAGTAGGGGAGATGCTACCACATCATTAGATCCAGTCTATAGTGTCAGTAGGGGAGATGCTACCACATCATTAGATCCAGTCTATAGTGTCAGTAGGGGAGATGCTACCACATCATTAGATCCAGTCTATAGTGTCAGTAGGGGAGATGCTACCACATCATTAGATCCAGTCTATAATGTCAGTAGGGGAGATGCTACCACAATTAAAATGATCTCAACGACTTTATATGAGATATGCGACTAACAAAGTACAATGTGGAGCTTATCACATCTAGACTGAAGCAATGGAACATTCTGGAAGAAAGTGTTATGTTCGTGAACATTTGATAGCTGGGCTGGGTTGTCGCAGAAATATTGGCCGAAATAACTATGTTATTTTTTTCCTAGCTTATATCTCATACTATATATAAAGATGCACGTTTAAATATATAGTTCAATATACACTTTTTAAATTATACTTATATAGTGTTTTCTGTTATCCATTTTTTAGACATAAAATGTATATTTTAAACAAGCAATACATACCTATACACGTTTAAATATTTTGTGCTATAGTGCAGTAGATTTGTTTAATAGTATGAATATATTTACTTTCGCTTCTAAATCTGTATAAAAACAATGTATATTATTGATCAAAAGATGAAAAAATGTTTCAATAAGCAAAGAACAAATTTATTGAATGTAGTACCTGGTAATATATAAACAAAGAATTAATCTATTGAATATAGTACCGGGTAATATATAAACAAAGAATACATTTTTGTGCGTAAATAGGATATTTTGTTCTTATTAGTGACCGACTGCAATGAGGTTTATAGATCTTTCCAATGACACATGCATGATATACAACACAGCTCAACAAAAAAAAATTTTTTGCGAGTTGCCAAGAATGTTTGAATGAATTTATAACAATTCATGGGTGCTGATTTCAAAACTGTCACTGCTTTTGCTAAATTGGCTCTAGTTTCTGAGATATCGGACATCCTTCAAAATATGATTATACCCTTTGTGTAAAACAAATGCAATAAGTTTGGTGTCTTTTGTTTAATTTAACTATACCAAGTTATAATTTGGTTTATTTTTTTCTCTTTTATGCTGCTTTCTAAAGACATCATGAGTTCATCACGAAGATGCTGCAAAAATAATCCGAATGTATTCTGTTACATCTGTGGAGAATACATGATTGAAAAGCAAAGAAGAAATATAACCGACTTTGTGCAGCAGGCATATTTGGCTTATTTCGGTGTGAAGCTGGGAGACCAAGACAAGTCTTGTGCTCCCCATAAGGTCTGCAAAAACTGTGTGGAGAGCCTACAGCAGTGGACAAATGGTGAGAAGAAAAGTCTAAGTTTCGGTGTACCAATGGTATGGCGAGAGTCGAAAGACCATTTTGGTGATTGTTATTTTTGTATTGTGAATGTTAAAGGCTTCAATTCGCCACAAGAAATCTAAGTGGGATTATCCTAATCTTGAATCTGCAAGGAGACCAATTCCACATAGCAGTGAAGTTCCTATACCAGTGTTTACTGCATTATTAGAGTTTTCACCATCAGACTCCGACGGGGGGGGGGGGCAAGATCTGGAGTTTTGGCAGGTGAAAACAGTGGAAGCGATTATGAAGGAAGTTCTTCAACACCTCAACCATTCAGCCAAGAAGAACTCAATGACCTAATACGAGACCGAAATCTGTCCAAGCAAGCATCTGAGCTTTAAAACGTCCAGGCTCAATGAAAGAAATTTTCTCAAACCAGGAGTTAAAATAAAGAGAAGAGTTTTTCTTCCATAATTCAGCCAAGAGGAAGATCTTGTTTACTGTAATGACATCCCTGGACTTCTGCTCCAAATGGGACTACAAGCTTGAAATGTGTTATGTTACACAATGGTAACCGTTATGTATCTCTTCCCATTGCCCACTTAACAAAACTTAAAGAAGAGTATGAGAATATCAAAATACTATAGCAGAAAGTCCGTTATTATGAGCATCAGTGGTAAATTTGTGTTGATCTAAAAATGGTAAACTTCTTGCTTGGGCAGCAGTCAGGATACACTAAATACCCATGCTTCATGTGCCTTTGTGATAGCAGGGCAAGGTCAAGATCATTGGACAAGAGTGACATGGCCTGCAAGGGAAACCATGACTGTAGGTAAAGAAAATATCATCAACAAGGCACTGGTTGACAAAAATAAGATAATATTCGGACCGCTTCATATCAAATTATGTTTAATGAAACAATTTGTTAAGGCTTTGGACAAATATGGCAATTGGTTCAAGTATATTTGCAGATCATTTCCCGGATTGAGCCTGGAGAAGCTGAAAGCTGGGATTTTTTACGGTCCTCAGATTCGGAAACTCATCAACGATCGAAATTTTACTAATTTCATGGATCACCTTGAAGCTTCTTCATGGAACAGTTTTGTTTCACTTGTCAGGAACTTTTTAGGTAATAACAGATCAGAGAATTACGAAGAACTGGTGCAAGATATGCTCGCTAACTTCAGAAACATTGGAACAAATATGAACATCAAGGTACATTACCTGCATTGTCATTAGACAAATTTCCAGGTAACCTTGGGGACTTCAGTGAGGAACAATGTGAGATGTTTCATCAGGATATGAGGGTGATGGAGGTGAGATATCAAGAAAGATGGGACATACATATGATGGCTGACAACTTTTGGAGCCTCCAGCGCAATTGACCCAACGACACACACAAAAGGAAGTCGAGCAAACAGCGATTTGCTAATGCATTACCATAGACAATAAACATATTAATTAATTAGACATAATTAGTTTTTCAAATGAAAATGTTTTCCTGGTATTCTGGCACAACAGAAAAGTAACTTACAGCAAACTGTCAAAAATCGCTGAGGATTTGTTAACGGCACCTGCTTCGCAGGCATACGTAGAACGAATCTTTTCTATGTGTGGAATGTTAACCATTGGGAGGCGAAGTAGAATGCAAAAATCCCTTGAAATGTGGGTCTTTTTGAAATTAAACAAGAACATTGCTCAACTGTGATAAGCTTGTTCTTATTTTATCACTGATAACTCAAAACTCAAACTGTTGGAACATAGTGTCTGATGACCAGCTGACTCATTTTTAAATTCTTATGTTGATTGTAAAAATGTAGAACTTGATAGTTGATACTCGATAGCAGCAACTATCTATATGATAGCTATAAAGTGTTTCATTGAAATAAAGTTGTTATGAATATTCAAATTCGTGAAGTTCGACTGTTTGACCCAAGATTATGAAAATAACAATTAAAAATATTTCAGAACTTGAATAAGAATAATAATTTAAAATAATTTCAGAACTTGAATAAGAATTGAAATTATTTCAGAACTTGAATAAGAATAAGAATTGAAATTATTTCAGAACTTGAATAAGAATAAGAATAGAAATTAATTACAGCGAATAGAATAAAAATAAGAATTGAAATTATTTCAGAACTTGAATAAGAATAAGAATAGAAATTAATTACAGCGAATAGAATAAAAATAAGAATTGAAATTATTTTTAGAACTGAAATATCACTGTATACTATTTTACTTCATGCAATTCTTGACAATTTTCAAACATGGTGCATGCATTATTTCATTAATTTTAATTATCTCGAAAAATAGAGCCAATCTAGCAAAAGCACTTACATATTCTAAATCAGCATAGTTGACTTTGTATAAAATGATTCAAATATCACTGGCAATGAATTCACTGTTTACCAGTGCAATCGACACATACATAATATATAATGGCACATCAACAATTGACACATATGGAAAATACAATGACATAAACTATTAACAAACATAGAATATAAAATGACAAATAAATAATTGACTCATAAATTATACGATGACATTATGACACATAAACAATTGACACATAGGGCCTATAAAACTAGATCAGTTTTTTGTCGGTGACTGAAGTGGTTTCTGGTTGGCGTTCCGGGGTAGAATAAAACATGGCCATCTTTCATAAGACAAGGACGATAAAATTACAAGTGTAAAATTGAGATAAAGTTACAAGTGTTTAATTGAGATACAGTTATACGTGTAAAATTTATATAAAGTTACAAGTGTATAATTGAGATAAAGATACAAGTGTACAATTTAGATAAAGTTACAAGTGTAAAATTGAGGTTTCGTGGGTCACTTAACACCCGTCTCTGCCATTCATGATAAACAATACTTTGAGCAAATCAGACGTTTTTGAAGTCATCTACTACATTCTCAAATAAAGTAAATCATGTCAGTGACCATTACCAATATTCTAAATTGATAGCAGGTTAGAATAAACAAAAAACTATAAACTGTTTTACAATTAGTGATAAATCGCTGCAAAGTATGTTAACAAAGCTTCTTAGAATTGGCACTGACGGAGAGGATGAATAATCATTTTGACGCTATGGATAAGTCAAACATACCATGATAGCTCACTATATTCTCGGCCTTTTGGATAAGATCAAAGTGTAATATCTAACCTGGTCTAGGAGACTGTCATGGTATAGTTATTAGTACTACGCACACAGGTGTGTGTGTATCTTTGGAGCTTGGCCAACCAGGTCAACATGTGGTCACGGGGTCATGATTCGAGATGTTTATAGAAAATAAATATGTTGTTTATTATTCTAGATATTTATGGAAAATAAATATGTTGTTTATTTGTAAATTGTATTGACTAAATGGGTGAGAGACAGAGCGATGTGGAATGTTCGAGATGGCTGGAAGGAGATTATATAAAGACGATGTTCAGTTGAGAAAAGGGGATTGAAAAGAGAGTTGAGTCAATCGAGTCAGTGAATTTGTTTGAGTATTGAGAGTATTCGAGTACATATCAGAAGTTTTAGTTGATCAGTTAAGTTCATTGTTAACAAGTATTATTCATTGGATTTATTCTGTTTATTTATTTTATTGTGTCGTCAATAAATCGTATGAACCATGGACATGAATTGAGTTTTCATTATTAAACCAGTTCACACAATAACGTTCATTTACATGGTGGACAGCGATATAGTGAATCCGCTTCCGAGGATACATTGAGTTGTATAATAATATCATTCGTTGATTCATCGCTGGACAGTATATTGACCTGAATAGAATATACGCACTTAACGTGTGCAGTCAAGTGGAACATTGTTGTAAACAATTCTTACGAAGCAGGTCAGAAATTTCATGAACTTTCAAGTTTATTTATAACTGTGCTGGACTGGACTATTTATAGTACAGGAACTGTAGTAAATTGTTTTATTGGAGTTTATTCGAAAACAAAGGAGAAGGTCAAATAAACAAGGGACATAATTAGTATTAACTTGAGATAATTTAATTAATTGAAAATTTTTGTGTATGATTCCAATGTACTAATTTTTTTATTCATGTTACATGTATTTTTCAAATGAATATTAGACTAGCTAATTTCATTTGCTATTAGGAATTAATTTATTGTCTTTTTGGAGTTATATATACATTTTTGTATTTTTGAGTGAAATTAAGGCTCCACTTAGACACTAGATTTAAATATTTGTTTAGTGGAATATGTCTAGTTTGTTTATACATTTGTTTATTAATATTTGTATTCCTCTTGTAACATTCTTTCATCTTGTCCTAGATAATTTCATGCTTCATTATTGCATATGTTACTTGATGTATTATTATAATGTTGTTTATATGGAATTTGATAATATTAATATTTTAGTTCGTACATTGGATTGATTGCTACACTTGAAATCATTGTAAAACTATACAACTATGGATGCAGAGACGCAAATAAATTCCTTGAGCTAGGAAGAAGCAACATAGGACTGGAAAGATGGACATAGCGAAATATGTTCGCGATTGACATGGATGATGATGAAAAGGAGCGAATTGTGCAAAAAAAGAAGAAAAAGAAAAGGAACGAGAAGAAAAAGAGAAAGATCGTTTACGCTGGGAGAAAAGAAGAAAAGATCGTTTGCGCCAGGCGGAAAAGAAGAATTAGACCTGCAAACACGAATTTGCATTAAAAATGGCAGAAATTGATGCCATGAAAAGACCCACGGGATTGATCGTGAACTTAACAAAAATGACAACTCAGTCACAAACTTTGAAACATAAAATAAGAATACAACCATTTAGCTATGCAAACATGGTGACATAGACAATTTTTTTCTGTCATGGAGACACAGCTTTAGCAACAAGCAAAGAGATGAGATAAAAGGGTTGATGGATAATTTATCTTTATGAGCCATGACCCAAGAAGCCACAAGCTGCTTTGAACAATATCAAGGTGAAGCTGCTAAAGACTATGATGTTTAAAAAAAATATTTACAGCAACATTATAACAAAACAGAGAGGAACATTACAGGAATAAGTTCCACAATACTTAATGAATGCTGATGAAGTCATCCGCGAAGCATATGTCAACAATTTGGAAAGTTATCTCCTTAATTGGTTCAAAATGGCAGAGATTAACCTAATACATGCAGGCGATAATTGAATTAATCTTGGTAGACAAAATTTGACACAGCAGCGTACAAAAGCTTTGCCTTACATAAAACAGAACAAAGTGCACTGTAAAGAAAAACTCATATCTGCCATGTCGATTTCAAAGATAGTCATATAGACGCACCCTTGTTTAATACAGTGCAAGAAAAGTCTGTAATACTGTCATGCATGCCAATAACAAAATTCAACGATACTCAAGTCTACCCACTAGGATGCCAAAAAACATGTTACATATGCCAGAGAGTCGGACATCTACAATGTGACTGTATTTATCGGAAAGGAGGAAATCCATATTCATATAAAAAGCAGAACAGAAGCATATGGAATCAGTACATGAAATCCTCCAAGAAAATTCTAGCGTGCTGAACGTAACAACTACTACAAGGGGATGTATCAAAAGAGGTCCCGAAAATGAATAGAAAAACTACCACAACAGAGATATCGAGAGGCAAATCGCAGGATGGAAGAAGAAATAGCATGGAAGCACCGGTACGCAGCACCTATCAAAGAAGGGATATCACCCAATGTAAGTCCTCAAAGATGTCAAACTGAAAGGGCAAGGTAGAACTCCACTAAGAAAAGAAAATGCAAGGAAAACACAGTTGCAACAATATTAGAGAGCAAAGGCACTCTGGTATTCTATCTTGTTTTTGTTAACAATCGAGGCTTATGTCATCAGAGACTGTGGATACAGTTGCACATCTGTAGTGGTTGATGAAAAATAGTTAAGGAAGAACATTTAATAATGAAAAAGAAGTAATACAAAACTGGAAAATGGACAGCCATAACAGGTAGACCACAACATCTGTATCGACACGCCATGGATAACTGGACATGTGAAAGCCATAGGGGTAATGCCGTCTCCAGTTACTTCCTTGATAGGGGAAATGAAATATTCCCAATATAAATAGACAATGAATTCACAAGAAATGTTTCATGAATGGTTGGAAAAGAAGGGATATATACCCAGCTAGAAATTAAAAAACATACAGTAGAACAACAACAAAACAGAGCAAAGATTTCACGTGCTCACTAGCTAAACAATATGTCCAACTGGAATGGGAACACAAGATATTGGTGATTACATACACAGGATTTAGAGATACAAGTGCTGATCAAGAGAATGTTAAAGAACAGCAAAGAGAGCCCAAATTATGATAAATAAATGAAAGGGCACAGATTAGCAAAAAATATTGCTCTAAAGAACAAAGATAATTTATGAATTGATGAGAAATGAACTCATTAAAAAAAACTAACTACAAAAGCTAGATGCTGAACAAACTAAAGTTGAGGACATATAAACGTTGTGGACTAAGATCGACATCTGTCAAAGAACAAAATAAAGAGATAAAGAACTCAGTTCCGACAATCAAAATATTTTATCTCATATTTACAATATCAACCAATTGAGTTAAGGTAAATTACAGAGACGACACTTTTTTGAACGATATTTTCAACACTGTGAACAAGGCACTAGTGGCCAGTCAACAAATCAAATATTATTGCAGAGATGGTATTCTGATGAAGGTTCTCAAAATCTAAACAGTGATGGACTGATCAGATAATAATCCCAACTACTTTGAGAGAAGAAGTGCTAAAAATGTTAGTACATTCTGTTCCATTAGCAGGACATATGGGTCCCAAGAAAACATTAAAAAGAATTAGAAATGTATGTTATTGGCCTAATATGTTCAGAGACATCAAATCATTTATCAAGTCATGTTCGTTGTGTCAAAAACACAATAGTATTGGTCCAAAGCATACAGCACCACTCCAACAAATGGATACAACATCAGAGCCATTTAAAAAAAAATAGCCATTGATATATAGTCGGACCATTGTCTGTCATGTCAAACAGAAAACACAGATTTTTGCTAACCATCATTGACTTTGCGACCAGATGGATAGAGGCCATACCATTGGTTGATATTACAGCTGAATCAGTATGCACTTCCTTATTAAAAGTCTTCACCATATTTGGATTTCCAGAAATCATATTGTCAGACAACGGTACACAATTCCAATCCCATATGACAAGATCGTTTATGCAAATGCTAAAAGTCACACAAACATTTGCAGCCAGATATCGACCACAGGCGAATGGAATGATAGAAAGAGCAAATCAGACAATAAAGACAATGTTAAGAAAGATAATTGAAGAATATGGACAAGAATGGGATAAATATTTACCTCTTGTACTGTTCGCATACAGAGAGATTCCACACGAATCAACTGGTTTCTCACCGTATGAATTAATGTTTGGAAAAAATCCAAGAGGACCACTTAGACTATTTATGGAGAACGTATGTCCACAAAATAGAGATGACATGTCGCCACATGAAATAGTCAACAACACCAAAGAAATGATAATCAACGCTAACAAAATAGCAGAGAAGTGCACAATTCAAAACAGTACTAAACATAGAAACATAAAAAACAAAAATAGATACCTCAGAGAACTCGAAGTTGGTGATAATGTCTATGTACTTCTACCAGAAAAAGGTCATTTTGGTAACACTTGGCAAGGACCACATAAAATTGTTGAAAAAATTTCAGAAGTTATGTAGTAGAAATAAAAGGGAGAAAACTCACATTCCATATAGATAATTTGAGAAAAATAGCCATGAATCCAGAACAGAAAGGAAAAGATTTTAACAGTGTGAATGAAGTAAACATCATTGTAACCGATAATACAAATGTTGATGTACACATACCAGATATATTATCTAGATTGACCTAAGTTAAAATGACTATTGTAAAATATCACATTGTTTAGTTTATATCAATCTAATCTATGATTGCATGTACTTCTTATTTTGATGTTGAATCACAAGATTGTATACATTGTATATGTACATATTTTTGACACTATATATTCACCTAAATTACGTATAACATTTTTTTAAGGAAAAGGGGGGAGGTGTCATGGTATAGTTATTAGTACTACGCACACAGGTGTGTGTGTATCTTTGGAGCTTGGCCAACCAGGTCAACATGTGGTCACGGGGTCATGATTCGAGATGTTTATAGAAAATAAATATGTTGTTTATTATTCTAGATATTTATGGAAAATAAATATGTTGTTTATTTGTAAATTGTATTGACTAAATGGGTGAGAGAGCGATGTGGAATGTTCGAGATGGCTGGAAGGAGATTATATAAAGACGATGTTCAGTTGAGAAAAGGGGATTGAAAAGAGAGTTGAGTCAATCGAGTCAGTGAATTTGTTTGAGTATTGAGAGTATTCGAGTACATATCAGAAGTTTTAGTTGATCAGTTAAGTTCATTGTTAACAAGTATTATTCATTGGATTTATTCTGTTTATTTATTTTATTGTGTCGTCAATAAATCGTATGAACCATGGACATGAATTGAGTTTTCATTATTAAACCAGTTCATACAATAACATCATATACAGAGACATACCATGATATGTGGGGAAAAGATCATTGGTGTCTCATGGCCAGGAAAAAAACAACCTTTGCAACGGTGGTGGTACTGTAGTCAATGAGGATAATCCGAGACCATAGTATTCACAGCTGGCGGTGGTGACAGATATGGTCGGCATACAACACCCTTTCACCATGTACCACTCAAGCACACTGTCGCAGCCTGTCATTTCCGGTAGATGATTAAGGCTCATTGCATCCTACCCTCTGTTTGTGTCACAGGAAAAAAACTTACATTGCCTTTCTGGCCACCGGCAATACAAAACCCTTGCAGTACCTGGACTGGCTTGTCTAGGCATGTCTGCCATGCCGGCAGATGTAGCGGACACACTCACCCCGCCTCTATGTAGGCATGACAGACATGAATCAGCGCAGCAACACATTTGTCATGCCGGCAGATGTAGCGGGCACACTCACCCCGCCTCTGTGTAGGCATGGCAGACATGAATCAGCACAGCAACAAATTTGTCATGCCGGCATATGTAGCGGGCACACTCACACCGCCTCTATGTAGGCATGGCAGACATGAATCAGTGCAGCCAACAAATTTGTCATGTTGGCAGATGTAGCGGATACACTCACCCCGCTCTATGTAGACATGGCAGACATGAATCAGCGCAGCAACAAATTTGTCATGTTGGCAGTGGCGGAGCAAACAAAAATTTAATTTGAAAAAAGAGGATGAATTTTTCATACGTATGAAAAAAGTCGAGTTCCATCATTTTTATGCAATGACTGAAAAGTAACTTCTATGAAAGTTTTAACAATGACTTTTTCGTAAACAGTGAACATAGCAATGATAACCTTTATATAAATGAGAGCTTTAAATGTGATACTGTTTATTAATTTGCTTTGCGACATGGGCGCAGGTCATAAGTCATGACCCATATACTTCCTCATGTAAGTTGTTATTACACCAAAACCGGTACGACATATGTAACCAGGGGTGGGGAGCCGGTGCCAGTGTCGCTGTCGGCGGTGTCGGAAGTTTTTTCCCGATGTCGGTTTCGGCATCAGTACTTTGCCCGGTGTCGGTGTCAGCGTTTGTACTTTGTCGGAGTTGGTGTCGGCGCAAAAAAAAATTAGGGGAAAATACTCGAACTTTAATTAAATACTTCAGAGCAACGTCAATCAGTTCTCAGGCAAGTTATTTTTTTTCTTTTGAAATAAATACTTGGTAAATCTGTTTATCGGCGAATATATTATTTTCCAAAGTGAGATTCTCTACAGTACAACGACTTGTCAAAATTAATAGAATTGTGACTGAAAGCAGGTAGGAAGGTTACTGGCTATGTTCATTCATTCATTGTATATCATAAGAAATTTTTAGTTTGCATCTCTCTATCTATGTCAATGTTGGAGAAGGATTACACGAAAACCAATCCAGTATTTTAAAACCTCAACAACTGACGTGTTTCAATTATTCCTACAATCAAAGTGAACCCGCCACTAACACCCCCCTCCCCAGAGCTTAATTTCTCTCATTCTGACTGAAACATTTCCCAATCTACGTTTGTTGAGGACCCCTATGAGGGTATCCTTTGGCTTGTATCTAGAAGTATGAGGGCCGACTCAGTGATAACTCGTATTTCCATTTGTGTTTCTGCCACACAAAGTCTCACCAGTAATTAGACGTACAACACGGGACGATAATCAATTCGACAAGTCGTGTGTAACAACAACAAGATATATTTATTCACATAAAGACACCAGTCCGTAATGCAAGCTGGTGGCTAGTAAAAGTGCAGCAAAGGTAATCCAAAACAACAGTAAAAATAATAATCCAATATAAAATGAATAATCAAAGGGACGTTATCTCGATATTTCTCTCTCTCTCTCTCTCTCTCTCTCTCTCTCTCTCTCTCTCTCTCTTATCTCAATCAGAGCCACATAAATCGACTCTCTTCTCAAAAACCACTCAGTCGAATCTCGACCGGTCACAACTAGGACCCTCAGTCGAATGTCTCAAACCAGCTTTCTTACATTACTCCTATACTTTTAGTTAACTCACACACTTTTGCCCACGGGACTTTGACCAATCATTTTACGACACTCCTCTCCTTGTCAATCACAGGGGGTGGCTAAATCCTCGCCCTAGATGATGGGGTGGGGGGAGAAGTACGTCATACCGACAAAGACAAAAGTAACAGGACATCTATCCTTTGTCGGCATTTGAACAGGGACCGAGTGTAGCGGAACTTCGGAGGGGTCTCTCCCCCTTTGAAGATAGCCGCATCGGGAAACAGTGGTCGAGCGGTCAACAGAGATGCGAATTCACATTGCTCGGTCAATTTCTGTATGACGTCGGCTCCCTGGTCGGGATGCGACCTTTCATCCCAGCATCTGTGGTATGACGCAATTACGGAGGTGGGGTAAAAGGGGTGAGGGCGGGAGAACTAGAACGTATACTACTATACACTACATAATATACATTTTAATATTTTTAGGAGGTGGCCGGGTGAGTCAAGGGTCGTAGCAAAGTGGGAATGGTTTCGACAAATTAATCACAAACCGTGACAACGTTACAATGGCACTACATGAAAGCCCAGTCCGCAGCTAGCTATTGAGGCGCCATGCGAGTTTTTTTTTTGGCGCCCCCCGCCGTTCTGAAAAGTGTGCAACCTTTAACAATATATAACATACTGCATATTTCTGGCTTAATTCGGGTGTAAAATAACGATTACTTTCTCTATTAAGTGTTAAGTATGTAGTGTCTTTATACGTCTTTCTCTCTTCTCTAAAAATAGCTCTGTAACATCCATATTTTATTATCGTCTGTAGCCTTGAGCATCCTGCATACTCTGAAAGGTCACTTATAAACTTCCAAGCATCATTGCTCCAGTGTTGTTGGATATGTCTGTACTTTGCAGTGACTTGCTTAGGCAATCATTGACAATAATCTGGACCAATATTTCACCATATTTCAGCATAAGCCTACACATAAATGAGAAATTAATTAAAGGTAGCTAATGGACCGCTCCAGATTTACTATAAAAAATAGCATCCCGCATACTTTGGCACATCTTGAAGTAGACCATGCACTTCTGTTACTTCAGTGTATTCACTGCAGCTACTATTGATGTCTATATCTAGTGTTTTGTGACCTTTCTATGTTACATGTAACATAGGGTGGAGTGAAATTATTTTTTTTTATTTCTTATTCTAATAGCTCAAAATGGTTGCTAAATGGTCTAAGTAGTTATGGCCTAAAATATCTTTTATGTAGTGTAACGATTACCGGTGCCCCAAAGGTCTTCATATTTTAAAGGATACAAACTTTAAAGCAATATAATAATTTTGAATGAAATCAACATCTCAATAGTGATATTCGTAATGTTAATGTGCAAATATGAACTGCTGAACTAAATTATGTTTATGAATTAACAATTTAACAATTTACAATAAGTCAGGATCGTCGATTTTTCTTAAGGCAGGAGACAACGTGACAGGAAGATGGTCTTCCACAAGTGCCTGTCACCATCTTTGCACGGCGGTTTTGTTTTAATGTCAAACCAAGCATGGCCATAAACCCTTACAATAAAAGTTGAAGTTCTTGTAGCTCAAATGACTGAGACATCGTTGCAATATACAAACGAAGTATTATGTTCGCCTTTGTCAACCAGAGAGCATGAGACAATTTGCCAGGATCGCGGCGAGCAAGTTCATTGGAACAGTTGCCTTTAAAATCCTTTAAAATTTCAAGACCTTTGGGCACCGGTAAACGTTACACTACATGAAAGATATTTTGGGCCATAACTACTTAGACCATTTGGCAACCATTTTGAGCTATTAGAATAAACAAGCAAAAATTAAACCTGTAAAAACAGGACGTTTTAGAGCATTTCCATGTATAAATAGAGCGGGAAGTAGGTCATGTTTAATAACTGTTACAAAAATAAATAATGATTACGCCCCTTTGTTTAGCTTATAATCTATATATAATATATAAGCCATATATAGTACCCTAAGAAACACTGAAGCCCGGCCCTGAGAGGTCAGATAGCGACATGGACTTTTGATGTACACATGGCAGGGCAAGACCTACAAAATGATATATACATCATGGGTCTAGGACTTATGGTTGCTGAGATCTAGGGCGCTCCTTTGTTAATATAGCTTATATAGTAAAAAAAAACTGTACTTAATAAGCCCCCTTTTATCGGCCCTCAGAGGTCAGATCGCGAAATGAACTTTTGATGCACACATGGCAGGCCAAGACCTACAAAATGATATATACATCATGGGTCTAGGACTTATGGTTGTTGAGACCTAGGGTGATGACGGACAGACAGACAAAACGGGGACAATAGAGCTTTTTTTTTCGAAAATGCTCTAAAAATTTTTTAAAAATTTCACTCCACCCTAATGTAAAACTGATAACTTTTTTTTTTCGTCGTAATGGACATGCTGCAAAATCACAGATCAGGGATGTAGATTTATTACTGCTGAAGAACCATAACAGGTTCTTAAATTTCAATGAAGGGCCGGACCAAGAGCAGATCAATGGAGTGTTTATAATACTTTATCTAATCTAACATAAATATAAATGTTATCAAATGTAAATGAACGAAGGGGAGTGTACTGCGGGTCGAATCAAAATGTTTAACGGGACGTAGATTGCCAAAGTCTGGTTTATAAGATGAACATTGTTTTCAAGATTACTATTTCGGCGACCTGTCAAGCTCGGAGGCCTGTGCATAATTATTAAAATAAATACATTTAATTAAATAATTCGGTCATTTTATTTATTTACGTTTGATACCTTCTACTTGAAATACAGTGTTTTTTTGTAAAAAAAAGTAGGTGCCGGTACTCAGTGTTGGATTGCCTAAGTTTTAACTACCAGTTGGCAGTTTCGCATTTTATATTTTAATTCTTATTGCGCGCAATTTTAAAATAATTCAATTTTATCAAAATTAATAATATAATAAATGAATAATAAACGTTAGAATACAAGAAAAGTAACCTTTTTCCCCACATGGAAAAAGGTGCCAGTACGCCGTACCGGCACAAAAAAGCACTGAGTAATTACATTACAAATGAGACCAAAAAAAGTTATTTCATATTAGGTCCATACAACGCACACTGCAACATGATTATTATGATAGATCGACATAAACCTGTACGAGAAGAGAAGCTGAGTTATAGCTGAGTTATAGC
Source organism: Bulinus truncatus (assembly GCA_021962125.1). NCBI lineage: Eukaryota > Metazoa > Mollusca > Gastropoda > Planorbidae > Bulinus > Bulinus truncatus. The sequence continues at coordinate 886,198 of JAGDYQ010000061.1, forward strand.
TGAGTTATAGCTGAGTTATAGCTGAGTTATAGCTGAGTTATAGCTGAGTTATAATGAATTAAAGTTGAGTTGTTATAGCTGAGTTATAGCTAAGTTATAGCTGAGTTATAGCTGAGTTATAGCTGAGTTAACAATAATGTTCAAATGCTGGAAATTTTCAATTTTGTTTACCTTTATATGAGGCTTTGAACCCTATCCCATAGTTTGATATGTCCGAGTAGAACTGGACCATCATCTGACCAGTGTCAGATATGACGGACATGGTGATGTTGGCTGTGCCACATTTATAGAACAGCTGCTGTAACGGCTGTGTGCCACTCACCTGTAGGTGATTTTTTTGACACCATTAGTGCCATGATTAGCAACTATCAACACATACGAAAGATGAATTAAAAATTATCAGTCAAGGACGTTCGAGCCTATGATAACGTATTTAGTATTGTCTATAAAAAAAATTAATATCACACTTTGCGTTTAGGTTGAGCCGTTCTTATGGATATGAAAACTAGGCCTCCTTCAAGGGCCCCCCCTCCCGTCATTACCATTAGCCCTCTTTCAATATTAATTCTTTTTAAATCTGTCGCTTTCGATGCCCCTAAAGTACTTTTTGTCCGTGCCAAGGGGCCCTCAAAAATATTGGATCCGCTCTGTTCCTAAAGATCTGCAATAGTTATCTTCTTTAAGGATCTTGTAGTATTATATTTGGCCTCGAAATTTAGATTAGTATAATTAACTGGCTACTATAGGAAGTAGATTTAGCAGACGACAGTAAAGACAGGCGACCACAGAGATTCAATAGGGAAGAACGTAATTTGACAGACAAGACATTATTTTGTGAATCTCATCATATTATTCAACCTACAGTATTATAATGTGTAATTATAAAGTATTTCCATATCTATTAAGTAAGATCTCTCTCTCTCTCTCTCTCTATATATATATATATATATATATATATATATATATATATATATATATATACCATATACCATAAATGGCTCTACCAAAGACAGCCATGATATAAATAGTGGCAGATCAGTCATTCTATTATAAAAGTTAACCATGACAGATCTGAAATGTTTCCTACATAACTTTTTAAACTCATATATGATGTTCAAGTAGTCTGATGACCACACTTAACTTCACGTAGTCTGATGTCCACGCTTACCTTCCGTAGTCTGATGTCCACACTTGCCTTCACGTAGTCGTCTGATGTCCACGCTGACCGTCACGTAGTCTTATGTCCACATTAACTTCACGTAGTCTGATATCCACACTTATCTTCACATAGTAGTCTGATGTCCACACTTACCTTCACGTAGTCCTCACACACGTCATCCTTGTTGGTGTAGCCGATAGAGTCCCGCAGGCTGAAAAATTCAAATGTCAGCAAAATGTTTGAAGCGGTCGGCACGTCAATCACCCAGCAGTTTATGTTATCTGTAACTCTCGTCGGCATAGCCTGGACTTTCTAGTTCGCCGGTCCAATCTTTCAACATCCTGGTATTTTCCGAGACAGACGGTCCACAGCTGGGGGAATCTGTGAAATGCACCTTCAGTGACGGAATTAAACTTATTTTTTAAATAAAAAATGCGACGTTGTCGGCTTTTGTCGGGCGTTAAGAGTCCCAGTTTGTAAGCTGTAAAAGTCCTGATTTGTAAGCTGTAAAAGTCCTGATTTGTAAGCTGTAAAAGTCCTGATTTGTAAGCTGTAAAAGTCCTGATTTGTAAGCTGTAATAGTCCTGATTGTAAAGTTGCGGGCTGGCGGTTGAAAAAGGGAAAAAGGAAAAGGCAGTGCTCGATCGACTGGTGTTTCGCTAGCTGTATGTTTTAACAAGATGAAATGTACTCTGTCAGATGGTTGTTTTACATGATGACATATAGCCAGTCAGGTTGATGTTTTATCAAAATGTAATTTAGCCTATAGTCTATAGTTACCTGATGGATAGGACATAATTGGCTAAAGAGAGATTTAAAGTCAGTTCACCCAGTCTTATAATTCTGAATACGCCGCTGGGTGGGTGGCTCATTATGTTATCGCCTTAAATTACAATGCTCCATCACTTTCAGCATGCAATGTCGTGTCACGCACAATTATTTTTTTTTCTTGACACCATTACAGATGATAGGATCACACTTACCAATAAAAAAGAGCTTTGTATTCAGTCAAAATTATATACGAAGTAGACAAGTTTGTTGTGCAGTACATTAACTAAGGCAGTGGCTTGTGCAGTACTTTATTTCTGACAGTGGCTTGTGCAGTACTTTATTTCTGACAGTGGCTTGTGCAGTACTTTAACTCTGACGGTGGCTTGTGAAGTTACTTTAACTCTGGCGGTGGCTTGTGCAGTACGTTATTTCTGAATGTGGCTTGTGCAGTACTTTAACTCTGACAATGACTTGTGTTGTACAATAACTCTGACAATGACTTTGCAGTAAATTCAACTCTGACAGTGACACTCAGACTAGTTCATCACAGAGCCCCGCCCAGGAATTCTCGGGTCCATGGAAAACTATAGAAAATTCCCCAACAAATTTGCAGAAAAAAAATAAAAATAAATTTAAATAGCAACTCCCCCTCCCTCACTCACCCCAGCATGCACATCTCGCAGTGACCCCTGTTGACTGCACATTGAGACTTACAGTTATCCAGGAAGTGTATCTCTAACTCTCCCTTCCACGTGTCGCTGGTCACAGGAACAGTAGAGTAGGTAATGGTGAAGCCACCGGTGTTGACCACCATAGGCGTGTCTTGATAGGGGAACACTTTTTTCTTGTGAGTGAAACCTAAAGTAACAGAAGAAACACACTTGGACATATGCATCATTTAATAAACACACACCTCGGCATTATCTTAAAATTCATTAAAACTCACTTGAACGTATACTTCAGAATTTATTTAAACATACACAAGCGTTTTTTACCGGAAACGTGTACTTCAGCCTAACTCTGTACTTCAGCCTAACTCTGTACTTCAATCTAACTGTACTTGGATATAACTCTTTACTTGAATCTAACTCTGTTCTTGCCTAACTCTGTACTTCAGCCTAACTCTGTGCTTTAGCCTAACTCTGTACTCTAATCTCTTTTCTTGAATCTAACTCTAACTTTTCAACCTAACTCTGAACTTAAAACTAACTTTATACTTAAACCTAACTTTGTATTTAAACCTAACTTTGTATTTAAAACTAACTTTGTATTTAAACCTAACTTTGTACTTAAACCTAACTTTGTACTTAAACCTAACTTTGTATTTAAACCTAACTTTGTTCTTAAACCTAACTTTGCACTTAAACCTAACGTCTAACTATCTTTACCACAAAAGGTGATTCGAGCGCATTCTGGTAGAGCCACGTCGCTGGCATCTTTAATCATCTTGACCACAACGTAAGGTGAGGACTCTACCTGCCACTCTATACTGTAACGGTAGAGGTGGTGTCCGGGTAGAATGGTGTCCTGATACCCGTTCTGGCTCCGAACTTACCAATAATGTGGTTGCACTCGGCTGAAAATTAAATTACACCCCGTTAAGTTCCAAGGTGCTGTCATACATCTTTTTACCTGCATCTTCTTCACTCTTTTCTTCTTCTCACCCCCAAACCACCAGTTTCTCTATCTTTCTCTACCTGCCAGATTTAAGTCCTCTTTGAAAGTGATGACGTTTACCTATTAGTAGCTAACCTAAGTTTCCGGGGCACAATACCTTTATAGAGCCTCCCCATTCGAAAACGGTATAATATTATAAGTAAAATATACAATTTGGCGCAACTTTGTCAGTAGCCCCCAGAGCATGATGCCCCCCCTTGCCCCTCTCTACGCCAATGTTAGATACTTAACTGATTATACTAATCCTTTTCAACCTATGTTTTAACAAGATTGTATTTAATTTCACCAGACATATGAATTTCTCTAGTCAAACAGATTATAATTTAGATGAAATTACATATCAGCTAGTTGTCTTAAATGAAATTCAACATTTTCAATGATGTTTTAACTAGATGAATGTATATTCTGTCAGCTAGTGGTTTTACATGATGACATATAGCCAGTCAGGTAAATGTTTTAACTAGATGAAATGCACTCTGTCAGCTAGTTGTTCTATGATGACAGCCAGTCAGACTGGATATTTTAACAAAAATTTTATTTAGCCACGGTCTCTATTTTAATTGAAAATGATATTAAACTTGATTCTCTTATAAAGACGACTTTTCAACATAATTTAATGACAGCAATGAGGGACTGTTGACCGCAATGAGGGACTGCTAACTGACCGCAATGAGAGAACGCTAACTGACCGCAATGGGGACTGCTAACTGACCGCAATATGGGAGTGCTAAATGACCGCAATGAGGGACTGCTAACTGACCGCAATGAAGGACTGCTCACTGACCGCAATAAGGGACTGCTCACTGACCGCACTGAGGGATTGCTCACTGATCGCACTGAGGGACTGCTAATTGACCGTATTGAAGGACTGCCAACTGACCGCAATGAGGAACTGCTAACTGACCGCAATGAGGACTGCTAACTTATCTGCATGAGGGACTGCTCACTGACCAATGAGGGACTGTTAACTGACCGCAATGAGGGACTGCTAACTGACCGCACTGAGGGACTGCTCACTGACCGCAATGAGGGACTGCTCACTGACCGCAATGAGGGACTGCTCACTGACCGCAATGAGGGACTGCTGACTGACCGCAATGAGGGACTGCTCACTGACCGCAATGAGGGACTGCTGACTGACTGACCGCAATGAGGGACTGCTAGCTGAAAGGTCTCGAGTTCGAGCCCAGCAGAGTAAAGGGACTATTTTCGAGTTTGATCTATGTCCCTAAGTCCACCAAGCTTGCAAGTGGGTACCCGTCATTTGTAGGGGAAAGTAATGGCGGCTGGGCATTGTACTGGCCAAACAACTGTTTGATGATACAATATTTTTTGTTATTGTTTGTTGCTTTATTTTTTTCAGTTGAGGTTAACAGAAGAAAAAAAGAATTGTTCGTTGCATATTTTTTTACGAATCAATTATCATATGGGTAGTGGTGTTGAGGCTACTCACGTATTAGGTATAAGTCGATTTGCCCCAGCCAGTTGTCTAGATTTTTAGCGTTGTTGAATGTTAACGTCATATTAGACGATGTCAAAGCTTCTCCTTGACGTCACAAAACTCTTCCACCACATCGTCTACTTTAATCTAAACGAAATATATTAAAAAAAAAAAAAAACAACTAACTAGAACAGTGCTTCTCAAAGTGGTGGGCAGCGGCCCCTAGGGGCCGTGGACTGTCCAGAGGGCCGTGGAATTTCGAAAAATGTGACACATAAAATATAATTAACCTAATGTATTGTATGTAAATAGTATTAATATATGTTTAAAATAAAATCTAGTTTATTTTATATGTTGCATCCTTTCACTTTTATTGTTAACATTAGAAAAAGCATGTATTGACTAGTAAAAGTTTGCATATAAAAATTTAAAATTATAAATTTAAGCAAACTAAACCAAAAAAAAATAGGGGGGCCGCGACATATTGATTGACGTTCCAAGGGGGTGGGGCGTGACTTCAAAAAGTTTGAGAAGCACTGAACTAGACAACCAAACCGAAACAAATAATATCAAATCAAAAAGGTGAAGGCTTTCAACATTGCAATATTTATGTGAATCTTTTAAATCATTTTCATTTTTTTATATACAACATCGTGGCTGAGCTCATAAAACCATAGAGGTATATTCTTAGATCCAAGGTTCTCGGCCTGTGTGAAGTGAACCCTTAGAAATACCTGTAAGGTTATATAAGCGTGCGCTGCGAAAAAAATATATGCGTTTAGAACAACCAATAGTCAGAAGAAGGTCACCAGTTTGCTTTGTGACTCATCACCAAAACCACGTACCCAAGAATCGCTTTATAAAGGTAAGCACATTCCATTATGAGAATAAGTAAACTCCATTATGAGAATAAGTAGATTCCATTATTAGAATAAGTAGATTCCATTATGTGAGTAGATTCGGTTGTGAGAATGAGTAGATTCCATTATGAGAATAAGTACATTTATTCGCGAGCCTATGTGATTGGTCTCGCGAACATACGTTCACAATCTTTGGTTACCGTCGCGAAAAAAATTTTAGAACAAAATGATGTTGTTGGTTGTTTTGTTTAACTTAGTGGGCGCCAACTTTCAGCCATACATTTTAAAGAAAATCGAATTATAATTTTGATGACGTAGAACACACATATCACCTGGGGAAAAAAGACTATTTGTTTCACATGCTAATGTCAGTACAAAGTAACCTAAGCGAGGTTCAATGAATTGCCAATGTTGAGTCATTCCATTGCCCTCTCATAAGATATAACACTGGCATATTATGAGTGGTTTCACAGGCATATTGAGAGTCAATTCACCGCAATCGTGAGTCGTGTACCTTGCCTGTTGTAAAACATTTCATTTTTCTATTGCGAGTCATTTAAGCTCATAGTCAAAACAATTCACAGTTCAATTGCTCTCTCTCTCTCTCTCTCTCTCTCTCTCTCTCTCTTGCTGATTACTTGTAACTATGACATGTATTTAATTACTCTTGTTGATTACTGTGCGGCTAATGACCTATATTGTATACCAGTTGCTATGTCATGTTCCCGTAGTCAATAAACACACAAAAAGTTATCAATAACAAACAAAAAAATTAGAGGGGAAAAATGTTTACCTTAATGGGGGATCGTCCACAAGTTGGGATGAGCTGGTTTTGTTGACCACCTTAGAGGTGTCTATGGACACCACTATGAAATGACTTGCCAGGGACACATGAATTTCACAAGTCCAGTCTGGTGCGGGAGCGTTAGGATAATCCGGCAGAGTGAACGTGTGGTTTGTGTTGTAGGTACTGCCGCACGTTGCTGTGAAATGGATTGAGTTTAGTCGACCATATTTATTCGTTCTTTGCTGGCTTTAAAATCTTAAGTGTCACGTAGGGAGTCTGTAGTCTTCATTGACAGACATTGATTTCGCGTTCAAGACAGATCAGTCCTAACGGTATTTTTAAGCCACATGAGCAAACATGTGTGAGCCTATGGAGGAACTTGCTACAGCCACTCACAAAAATAAAAGGTACATAGATGATACGCATGGATGGGGGGAGGGCAGAGGCGGATTTACAAAATTGGAGAAAGGTAGAATAAAAATGGAGGAACTTTATAGAAGGGGTCATTCAATAAAAGGTATATAAATGAGGGAGGATTACTTGCAGGTAGAGGCTACGGGCGCAAACAGGGCATTATTGCAGGTAGAGGCTCCGGGCGCAGAACAGGGATGGAGGATTATTGCTACAGAGGCTCCAAAGAATGAAAAGGTACATAAATGATCTGAAGAACTTTCTAAAGCCACTCACAAAATTAAAATAAATAAATAATTAAGGACGATCGTGATATCGGATCTTGCGTCACAAAACTTTGTGGATATACTATTACGGTTTAGAATCCTCAGCGACGTAGTTACCCAATTCCGATACTGTCTCAGTTATTGGTGGTAATGTGCAGTCAGTTACCCCAAATTCCAATACTGTCTCAGTTATTGGTGGATGTGCAGTCAGTTACCCCGAATTCCACTGTCTCAGTTAAATGTAAAAGGTTACCATAATTCCAATACGCAGTTATTGGTGGTAATGCAGCAGTTACCCCAATGTTTGATATTGTCCAGTTATTGGTGGTAATGCAGTCAGTTATCCCAATGTTCGATACTGTCTCAGTTATTATGGTAATGTGGGGTCAGTTCCCTTATCCGATATTGTCTCAGTTATGGTAATGGGAGTCAGTTACTCCCAATGTCCAATACTGTCTCAGTTAGCGGTAATGTGGAGTCAGTTACCCCAATGTTGTTCAGTTATTGGTGATGAGTCAGTAGCAGTTACCCCAAATTCCAACACTGCTCAGTCATTGGTGGTAATGCAATAAAGTTACCCCGAATACAATACTGTCTCAGTTGGTGGTAATGTGAGCAGTTACTCAATGTTTGATATGTTGTCTCAGTTATTGGTGGTAATGTGCAGTCAGTTATCCCAATGTTCGAGTACTGTCTCAGTTATTGGTGGTAATGTGCAGTCAGTTATCCCAATGTTCGATACTGTCTCAGTTATTGGTGGTAATGTGCAGTCAGTTACCCCAATGTTTGATATTGTCTCAGTTTCAGGTAATGTGCAGTCAGTTACCCCAATGTCCGATACTGTCTCAGTTAATGGTGGTAATGTGGAGTCAGTTACCCCAATGTCCGATACTGTCTCAGTTTCTGGTGGTAATGTGCAGTCAGTTACCCCAATGTCCGATACTGTCTCAGTTAATGGTGGTAATGTGGAGAACTGGCTACAAAAGATAATCCAGAAGTGGCAGCGAGCACAGTATAGGTCCAAAGTTTCAACTAAGTTGTTCGTTTGCACGCACAAACTGCTCGCCAGGAACGTGCACAGACATTACACCAGAGCGCGTGTTTACTTCTTTTCCAGCATATAATTTTGAATTCCTTCCAAATGTGGGCACAGCTATCATATAGTCTTCAGGAAATTTAGTGAGGCCATTGCATAGGATCAATAGACCCTTTTCTAAATTTAGTTTAGTCTTTTGTGTAAACGTAAGATGCTTACTAATATATACAAAATAATAACAAATAGACAAATTATTCCAAATAAAAATATAAAGAAAAAACAATAGAATAATTTATAACAAATTTCTTAAAGCCTTATTATCGTCACTAAAAAAACACAAAATAACGTCATCATTTAATGACATCTTCACTTACTGGTTTGCCGTCTAACACGCTCCGGTAAAGCTGAAGGAATAAAAATAAATGTGCATTTATTAATGAATTGTTCAATGCATTTGTTGTGCATGCTCGTTGGGTTGCAACGCTCAAGTTGTTTCAAAAAGCAAAATGAAACAGATGAGAAATAATTTTTAATATACCCAGCTGTGCAAAACCCTGTCGCAAAATAAATAGCAAAAGCAACACAAGATGCATTTCAAAATAACCCTTGAAGCTGCTATAATACTTTGCGGAGCCCATCTTATGTATAAAAACAGGGGTGCTTGGGCCCCCTGCTAGCGTAAAAAGGGCTCTGTCTGGATAGGAACATATTTTTCTCGGTCAAGGTCAATCCCCCAGAGTTACCCGCCTTTGAAAAAAAGTACTAAACATTGTGTTAAGGAGCTGAACACTATATTTTATTTATATTGTATGATAGACTAATGAACTGTTCTATTAAACTGTCTCTGACAGATTTCAAAGGCTTTTAAGAGTAATCTTTACTTTTTATACGACTAAATTAACAGAAACCTACTATTTGACAGCAGAAACAATTATGCACACTTCAATTAATTTTAATAAGGAATAAATTAACTAACTTTAGGCATTAATTAATTAACTAACATTAGGAATAAATTAATTAATCTGTAGTAATTCAGGCATTAATCAATTAACTTAAAATAGGCATATACGAATGAGGTATGATTTAGCATTAATCAGTTAACTGTAATTAGGCGTGAATTCATTGGATTTAAGTACAAATAAAGAAGTTGACCTTTTAAATAACATTTATTTTTGTTTACCTCTGTAGGATACCGAGAATCCCTTTGTAGCCACCCCGCTTCTAAGAACAAAATGTAAGACAACTGGCTGCCTTAAATGGAATATGTTGAATTCTAGGTCACTGTGACTGCCACAAAACTGTCTTGAAAAATTGTTTTGGTCAGTGATCTAAAGAAAAAAAAAGTAATTTAAAAAAAGAGAACTATTTCACACATTCAGACTGGACGATTGACTCAAATAGATTGATGCCTTATACTGGATTGAAAATTGATGATACCAGATTGACATAGATTGATGCCATATACTATTGTAGATTGATATCAGAATTTATTGATTTATATGTAATTACTGGCATATTGACCATTGACTATATTGATGCCATATACTGCAGATTTACTCAAATAGATGATTATATATACTGTCAGATTGACTCAAATAGATTGATGCCATATACTGGCAGATTGACTCAAATAGATTGATGCCATATACTGGAAGATTGACTCAAATAGATTAATTGACACATATATGTATACAGAGTCGTGTATACTGGCGGTAATGTGAGATTCCTGATAGATTTCAAAAATTTTAGGTATACATATAATGTCGGACGGATAATTATATAATATTCCTACTTACTTATAGATCCGTACAAATTGACTGACGAATAGATGACACATATACATTAAACATAAGCTAACACACGGGACGGACCAGCAGCGAGCAGAATGACAGATACACAGAGAATACTGACAGTGTGCACCGACTGATAGACAGGGTTATACTTAGAGTACACAACGACTGATACTCTAAACAAGGGGTCGGCAACCTACGGCTCGCGAGCCGCATGCGGCTCTTTCGATGTCAAGTTGTGGCTCTTTCTATGCCTGAAAGTTCCATTCGCAAATAATAATAATTATATTATTTTATATACCTAATCATAATCAAATACCATAATATTGAAAAAACAATTTTAGTGTCTCTTTAAAAACTAAGAAAATTGAAATTATAACTTTTAGCTCTTCCGTCTCAAAAGATTGCCGACCCCCTTCTCTAAACAGAACGATAGATAGACGCAAAGACAAAATAGAAACTATATCGATCTCTTCACAGACATGTAGTCATGTACCTGTAAATAATTCAGACACCTGCCGCCAGATGAAGGGGTGAGGTCTAAATAACCCAAAGTGAGCTGGACTGTCTCTGCGCGCTTCACATCGATGACCCAGGTACAGTCCTGCGGGCTGGCAGATGGCATGGTGCTCTCGATGACGTCCATCCATCGGGTTAGAATTTCCTGGTCTTCATGCGAGTTGCAAATACACCTGGTTGTTCGTATAGCTGAAATAAAAATTAGAAATTGAGGAAACGAAATAAATGTATTTTATTTAGTACAAAAAATCAACAACAACAAAAATGGGTCAAATGGTCAGACATCAGGGCTACCTTCTGTTAATCATGCACCCCCTGGCAAACCGCCACCAAGGTCACTTTGCCCACATAAACTATGCATGCAATAGCTAAGTCACATCAGCGTACCGCCTGGGTGCCTGAGGTCATTTGCCCGTGACGTGTGTTTGCGTTGCGAACTGTATGGTGGTACTGCGATCATGAAATGCGGGTTTCCTCCATATTCGTTAAAAAAATCCTCGGGTTTGGTGAAAGATGTTCGAATTAAGATTATTTCACAACTACACAGAATTCCTCTGTTCAGAGGATTCGAAACCATTGCATAGACTAAGCCCACCTGTGCAGCACCAGTAAGAGGGACAGCTGTTATTGTCACTATGTAATTGTCCAAACACTTACAATCGCAAAGTAACTGATATAATATCTAAAAATAATCATCGAAAGAAACATACACACCGTAATAACAACTTTCTTATAATACTATTTCTCGCCTCTCTTATACATGCCGATCTAACGAGGCCTTCAAGGCCTAGGCTGCTCAAAACTGGGCAAGTGCCACTCTCTAGACCAGAGCTTCTCAAACTTTTTAAAGTCAAGGCCCCCTGAACGCCAATCAATATGTCGCCCCCCCCATTTTTTTGTTTAGATTGCTTAAATTTATAATTATAAGCTTCTATATGCAAACTTTTACTAGTCAATACATGCTTTTTCTAATGTTAACAATGAAAGCGCAAGGATGCAACATACAAAATAAACTAGATTTTATTTTAAACATATATTAATACTATTTACATACAATACATTAGGTTAATTATATTTATGTGTCACATTTTTCGAAATTCCACTGCCCTCTCCGACAGTCCACGGCCCCCTAGGGGGCCGCGGCCCACTTTGAGAAGCACTGTTTGTACGACTGTCAGGTTTTGCTCATTTTTCTAGATAAATATACAACATTAAGTATGTTGACTGGGACTCAGATACATTTGCATCTGCTCCACAATGGCCCAAATAAACGCTTGAAACTTATAATAATACACCTCGCATTTTTTTCTTCAATATTTCAGTTTTTGTCAGCTTTTACTTATAATTGCACAATTTAACGAAATATTAATTTTTGTCACATGGCCTTTTAATTATTAGACTGCCTTCTTCCAGACCAAGGCTGACATGATAAGTAGCAACAGACTCACGCTGAGTGTTTTACCTGTCGCCCTAATAAATTATCCGTAATAAATATATATATATTACAATTACCAATTACAAGGTGCGCTGTTTGCGGTCCCTGTGTGTGTGGGAGGCAGGTGGCTCATAGTTCCTTGCTCATATCATTAAAAGTAAAATCATATGTTTCTAATGACAATCTAAGCGAGTGATAATGCTAAAATGTTACATATAAAATTCTGTTACCTGTAACAAATATAGAGAGAAAGAGGCAGGTGGCTCTCTGCGTTCCATGGAGACCCGAATGGAACATATTACTTCAACTACCTGATAATCATTGCAACAGATGCCAACACCAAAAATTTCAATATTTGTTTGTTTGTTTTGTTTTTATCTGCGATTTCTCTCTTTCTTTGAGTTACCTCTACTTTAAACGGAGTCGCGATCAAATTTTGGTTAAAAAAAAATAACAAGTAATCTTTGCAGGTTTTACGGGGATTTCCTGAAATTCGCACATAATTAAATTGGGCAATTCTTGTGTCATTATAGTCTATTACAGAAGGTTCAATTTATTATTTTTAATCTATCCATCAATTTGTTTAATTTTTTTTATTTCCCCAAGTTGCGTTTTAAAGAGTAAATTTTTGTACTGAGTGATTTGTTTAGGAAAAGTTAACATTTCATCTGGCTTGACTCTTCTTAATTACATGTACAAATAGTTGCGTCATCAGCATGACCCTGGCTCTTAATGTTTTTGTTGGGGGAAGGGGGTACGGTCTAAAAGACAATTCCTTCTATCGGGGATCCATTAAGACCTGGGGCTATGCGTCCACTATGTCGACAAAGTTGGTTATGAAAGTCATGCTTAAGAAATTTTAACACGTTTTGAGCATCACCTTAGTATTGTAGATATCCAGGCAGAGGTCAAGCGTAAAAAGTCTTTGGCATGGACTAGTTAGATGACAAAGACTATCAAATGATGTCTGTTGGCTCTAGAGATTATGTTTGATGGCTGTTTTTTTGTTTCACAATAGAGCTCTTATATTTGTATGACCTAATTTTTATTTGGTCCTGACATCATTTACAATAACAAGGTAACTCACAGCATTTTGGAACTAGGGCAAACATTAGGTAGGTATTCACTTTTTCCCACGTCCCACTACAAGATGTTCACACCAGGTTTGTCATTGTTATTTAAAATCTAAACTTACTTTGTGGCGGTCAATGACTTGGCCATAGTGCCAGTCGAGTAAGGTTGAACTGTGGTACCCAGAATGAGTAAGTCATTGAACTTCAATGAGAATTAATCTGTAATCTAATAAATTATCTCCGTATGAACATCAGGCAGTTCACAGTAGAAAAGTTTAGATGTTAAACTTACTGAACCCTTAACTTTTTATTTTGTTGATTAATGGCTTTGAGTAAGACAACCTGGCATGTTTGGGATAGGGGCAAACTATGGAACAGGCTTGAAAAATGTTAGTCACAAACCAGAAATTTTAAAAAAAAAAAGACAAACAAATTTGTTTACTTTTTAATTTCACTTTTCATCAAGAAATATTCTTTGATTTTTCATCTCTAAAAAGATTTAATTGCTCATGTATTCAGCCAGTCAGCCAAGACTGTTGCCCAGGATGTGGCCTCCACAAAAAAAATGTGGAACTCGAGGAGCCATACATGAGCTAGGTAAGTGGGAAGTTAATAGGATCCTGTCTATCTGAAAGATATGGCTGTCATTCACCTTTTCCCACAACCACACATCCCATGTTAGTATTATTAATAAAAACAGCACGGAAGTTATTCATCTTCACTTGTCTTTGCAAAAAATTTCTTGCATTTATATCCATGTGAAAATTCTTGTCTTCAATTTATGTCCATGTAAAAATTCTTTACACTGTTTCAAGAATTATCATTAGGAACATATTTGAAAACAAAATAAAAATCAGAAATTCTTAGACGATGAACTCATTTTCTCAAGCCTATGGTGCCAGATTTCATTCCAACAAAAAATAAATGTTAGACAGGAAATTGTCAAAGAAAACTCATGAAAAAAAAAATAATAATTTTACAAATGTCCACGCCAGTCATATATTCCTCCAACCTAAATGGAACTGAAAGAAAAAATTAAATGTATACAAGTATACACACTTGTTCAGTTATTTAAAGTAAAATGTAAATCTACCTCAAAAAAAGTCAGCCTTTTAAGCTTTTCTAAAAAGAAACAACATGCTGAGCTTTCTTTCTTTCTTCACAGGCTGAATCAAGACTGGAATAGAAAATTTTGTTTTCTGATGAATTGAAAAAAAAATCAAGTAATTTTGTATTATTACATAAAAACATTTTTTCACTAAAAACTCTTCTGATGATCTTTAAAAAGAGAATAACATTGTGAGCTGTAAAAATGTCAACAATTAATAAATTTAAAATGTCAGAAAAGGACATAAGATGTTTTAAGACAAATAATAAAATATATAAAGGTTTTAATATTTTATTAAACATTAATAAAATGACAATAATATTTGAAAAATATCTTTACTTGTATTGATAATTATAGATAAAATATTCAAAGCCACAAATATTACTGATTTTATATTGCACACCGGTATATGGCATAGTTAATACTGATATGTGCCACATATGAGTAACAATTAATTAAGTTAATTTTGTCAAGAGCGCAAAATATTTTGGGGCTTTGATAGTGGATAATCACTTTTTTTCTATAATACTAAATTAAATTTTCATAATGTTGTTAAATTATTTTTAGCTATCAGCATATCTTGTTTTCGCTTATCTAGTGCAGCTCACAGTTCTGGGTTTTAAAAGACTTTTCAGTGCAGCTGCACAAACAGATAATGGCTACTCAAAGATGCAGAATAGTTGATGAGCTTAATGATGTGCTAGCTTTTTTTAGACTAAGTTTTAAGTCCAAAAATAAATTTATGTCCGATATTATTGTCATAAAACTACAGTAGCCTACATTTACAGTCACACATTTATTGCTGGTCGGCGGAAAAAAATAATTCTAGTTTGCTGGTTTAGTAGCCACTGCGAAAAAATAATTATTCCAGTTTGCTGGTCGAGTAGCCACTGCGATATATTTCTAATATTAAAATCAACAAGAACTAGGATACTTATCGCCTATTATCGCAAAAAAAGTAATTGTTAGTAGGGGATTCAAATGTTCACTGTTGTCTCACTTGTGAAGCCTATTGTACAGAGTCGTACCTGTCTGACAAAGGAAGGGGGGTGGGGGTGGGTAAGAGTAGGTCCGATTCTAGTAGCGCTTTTCAAGGAATGCTACTTTGATAAAAACCGTACATATTATTAGACCAGAGCAAACTGCGGTCCATGGGTCAAGTCCGGTCCGTCAGGCTGTTTGACCTGACACGCCCCTGCTTCTCTCTGCTCTTTCACCTCGATAACATTAAAATCTAATTTATAAAACTTTAAATCAACGCCCCATCCATCTGCTTTTGGTTTGGCCCTTCTGTCAAACTTAACGGACCTAATGTGGCCCGATAATCAAAAAGTTTTCCCACCCCCCCGGATTAGAACGTCATCAGACATAAACATTTCTGTTTAGGTTCGCATGTGAGTGACAGCCTTGGGTATTGTATAACAGTGGTCCCCCCCCCCCCCCCCAGCGCCGCTGCTTTTGTGTAACAGAGACTCCGTCTTATATATTAGACTACTGATTTAATCTTACATATAGTAGACTCAGCCCCGTAGCCAAGGGGGGCACTGGGGGCCGTGCCCCCTGCTAGGTATGGAGTGCCCCCCGCTTGAAAAAGAAGAAAAGAGGAAAAAATAAAGAGAAAGTAAAGGAGCCCCCCTTGCTGGGTATCGGTGCCCCCTGCTTACTTTGACCTGGCTACGGGCCTGAGTAGACTACTGAT
The DNA here is from genome assembly GCA_021962125.1 of Bulinus truncatus. Classification (NCBI taxonomy): domain Eukaryota; kingdom Metazoa; phylum Mollusca; class Gastropoda; family Planorbidae; genus Bulinus; species Bulinus truncatus. Next base: position 902,230 of record JAGDYQ010000061.1, read on the forward strand.
TTAATCTTACATATGGTAGACTACTGATCTAGTCTTACATATAGTACACTACTGATTTAGTCTTCCATATAGTAGAATACTGATTTAGTCTTACATATAGTAGACTACTGATTTAGTCTTACATATAGTAGACTACTGATTTAGTCTTACATATAGTACACTACTGATTTAGTCTTACATATAGTAGACTACTGATTTAGTCTTAAATATAGTAGACTACTTATTAAGTCTTACATATAGTTAACTACTAATTTATCTCTGTGCGTAAGCCTATGTTTTCAAAAGGAAATATTATTAAATCGCACAAAGTTTCACAAATAAAATATAACAATTTACCTTATTTGAATTTTCTCTTTAGGAAAGAAAGTATCACAAATTTGACTACTTTTTGACCAAGGGACAGTATTTGTTGACAAATCAGTTGAAAGTCCACCTAGCTGTTGTAAAAACAAGTCAACGCTATCCGGTCAAGGTCTGCTCTCAGAGATAAAATTAAATGTATGGACTGTGAAAATATCACGTGATAGAGATAAGACCAACCTCAACACAATGTACAATTTTTTTTCTGTAACTCTTTTTAAATAGACTTCAACTTTGAAAAGTTGCTCAGACACGCCAATCTTATGTTGTTTCTTAACTCTGAGTAATTTATTTGTGCACACAACAACTTGTTACAAGTCAACTGCATCCATGAGTTTATAAAGAAACACAATGACAGCAGGCCTATAGCGTGCGGAGGGGCCTGGGGGGCCGGCTCCAATCCCCCCCCCACGCATTTCGTCTGGCCACCTCTGCTTGTTTGCTCTACTTAGTAACATTTTTTTCCTGGCTCTCCCTGCTATTGGCCTGGCCTCTGCTGTAGAAAGCCTGGCCCCTGCTATAGAATTTTCACGCTACGGGGCTGAATGACAGTAACATTCGGAGTAAAACACGATTCTTTAAAAAAAATGGTGTGGTATTGTGTGTGTATGTGTGTAAGTGTAAGGGACATAACACGGACACCCCTCATATGCTTCATAGATGCAATAATTAAACTATTGCATCAGGCCCGTAGCCAGAGGGGGGCTAGGGGGGTCTGAGCCCCCCCCGTGCATGACCTGAGCCCCCTGTGCATGATTTGAGTTTTTTGACAAAATTTTAATAATAACGACTATAAAACATCAATCATTTTGTTTAATAAATCAATAATAATAAAAACTTAAAAGTTTATATTTTGGCAATCATTCAGACTATTTATATATACTTACATATATAGCTTATGTAATTTTTGGGCATAAAAGATTGAATCTTATTGAAGTTCACTTCTGGGTATTTTGGGCAGCATTGGCATTTGGTGCTTCAACAGCACTAACAGGGATGTTCACCCAATATCGCAGATCAATGTTACAAAAGCGTCTAAGCAATCTTTTCCTGCTTGCATTTGAAAAAGATTCAACAGACAATCTGAATGCTGAAGCATTTTTAGGTAAATTCAGTGCTAAACCCAGGCCTGTAGCCAGGTCAAAGTAAGCAGGGAGGCACCAATACCCAGCAAGGGGGCACCTTTACTTTTTCTTTATTTTTTCCTCTTTTTCTTCTTTTTTAAGTGGAGGGGCACTCCACACCTAGCGAGGGGCACGGCCCCCCAGTGTCCCCCTTGGCTACAGGGCTGGCTAAACCACGAAGTTTGCAAATTTGAAACGTATAATAATATAAGTTCGCAATCAGTGCCGACGAGTGGGGGGGGGGGGAAGGGGGGGCCAATGCCCAGGGGCCCGGCGAGTTTTAGGGACCCGGACTGAGCTGGCCAATCAACTTTTTAAAATATTAATATCAGCCCAGGGGCCCGAAATTTCTGTCGATGGGCCTGTTCGCAACCTTGTAATAGTTTTATATATTGATATCTTCTGAGGACAACTAGCAACGTAAATAAGTTAATAAAATAACATTGGCTTCTGACTTCATTTTTATACATATGTATAATAAAATAATAAAGTACAAACTCCGTGATTTCTGAGTGATGTTATTTAATTTGCAAATTTACTTTTTAGCAGAATTAATTTTATTTTAAATTTTTGGGCATAAAAGATTAAATCTTAATGAAGTTCACTTCTGGGTATTTTGGGCAGCATTGGCATTTGGTGCTTCAACAGCCGTGTGTGAGAACAGTTTCTCAACCCTCACACGAATGCTCACCCATACCGCAGATCAATGTTACAAAAGCGTCTAAGCAATCTTTCCCTGCTTGCATTTGAAAAAGATTTAACAGACAATCTGAATGTTGAAGCATTTTTAGGTAATTTCAGTGCTAAACCCAGGCCCGTAGCCAAGTCAAAGTAAGCAGGGAGGCACCAATACCCAGCAAGGGGCACCTTTACTTTTTCTTTATTTTTTCCTCTTTTTCTTCTTTTTTAAATGGGGGAACTCCACACCTAGCAGGGGTGGGGCACGGCCCCCAGTGCCCCATGGCTACAGGGCTGGCTAAACCACGAAGTTTGAAAATTTGAAAAGTATTATAATATAAGTTCGCAATCAGTGCCGACGAGTGGGGGGGGGGGTAGGGGGGCAATGCCCAGGGGGCCCGGCGAGTTTTAGGGACCCGGACTGAGCTGGCCAATCAACTTTTTAAAATATTAATATCAGCCCAGGGGCCCGAAATTTCTGTCGATGGGCCTGTTCACAACTGTATGTAATAGTTTTATATATTGATATCTTCTGAGGACAACTAGCAACTTAAATAAGTTAATAAAATAACATTGGCTTCTGACTTCATTTTTATACATATGTATAATAAAATAATAAAGTACAAACTCCTTAATTTCTGAGTGATGTTATTTAATTTGCAAATTTACTTTTTAGCAGAATTAATTTTATTTTAAATTGAATAATTGCGACTGTTGTTGTTGATAGATCTGTTCTTTGTTTTCAGTATTTTATAAGAAATATCACACAAATAGCTAAGCTTTATTCATGCATCTTTGTCGTTCTTCCCGGGTTGTACGTTAAACAAACAGTATAATAATATAAATCAGGTATCTATTATGTAACAATTGTGTAGCATAACTTGGTCAATATATTTATAACAGGAATCAGAAATTGCTCAGCCGCAATAAATTTTTATCATTAAAACTCTTTACTACACTGCAACATGCCATGCTTTATTGAAACGTAGTTAAAATTATATATTTCTAATTAATAGCTAAACAATCGGTACTAAAATGCACCATTCCAGTTATGGAACTGCAAAAAATTTCTTGGGGAGGAGACTCACTGAGATCCCCTCCCCAAACCTCTCCTCTCCGTTCGCAAGCTTTCGGCGCATGGCACCTCCATTTTCGCCCCCCCCCGAACATTTCTTCTACCCCACCAGGGGCGGATTTAGGGGGAGGGGCCGTGGGGCCATGCCCCCCCCCCGTTATCGCACGTTTAGGTAATACATCATTAAATTATCAAAATATTTTTTGTTCTAAGACCAATTTTCAACAATGAAAGTATTTCCCCCCCCCCGGGGTCAATGTTTTGCCCCCCCCCCCGTCAAAGTTGTCTAGATCCGTCCCGATTATTTCTTCGGCACCCCCCCCCCCTCCCGAAAAAAATTTCTTCGCCCCCCCCCCCCCGAAAATGTCTTTGGCCCCCCCCAATCCAATGTTCCTGGCTACGGGCCTGTATTGCATACAATTTACTGAACGCATTTCTTTACATTTTTTGTATACCTTAATATAATGTCCTTTTTTTTAAAACTGGCTTTTCATAACAATGTACAGTGACATGTAATGTAGAATTTTATAGCAGCTTCATGTTAAACTGTATTTGTATACGTTTGTGAACAATTATGTATTATTTCTTTTTTTTTTCTACTTTCCTTTCAATTTTTGTTTTAAATATTTTGTTTTCTATTGTTATTTCACGTAGGGTTATACAACTTACTTCATGATCATCGTTGCCGTTCACCCACGGCAGTGTATTGGGGGGGGGGGGGCATCAACAACAGATCTCCAGAGTCCTCTGTCAGGGTATAGGCCACCAACAACAGATCTCCAAAGTCCTCTGTCCTTCGCAATCCTCTCCAGCTGATTCCAGGTGTATCCCAACTTTGGGGTGTTAGCTTCCAGGTCTCCCCGGCAGGTGTTTCTTGGGTGGCCTTTCTTCCTTTTACCTTTGGGATTCCACCCCAGTGCATGCCCTGTGACACTAATTGCTAGTTTTGCGTAGGGTGTGTCCTATCCAACCACCATCGCCTCTTTCTGGTTTCTTCTTCATTCGAGAGTTGGCACTAGATGGCAGGTCCTTCCCAAAAGGCTGACACTGCTATTGGTTTCTGGCCAGCGGATTTAGAGGATTCTTCTGAGGCACTTTCTTTATTATGGTCTTAGACACCTTCCACGTTTCTGCTTCCAACCAAATTAATCGTATGCAAAAACCAGACGAAATGATTAGGAGGGAGTATCACATAGATTTCCCGGGCAACGCCGGGGGATTATGACTAGTTTCGTAATGTCAGTACCATCATGCTTAAATATTTTCTAAATCTTAAATGCTTCTATATTGAGTAATCATTGTAATTATTATTGTTTTTTTTTAATAAAAATTAAGGATGAGTGGACATAATGACAAACAAAGACATCTTAGTATTTTATTGTTAATAAATGATAAAAAACAATCAAAGTAGGGGGAGGGGGGTCTATAATTTGTTTTACATGGAATTATTTCCTCGACGCAAAACAGAACGCAAAGAAAGTCTTACTTGATTTGAGTATGTATAGTATCCGATCTAAATTCTAAATAGTTCGTTACCACTGTTATATAATACCCCAGGGTGTCACTCACATGTAGGGTTCGAAAATTACGCGTAAGTTACGCCTAAATTACGCGTACCATTAATTCCCAATTACTTGAAAATTTATATTCCTTTTGTTGCTCACGCTCACTGATTGCTAGTAGGTGTTTTTTTTAATATTGTTTTCAAAGGTTTTTAACTTGTAATTAACCGGTCATACTAATTTGCCCGTCGTCCGCATCGGCCACGTATTTCGTCGTGTACTGACTGCATCAGCGGCGGCCATCTTTGGCTGAGTAATACCGTCTAATACGGTCAACGCGCGGCGGGTGCAATGCGCCTCAAAATACGGCCGCCTCGGGTGCCGAACTCAGCAAAAGACGGCACACGCGATCGACGCTGGTTAGGGTTGAAAATTACGCGTAAGATTGGCGCGCGTAATTTACGCCAAAATTACGCGTGTCATTAACGCCCAATTACTTGAAAATGTATGTCCCTTTTGTTGCTCACGCTCACTGATTGCAAGCAGGTGTATTTTTAATAATGTTTTCAAATGTTTTTACTTGTAATGTACCGGTCATACTAATTTGCCCCGTCGGCCACGTATTTCGTCGTGTACTGACTGCATCAGCGGCGGCCATATTTGGCTGAGTAATACCGTCTAATACGGTCGACGCGGGACGGGTGCAATGCGGCGCGAAATACGGCCGCCGCGGTTGCCGAACTCAGCAAAAGACGGCACACGTGATCGACGCTAGTGCAATCCGCAGCGAAATACAGACGACGTGGGTGCAATACGCAGCGTAATACGGCCGACGCGATCGACGGAAGCACTATACACAGTAAAATGTTTTCTATACGTTTCATGACATTTGGAACATATCTAGATAATGTTTAAAAATTATTATTATTATTTTTCTGATTTTTGTGTTTTATAACCTCCCCGTTTGGCTTGCGGCCGCTTGCCATACAGCTCATGGCGGCATTGTGTAGAAATTTTTTTTGATTTTGTCTTATTTTTAACCAGACTTTGGCTTCCTTATTGAAAATATTTATTTTATTATGTTTACTAAAACGATTAAAACAAACAATATACTGTGCGGTTTACGCTGTTTTATCAAACGAATACTTCCGGTTTATGATTGTGGCCGGATGTAGATGGTACTCCTAATCACTGAAATTAATTAATCGCCGCTGTTAACACAACAAATTGCGACAGAAACAATTAAAAATGGCTGTCAAATATGCATTTTTGAAATTACCGTAATTTACGCGTAATTTTCCAAAATTACGTTACCGTAAATTACGCGTAATTTACGGTAACTTACGCGTAACGTTACGCGACTTCGAACCCTACTCACATGCGAAGCTAAACAGAAATGTTTACGTCTGAAAACTAGAAAGCATTTTTAATTCATCATCATAGAACTGTAGCAGTTGTTTTCTTTATCTCCACCCCCCCCCCCCTTTCCACCCATAAACTATAAATAAATAGCGAACTACTGTTTTTTGTTTCTTGGTTGTGTGCTACTTTTTATAATCGAAAATGGACCACCGCTAGACCCCTCAGCCGCCGTCTTAAGCCGCCGAAAGCCGCCACGAAGCCTGTAAGCTGTAAGCCGCCACAAAAAATGTTAAGCTAAGCTACCAAAAACTTTTCTAAGCCGTGGGAGATTCGGAATTACTAATTCATGTCGTTTTAAAGCGATTACGAAAATCGCATCCAAAAATTATATAAAACATTATTTTTGTATTAATATTAATCTCTTTTTTCGCCGCCATCGCCAGCATGGTAGGGTGTAATGTGCCTACCACACCAGCACTGTTGGCGGCGCTGATGCACGTCTGCCATTCCTACAGAGCGGCGGGGTGAGTGTGCCAGACCAGCAGATCGGCCAGAATGGCAAGACGAGGGATTTTTCCCGCCACTCGGACAGAGGGGAGGGTGTAGTGTGCCTGTACCCTCAGCCCGAAATGGCAAGCTGCGCAGGTGTGCTTGAGTGGGACAGAGTGGATGGTGTTATGTGCCGACCACATCCGTCACCACCGCCAGCTGTGAATACTGCGATGTCGGATAGTCATCATTGACCACAGTACCACCAACCTCGTAAGAAAGAGGTTTTTTTTTCCGGACTAGAGAACCCCAATGATCTATCCCCCGTAGATTATGGTATGTCTCTCAGGCCAGGATGGAGTGTTCATTTGAATATCGTGCCAATATTTGTAAATGAAACTCTCCAGCACACGTGAATTTAATTGACTATGATAATCAATTATAAATATAACATTACTTAAGGAAATTACTTCATGTAAATTTTGCAAGAAACATAATATAATAACACTTGAAATCTAACTCATTTTTTGTATTTTTACATTTTTAAAAAAATTGGTTCTTAATTTAATTAAAATTTTTATTTTTTTTATTATTTTTAAACATAAATCTTTATATTCACTTTTTATATACAATAAATTAAAAAGTTTTATTTATTTATTTCAAAATTGTTGTTTGTATGACTAGTAAAAGTATGGTACATAAATATTTTGACAGTTACCTCCCTTATAAAAAAATACCCAGTGTGATCGTTGGGATCCGCCTTTCAACAGGGGTGCTAGGTATTTTCCTAAGCCACGGCTTAAACCCGCTAGCCAGCCTTAACAATTCTAAGCCAGCCATCATCAGTTCTACGGCGCGGCTGAGGGGTCTAACCACCGCGTTCCTGTTATTTTTAGGAGTACCGTGCAAAATTATTCTATAACCTATATAGAGCAAAATATCTACTGTAAAATATTTCTGTATGGCCTTATTCAGATCCTCACCATAGACAGACTAAGCTTATTATGGAGAGGGCAACTGAGACAACTTCAAGGTGACAGTAGTAATAGTGGTCGCTGCCATCACAGGGGCAACTATCCATGATACGTGCAACTCAGACACAATTTACAACGCAGTGATGGCTCGTAGTTAAAATTTGTCGGTGGTGCTGCTCCAGAAATTTTTTAGACACTTTATTTTTTTTTTTCAAATTGTGTTAAAGGAAACAAAGATGTATGTGGCCGTTCACACGTCATGTAACGTTTTGAGGAGGGGCCGGGGGGGGGGGGTCGAGTGGTCGTTGATTGTATTATATAACGCAAGCTTTGTTTTAATTCCTTTAACACAAATTAACAATTTAAATGAAAACATGGAAATCGTCGCAGAATGATATGATAAAAATTGACTTAGACCACAAAATCAACACATTGGAAACCATTTGTGGGAGACGTCCTATTCCAAAGTTGTTAGCCATTACACTGTCCAATCTCCATGTATTGTTAGTAGACGATACATTGAAAAAAAATTAGAATTTGTATAGGCTTATAGGCAATGGTAATTTCACATTTTATAGACAGAAACTATTTTGATAATAGTTTTGAGATGTTACATACAAACATAATTACATTATAAGCTACAATGTTAAAAATGTTTCAATTATACATATATCATTATTAAAGTGTTTTCCTTTTTTGCTTTTACAATGAATACAGCATTATTTACTCATGACTTGATACCTGTTTTTGGCAACCTGAAAATTGTCATCGAGCCAAGAAGGCACCTTATGACATGATGGGGGTTGGCTATGAAATGTGTTTGCAGACATTTGGTTATGTTTGGGTTATGTATGACATGATGGCGGTTGGCTATGAAATGTGTTTGCAAACATTTGACTATGTTTGGGTTGTATATGACATGATGGGGGTTGACTATCATGAAATGTGTTTGCAGACATTTGGCTAGGTTTGGGTTATGTATGACATGATGGGGGTTGACTATCATGAAATGTGTTTGCAGACATTTAGCTATGTTTGGGTTTTATAACAATTCGAACGGCCCTTCAAAAAAAAGAATTATTTATTTAGAATCCTGAAAAATCCTAAAATAATAATAATAATAATATATATATATACATATATATATATATATATATATATATATATATATATATATATATATATATTTGGGTGCCACTCAAAAAATTTCAGAGTTTTTATCCTGCCACCCTTAAAATGTGTTAGTAATGTATATAAGAATAAAATTGGCAAAATTTGAATGTATTCTGATAATATTTATTGGTAGCTCAACAGTGTCAAAGTTTTGCAATAATCAGTTTTTCGCGACATTACCATACGGTAAACGGTAATCCTGCTGTAACACAAAAATTCAAAAGTTATTTGAAGACACCTATTACTGTAAAAGAGAACAAACAACTGTTTTGTACATTGAAACAGAATAGTAACTTTCAGAACCTTCAGCTAATTAACATAAAGAGTCAATTCAACATTGTTCAGACTGAAAGATCACTATTCACTAATTACATGTCTTTAAGTCCAAGTAATGATATTCTAGCTGCGGCTGGGGCAGTTAGGGTGGACTTGTTAGCATTAGGAACGTAACGAAGGTTTTTAGCTACTTCTTGTAACAAAAACTGTTTCTATTCCTCTTGATTGGTTAGTACTCCATTGAATGCTTGACTCAGGGTCACTCCACGCTCGGCTGCATCATTGACGACTTTCAAACTTGCAACTTTCTTCTGGCCAACAATGTAGTTGTTATAAATCAGAAATCAGAAAGTTTATTTTGTTGTAGTGTTGGACAGAAGGCTATTCTGTTGTTATCGTGTTAAGTGCTGCAACCATGACTAACTTCATTTCAGATGAAACATCATTGTCAAAAAAAAAAACCTACCAGAATTTCACTCAAATACCACAAGTGTTCAGATAATGATTTTATTGCTGCTTTGGCAACGGTGTCATTTGTTTCCTTGTAGTTCTCCAATTGTTGAAGTAGTGCAAATCTCTATGGGGAGCAGATGTAGCACATGGTGATGTAAAGCAAGAATTCAGGTAGACCTTAAGTATCAAAGTGTTGAAGTGACCCAGTGATGACCATTCACGTGCAGTAAGTTGAAACTGAGAACGCCAAATGAACATCTTAAGGCTGTAAATCAGTTTTGCCATCCACCGGGCCCGGTGATAAGCTCCAGGAGCCAGAATCTTTTCATCTGCACCACAAGCTGCACCTAGAAAAAGAAGTGACAGTTGCAGAAGCTCACGATAATCATCTCTGGGCTGAAACACTGTTAGCTGATGCTGGATGAAGTGAATGAGTTCATCCCGAACTGGATTGAGAACCACTGCAATTAATCTACATCCATTCCACTTGCATACATTGATGTGTCAATTGAGCCCCAATATTTACGAAAACTTTGGAATAACTTGATATTTGGTCCACTAGATGGACCCATCAGTGAATAAAACACCTTTACCACAATGAGTTCCATTATATGGCGCCTGCACGCTAAGCTGATCTATTCTCTGCCAAGTTTCTTCTCCAGAAGAATGCAGGCACCTGCATTTATGCCAGTGTTACTAGTCGTAGTGTCGAAACAGATGAACTTGATGTTATCAGCAATGTTCCACTCTTGAATAAGATTAAACACTGCTGTTGCCTCGGCCTGTCCAGTTCCATTTGGCAATTTCGGTACTCCCAGCAACTTCATTGTTCCATCACCGGATGCCAGAACAGCAAGACGATCAATTAACTCTTTGGATGTTAATGCAGGCAACATTTTTCCATCCCAGTGCGCAGTTAATGGGCAGTTTGGATGAAACGATGCATGAATATCTGTAGCTGCTGCTTCACGATGTTTACGTTGACTATGTCTGACTGATTCCATGTTAATCGCCAGGGCTGCAGTACTGTGGCCAAGTGATACTGCTGCTGCTGGAATTATGTAAACTTCGTTCTTGTCACTGATTTTACTTCTGTAAAATGCAGATACCAAACCTGGACTCACAATATTGGTGGATCGGAAAATCCTCACTGGTTTAGTAGACACTTCAGGTGGTTCGGGGAGTTCATCAGGATCACTGTGATCAAAACCATCGGTGATCTTAGCCTCTGTGTCACTGTCATTGCTGGCACTAAACAGCCTCTGTGTCACTGTCATTGTTGGCATTAAACTCCATCTTCTTTGCCTCATGTTGAATCCGCTTAGCCTCCTTTTCCTTACGATATTCTTGCTCTAAGCATCTTTTATGAGACCTTTGTTCTTTCCGAGTTAGTACCATATCCACTGGACCCATGCAACCACGCCTCCCTTTCTCTCTTTGTGCTTCAAGAAATTTTATGTCTTCATGTACCTGCATCTTAGTTAAAGCTTCAGCATGTGCAGCATCAAACAAATAAGTATATCTTTCAGTAAATTGGTGCCCCTTTTGCTTTAGTATCTGTTCTGCGGGATACGTTTTTTCTTATTCCAATCCATGCTGAATGGAGATCCTTTATCTTGGCAATTATATGCCATTCTTTGCGAACTGGAATGCGTGCCTTATGCCAGAACTGAACAACTTCTTTCATTGTCACTGTGGCACTAGCAGTAATATATATTGCACTGACATGAAAATATAAATAAGTAAGAGAAAGTATATAAATAAGTAACAGAAATTGCCTTCGGTTTGCCTTGTGTGTCAAATACAGGCATTTTCGCATATAATATAAAACTTCGACTCCTTTGAGCTACCTCTAAATATCACTGTATCTTCATGAAACTTGGTAAAATTACTTAACATAACAAAAGGAAAAAAATTAGGGGGTGGGACAGTGAAACTTTAATATATATATATATATATATATATATATATATACATACATATATATATATATATACATACATATATATATATATATATATATATATATATATATATATATATATATATATATTACTTTCTAAAAGCTAAATTGTTACAGTTCAAACTTGATTTATTATTTTAAGAAAATGGGTCGGCACTTCGACAGCGACAACACTCTCTCTTTCTTGAATCGCACCCAGCTACGTATTGGGTTTTTGAGCATGCACGCTGCTGGTTCTGTGAAAGGCACTAAAACAGTGGCGTAGCGAGGGGTGGGCAAGGGGGCATCAAGCCCCGAGCGCTACTCACAAAAGGGTGCCAAATGGTATATTTTGCATATACTATTATAGGGTTTTTGAATGGAGGGGGGGGCGCTAAAAAGGTGTTGTGCTCCGGGTGCGAGTTATGTTCACTACGCCACTGCACTTAAGTTTGGCAAATGTTGCTCTTGACTGGCAAACGAGTAAGTTCTGAATGTGGCTGACCCCATCACACACATTTGCGCCAGTTGGTGTTATTTACAATATAAAATTTAAAATTATGAGAAGAAATTTATAAAACTTAAAAAAAAAAATAACAACAACAACTCTATAACCACCAGCGTCGTATCAGGCTTGTGGGTTTTTGTTTACTAGAAGCGCCTTACTATGCCCGTCAAATATTTTGTGGTTGAGCTTCCATTGTTTTACATACCCCACTATTTGTAATTTTATTATTAATGTATGCATTTGTTATTTTTTTACAATCAGACAACGACCCTGTGGTGGTCTAGATGTGCTTGTTTTAACATCCCCACCCTACCATAATAATAGCACAAGGGAAGTACCGCACCCCTGCATTTCATTACTTTAGCGACACCGGGTTACAAGAGAAACAAGAAGTCCACTCGGGAACTTGATTCGAGTATCGTATTAGTAAGGAATATATTATATTATATTTACCAAATATTTTATGTTCTGGTCGGAGCCATTCTACCCTTGGCGGAAATCTTGCCAAGTTTTTCAGGGGCTCAAGAATAAAAGAATCTACCAGGGCCATGATTTCTCCTTATGAATACATGATAATCACCATTTTGTCAGAACCGTTTGATTTATATACATGTATCACTTATAGCTCCTTACTAGTATGAAGTCTCATCAAAACTCTGTAAAGGAAATTCACATAGGACCCTCACGTCTCTTGGATAACTTATTCCGTTCCTCCAAAATAGTCCCAAGATGGATATATACGTGTCGTATTCATATAGTTTTTCTCTCTAATAATTAGTGATATGTAGCTTAAAATAATCTTAATAAACCCATTTTTTTAAAAATTACGTCACGTGGCCACTTTGTCAATACTTTGCCTTAAAAACAGCCTTGGTTATGATCAATACAGATATACAAGTCTAACAAAAAATAAATAAAGCAAAGAATCTAGTTGTTTTGTTTGTGTAAAAAGATGTTTATTTAGATGGTCAATCAGCCAAATTACTCAGATAGCTGTTCAAATCAGTGGGACACATGGAGCGCCTCTGGTCAGTAGTTTGGACTGCAAAACACTGGAGGGGCGAGCATTGGGAGAATTTGAGATGTCATGGGGTAATCGAGGGTAAAGGGGGAGAAATAAAATCTGTAAACAAAATGTAATGAATGGAGTAATCTGAAAATAATTTATAAGAAAATCTACAAAATGCATTCAAATTTGATAACAGAACTCAAAAGATTAGTACACGTAAAAAACAAAATTACAATTATGTTTACACAATTGAAAATGAAATTTAAATGTAGGTAACATAAACATCCTGCAGTAATTTTTTTGAAAGTAAAGTTTATAATAAGTCAGTCAGTCAAGCATAGTTATTGTTATTTCCTCCCTTGTTCATTTAAAGAATCAAAATGCATTTTCTATTTTCTTTTTAAGCCAATCAAGATAAGAACAATGAAAAAAAAAACATAATTTAAAAAAAAAATAGTTATGTTTGAAAATTAACAATCATTTCATTTGAATTATCATTAAACAAAAGTTTAGATTATTCAAATTTAAATATATACATAGCCCTATACATATATCTTGAAGACAATAAAGACTATAAAAGCTAACTATAACATTTTTTTTTTAAATTTGGTCTCAAGATTTTTAAACCATTTGTTTACAAATCACAACTTAATTTTGTTAAAAAAAAAAAGAAAAAAAATTAAACATCCAAGATAACAACATAGTTTGAATATTGTTAGTTAAAAACCAAGAAGTCAGAAAACAGTACAATAAATTTGGCTTCTTCATTAAATAAAGATTCAAATATTCATTTCACATTCCAGACTTATAAGCAAAAGAAAAAGACTTTCACATTGTGATCAAACAACTGTTGTAGCCTCAGTTTAAATCTTTGTTACTTAGGAAAATATATTCACTTTAAATAAAAAAAATACATCACATTAATTCTCCTTTTCTAGATTCAAACTAATAAAAAAGATTAAAATAAACAGCTTGAAGTCTACAACAACTTCTTAGAGCTGTAGAGCATTATTTAAGTCTAAAAGAGCTAATGATATATCTTTGACATTGGACAAAAATACCCTTTGTCAGGGGTGGAAAAATCTTTTCTTTTCTTATTTTAATGCTTTGGAAACCAAAAAAAAAACATTATCTTTGTATTTTTAGCTCAGTTAATTTCTTTGGAATAAAATGTAATGAAAGTGGAAATGTGGAATAACAAACCTGACAAAAAATATTTTTCTACCCCTGTGCTGATTTTAATTTTCTCTTCATACCTGAAATTCAAATGTTGAAACTAATGCTATGTTCTTTCTAAATTACAACTACATTACATTTATGAGCATTACTTGTTATCATAAGTCCATCCCATTACATAAAAGGTTTACAAAACTAAATGCATTATAGATATAGGTAAAGTAGTGCTTCTAATTAATTAGAGAAGTTTTAAATAAGTGCCAAAATAAAAGGGAAAAAGCAATGTAACATCTTAAATTTTATCGTAGCCATTACCTTAAACTACATAATCACAAACCACAAGATCAAAAGTGCAAAGAGGAAGGCATAAATCAATGGCAAAAAAAATGTGTATAAACAACAGCTTATCTATTTTCTAAATGTGACAATGCAAACATTAGTTTATTGAAATAAGACAAATGGTTTTAAAATACATTTTACTTATACATTTTGAGTTAAAAAAACGATTAATTTTTTTTTTGAAAGAGAATAAATGCAATAGAATAGACTTGTACTGACATTGTAATAATTATCAATGAGAGTACTAAAGAAATTCTAATGTAAAAGCAGTCATCAACACTCTCAAAAAATAAAATATAAAACAGTTATTGACAATTTTAAATCAATACATTTCAAAGCCTGTGAACATGATTACCCACACCAGCATTTATTTTTACATTGGAAAAAGTTTTAAAATATATGTACATATTTGCACTCAGGTATCACAATGTATTAAAAAAAATATCTGTCGTTGCACATTTTGATTTGTGAGAAATAGAAGAAATGATTCTAGCCTTATATTGTGTGTCACTACCACAACATATGAAGAAATTATAGTAAGCTAAAATGGTTTGTCACTTCTACTACAGATGAAGAAATTTGAATAACCTTAAATTGTAGTTCACCTCCATTACTAAAAATTCTGAGCAACAAACAAAATACAATAATAAAGATAAACAAAGAAATACAAAATTATAGCCAAAAAAAAAACAAACTGAAACTGAAAATAGAAAAATAAATGTTGAGAGATTAATATATTCTGTATTTAAAGGATTTCAAACAATGTATGAATTTTTTTTCTCAATTTTAAGTGTTTCAACCTGGCATGAAATAATGCCATTAAGATTTTATCTCTCGTTCCCCATCCTGTATTTCTAAAATTCTTCAGTTCACATTGAATAAAAGCTAAATTTTAAATGATAGTGCTTTTAAAAAAGGAAAAAAACTAAGTTTACTAGGATTGCAATTTAAAAAAGAAAAATGAAATCACTATTATGCAAAAATGACAACAAAATGTTTACAAAGCAAACAAAACCAATTATTTGTATAAAAAATTACTTTGAAACATGTTTGTGACAATTTTTATTATGCTTACCAATTAAAAGTTTCTTTTCTTTTTTCTAAATTGTTTTATAATAAAGTGTATTTATACTCAAGTATGTGAAGGGAAAAATGTAATCTTTCATTACTTCAAAATATGCAAGGATTATTTTAACAGATCTACATTTATTCTTCAGGAATGTCTAAATTTGCCACTAAAAAGCCATTAAAATGATTGGTTCTCAACTGTTGACTATTTTTGGTTGTTTTTAAAGATCCTATGAGTTAAAAAGCTTTGTTACACATTTAACTCTTTTTTTATACTAAAGTCACCTATAAAAAAAGGAATTGTAATAATTTATTTATACCTTTAAATGAATCTAGTACTAAAAAAAAATATTAATACATTCTTCAGTATTATATGTTGGCTACTTATAAATTATTAAAATTTGCTCATTGATGGTATTTCCCATAATCTTCTGGATGAAAATGAGGTATATTATGTTAAATGCCAATTCAAAGATAAATATTCACATAATTCAACTAAGAGATCACTGTGAAGTTAAAGATAAAAAAAAGTATATGACAACATGTTACAAGATATTTATAGTTCCTTGCAAGTTAGTTTGTTAAAAAGACTCATGCTTAATAAAAAGAATGCATCACATTATCAATAAATGGCTTTGAATTATACAAATATTTGAATGTTGTTGATATATGTACAAGAGCAGTATATGGACACACACAACCAAACATTAACATATTTTAAAAAAAAAAGTTCTTACAAACTTAAAATGGCATGTTACAAAATAATTGTAATTCAAAAGTTGGTTTTATAAAGATGTCAACATGAATCTCTGTCTTGCTATTAATAAAAGTGAACTGAATTAAAAACAAATTTTTATTAAAAAAACATAAATTATTAGATCTCATTTGCATTTTTATATTTTTAATTAATTTTTGAATGTTAAATGCAGCTTTGGAAAAGCAATCTAACTAACAGTGATCATTTGATATTTATTGTGAAATTAGAAGATTGTAATTCAAACAAATTTATAAATGTTGTAAATTTTAAACTCATTATCTGCATTTTGAATTATAAAAAGCTATTTGATACAGAAAAAAACCCATTACCATGCATGTATATTTTAAAATAAAAGTATTGTTCTTTTTATAAAAGATGTTTAACTAGTGGTAATAAAAAAAAATGTCAGTTTTATACATCAATTTATAAAAAATGAAAAAATAGAAAAAAGAAATTATAGAATAAAGAAAAAAAAATGCAGTCTAATTTTTCAATGGTAATGAACATTTTATAACACAAGAGTTGTACAAAATCACAAAAAGACATGACAGTCAATGTAATGAGTTAGGTCAATGAGCATTGTTAAACCAAATATGTTAAAAATAATGCTATACATGCATATTCCTGATATTAATATAGATCAAAAGGAATATAAGCTGCCAGGTATCTAGATTTCAAATTCTTTCTGCTAACAAAATCTGTTTAGATATTTGGTGTGTCAAGAAGCTTCTATCTATTGCAATAAATGGAATTCACAAGGTAACAGTTAATAAGGATATTAATAAAAGACCTGGAAGTAATCAGTTGACGATGAGCCCGGCATTCAGGACTGGCAATGACATTACTGAAGAAAACTGTGCAAAACCATCTCTGCTGGACTACCAAGAGAGTCAGATAGAACAAGCTCAATGTTAACAATATTTTGTTGATAACAATCTAATAAATTTGATAATAATTTTATATCCATACTATACTGCACACTCACTACACTGTTCAAAGCAGTGTGCTAATACTGTTCATATTTTTTTAATAGTTTAATTATCTATTCACTAATTTATTTATAGAAATGTAAAAAGAATTAAACTTTTTGGTTTCTTTTTTTTTGTAACGTGAAATGAAAAAAAATGTCTGATTATTAAATTAATCTTTACCAGTGGTTCATTATAAAATCGTGTTTTTGTTGTTAGTATTACATTGTAAATAATAGTAGGTTTAAAATGTGTCTACTCATCCAAAGCTAACAATAAACAGTTGTAAAAGTTTTTTTTATCATTTTAGACAACATAAAGGTTTCTAAAGAAAGAACAAAGAGATAAAAAAAATCAATGGGTTTTTATGCTATGACATATTTCAATTTGTAAAACTGGTGTATAGGGTGAAACAAAACCAATAGGTTTAATACAGGGACTATAAAACGATCATGACCACATGGCACATGCAATGAACATCTGAATTAAATATAAAAGTGGTCTTTTGCATTTAAAAATGGTAAAAAATAAAAATTTCTAAAAAAAAAAAAATTAAAAAAAGACAACTAAAATATTTTTTGTACCTAATAAAAAATGCGATTTCT
Source organism: Bulinus truncatus (assembly GCA_021962125.1). NCBI lineage: Eukaryota > Metazoa > Mollusca > Gastropoda > Planorbidae > Bulinus > Bulinus truncatus. The sequence goes on from JAGDYQ010000061.1 coordinate 920,068, forward strand.
TGCATTCATAATTTTTTTTACATTTAGCAGAAACAGAAAAATTAAATACTAATTTAGTTCAGAAATACTGTACAATTTTAAAGTATTATCAGAAATTAAGTCCCCTTGCTTTAGTTTTTTTTAAGTAAAGGTCTTAAACTAAGTTAAAAATGTTTGGCCTATACAGCTTTTCTTTTTCTTTCAGATTATTTATGTTTAAATGTAAAATGCAAAAGTAAAATGAATAAATCAGCAACAATTTTTTTTCTTTTTTATGTAATAAATAGAAAAACTGTAAGCTTTAAAAACAGGATGATTGATATCTATAGCACTAGAAAAATGTAAATAATTCATTTAAAGTCAGAAAAAAGTTTTCTTGTTTGCACTTTTGATCACATTTTGGAAGAGTCTCATTAAGATGCACGTATACAACAGCAAAGAAATAAACAAAAGCTATTTACAAAGAATAGATGAGCATTCACATTTTACCTTTCACCTATTACTCTCATAAACTTAATGGAAACATGAACAAACATAGATAAATTCAACAGGACTTGGTATATTACATCATAAATAATAATTCCAGTTCCCAATTGATAATGCTATTTTGAGAAAAAAAAATATTATAACTTTGTAATTTTCAGAATTTTTAATGATGAATCTCATTGATCTGTATACAGGTGTAACCTTGTTTCATAGAATATTTCACAATGTTATATTAATTCCTTGAAACAACTCAGTACTCTTGATAGCCTTAAGAATTGTAACATTCCGATGTACATTCCCCTAGAACTTGAATAATCCTTGATGAATCATGTAACAACATTTTAAAGTGTAATTTATGCAGTATGTTTACATGCTTTGCTTCTTTTAAAAACACCTATAATAAAAAAAAATGAATGTGATGTTGCTGATTAGTTATAATAGAATGAAATCAATCAATAAAAATGGGGTTTGGGAGGTTTGGTATGTGCACTACAGTTAATCCTTGAGATTACAAATTTTAGTCTTTTGAGTGTGAATTAAAAAAAAAAAATTAAATTATGCAAGAAGCAAAGAAAAGTAGCTCAAAAACCATCTTGCCAGTCAGTGTTATAAAGTGGATATTCTGACAATGTCCCCTTTGTTGGAGGTAGAAGGCAAGAGTGAGCTATGAGCAGGCAATGTATCAGGTACTGACTGTGAGCTCCCAGTTGAATTGGGGCTAGAAACTAGCGCTGTAGTTATATTTTGGTGGCTTGTTGAAGATAGCCTGGAGCCCATGTTTGGCTCACTGCCGGACACTGGGCAAGCATTTCTGAGCCCACCTATAAAATTTGGCTGATAGTTGGCATAAATGTCCTGGGAGCTGCTGGACTTGTTGTTGAGTCCGTTGCCACCTTGGTTGTGGTTGATGTTTGAGAAACCTTGAACTCCAAGGACGTTAACTCCACTCGATCTGGATTCTGTTTTGGAAGCGGGAGATAACCGAACCCTGACATCGTTCATCTCTTGATGTTCAATGTTGAGCCTAGAGTGGTGGTGGGAACGATTCTGAAATGTAATAGTTATCATAATTTTAGCAACAGTTAATAAGACTGTAGGCTACAAACATGTGCTGCACAAGGATCAATAGGTTTGAACTATTGTTACTATACAAGTAGCGTAAACTGTATATTGTGTTCATGTGCATGATGTTATCAACCAGTGGGAGTCGAATTTAAATAGATCATCTTTTTTTTCAACGTAATACAAGTAAATAAAAAAAAATAAGTATATTTAAAAATGAGCTTTCTTGTTGCACTTGGGCGTCATTTATGGGGGGAGGAGGGTAATAACGTTACATTTTCACCATAGTTCTTCATTAAAAGAGACCATCATGTGTCTTAAGGAAATAAACCACCATAGTTCTTCATTAAAAGAGACCACCATGTGTTTTAAGGAAATAAACCACCATAGTTCTTCATTAAAAGAGACCTTCATGTGTCTTCAGGAAATAAACCGCCATAGTTCTTCATTAAAAGAGACTACCATGTGTCTTAAGGAAATAAACCACCATAGTTCTTCATTAAAAGAGACCATCATGTGTCTTAAGGAAATAAACCACCATAGTTCTAAATGGAGATAGTCCACTATAGTCCTTAATAGAAATGCTCTACCATACTCCTTAAAGGAAATGGACGCCTTCAGTTTTAAACAAAAAACACAACATAAGTTCAAGTAGAAGCTCTGCTCTGTAAGCTTGACATAGCCATGTCGATATTTGCACCATTTTATAAATTGAAAGTATTCTACACAGATAATAAATACACTTTATTCTCTCATGTTATAAAAAATATTTATCACAGGGCCGTTGCAAGGGAGGGTGCAACCAGTACACCAGAGAGTAGCCCAGCAGATTTATTTTGTTTACATTTATTTGCTCGTAACGAAGCACTGCGCTTTATTTTTCATACATGACTATAGATTAAGAAAATACATTTGAAAGAGGCTAGCTAGCGTGTTGTAAGAAAACTTTACATTTTTGGTATTATCCTCGTCATTTAAAGTTTTCTTTATGTTCTGTTGTCCACACCCCCCCCTCCACAACCAAGCTATATTAGACCCAAATGAGCCAAGCGCATAAGTAGCCCTTGTTAAAGAATGATATTATCTCTTATGTAGGTATGTGGAATTCCGACATTTTACGACAATTTTTTTTTTCCCGACATGTTGAGACAATGTTTTCTAAAAAAAAAACAAAAAAACAATAGGGTTGTTTACTTTGTAAACATAAATCCGGCATTGAAAAAAGAAATTCATGAGTGAATTATTACAACAAAATGTTTAATTTATATGCATTTACAAATATCTTTATTATTAGCTGTTTTATTTATATTTCATGCTTCTGAAAAATACGTTTTCAAAAGTATATTTGTCTAATATTGAAGATTTACTTTGATTTCAATGAAAATCAATTGTCATCTGGAGAAATTTTTTATCTACCTACTTTCAAAATTTCATTGAAAAATGAGTTTAAGCACATAGAAAATTTCTTTTGTCAAACATGATAATGTCATTAAAACTATTTGATGGGAAAGGGGGGAAAGGGAGTTAACTCTCACTTGAATGTATGTTTTAAGACTAGTCACATGATGCAAAATAAATTAATTGATTGGTTAATTGCTGACCTGGTAAAAAGGGTTTTCTAGTGACCCTAGATATCATTGGCTGTGGCTATGTTTGGACCTTTTTATCTTAAATTTTAGGCTGTGCAATTTTTAACATAGTTTTATAAATGCAATAATACAGAATATTTTGTCGTAAATAGTATATTTCTATAGCTTTTTAGATACAATTTAATCTGGTCAGGGCCGGCGCCAGAGTATTCGCCGCCCTAGGCGAACCTGTCGCACTCCGCCCCCTACTAAAGGCAACTAAAAGAACTAATATTTAAAGTAATATTATCACTTTCACGAAGGAAAACTATGCTGTCGTTTGTTTCAATAACTATTTAAGTTGCAACAGAATCTATACAATGTCATGCATAATTGTGTTTTATGGCTATAGGCTACTATCGTAGGCCAATAAAATAAATCTATAATTAAATTTCAAAACTTTATTTTTCGCGCTTTTGCTTTAGAAAATGTAGAAACGAGTTCCATCAGATTAATGTCTCATGTTCGATCGACACAGTAGCTAATCCAACAAGTCTTTCTTGTTGCATGGACATTCTCAAATATGTTTTCATCAGTTTTGAGTTTTGAGAAGCTTCGCTCACCACTGGCCACAGAAACTGGACGTGTCAAGAGGATTCGGAGAGATATAACAGTGTTGGGCACACTATCTGTTAGATTATTTTTCAATATAAAGTTTAGTACATCCTGTGGCGATGCACACCTTGCAACTCGTCTTGAAATGGCTCTCAGTTCACTGCTGATATCAAATGCGTCAATATCTTTGGAGTCTCCATGTCGCAAAGCTTTCTCAAGATTCAAACAATGTTCCGTAATTTCCCTGCTAGTTTTATTTTGTAAACTATGAACATCTACAGGAAACCAAACATCAAACTAATATTTTGCATCAGAGTGAACCTTTCATCAACCGATTGTATGGCCGTGTCAAGAACAGCGAAGTAAAAGTTTACTTTGAATTTGTCTTTTGGATCATTAATGGGTTCGTCGTCATCTACTTCATATGGAAATTGTTTCTTCTTTCTTCTGATACGGGCTGGTTCGGGTTCAAAAAATGCAGGTATCTCTAAATTGACTGCGATTTCAGCTGCATCTACCAGTGTTTTCTTATACTCTGTGTCATTTCTGTGGTTTACGAGAAACTTCTTTGTTTCAGCCAGATAATTGATGGCGCCATGTATATCTAATTCTTTATTTTTGAAGTTGTTTACTAATCATCTTGATCTCAAACAACACGTCATACCACACAACCAGAGAAACGACAAACTTAAAACTAAAAAGGGCTTTTGCAATAACCCGCGCATCTGTTCGTGATGCTCCTGTTAAATTTGTGTCATTAGCAATTTCTGCCAGAGCATCGTAGATATCACCAAGCTGATAGCGAAAAGGTTTTAAAGCATCAATTCGACTTTCCCATCTTGTTTCACTCAGTGGTTTACCAGTTAGATTAGAAACATGTCAAGTTAAAACTTCCCAACGGCGAGTTGATGCAGCAAAGAATGTATAAACACGTTGCACTACATCAAAGAAGGTTGTTGCTTCTAAGCAACATTTTGCGGCATCATTTACAGCCAAATTCAAGGTATGTGCACAGCAAGGAACAAACAATGCTCGTGGACATCTAAAATTCTTCTTTGGACACCATTGGCTTTTACCTTCAAATTGCTGCTATTGTCATAGCCTTGACCGCGTACATTTTCGAAAGTTAAAGACATCTCTTCTAACTGCTTATGAATAGTTTCAGTCATGCCAGCACCATTTGACTCTTTTAGAGGCACAAAACCCAAGAAATGTTCCTTTGCAGATGATGGTGCCGCAGTGTCATTTTCTGGATTTGAAATCACATCCACAAAGCGAATGATCATGGTCATTTGTTCAACATGACCAGCATCTGGTGTGCAATCTAGAATTATTGAAAAGTACTTAGCATCACGAGCAGAAGCCAGAATATTTCTTCGCCCAACCATGCGGGACAACAGCAGCAGCCTGCATGAGGCAATCCTATAAATATAGATAGATGTGTCGCGTTTGTGGAATTCCCAAATACGTCATAGAAAGCATGACGCATTCAACAACGTTCGACAACTCCCGTTGTTTTCTGATTTCTTTTATAAAACCAGATTATTTTAATTTCTAATATGACGTTTTGTCCTTTTATTTAGTGAAACATATTAAGAATTTCAATATTAATAGACTCTTAGCACTAAAATATTATTCAATCCATGTATTACTAAAGGACTTCAATTGTTTTAATATTTCTATTTTTACGTATCTTTTACTACCACGGCTGCCGCCCCGGAATTTTTGCCGCCCTAGGCGGCCGCCTAGTCCTGCCTAGTGGTTAAACCGGGCCTGAATCTGGTACTAAAGTTAAAGTATTCCTTTTAGAATTGTCAAAGTTATGATAGTTTAAAGTGACAAGTCAATTTGTGACTCAGTATTTCTTCTTTGTCTGTTGTAACAAAAAATCACCCACTAAAAGCTTTACATTTTTTTTTCACAATTAACTGACTGCCAAGTTGATTATATCAATGGAAAGCTCTCGCAATGCTCTTTTCTTTGACGCATATAAACACATGGTCTATATAATTTTAAATTTTCATGTCACATACCTATCTCAAGAGTCTAGACTCTTTGTTTTTGCAGAACAATTTTTTTTATAAACAGTCAATCTAAGTTACTACCTAGTTCCTACTGTTTATATTTTTATTTTGCCATTCAGACTGTAGAGCAAACTGAGAATTACTCAGGGGCCCTGGGCTAAAATGATTTAACTGTTGGGGACTGTCAGAGAAGGTCCAAGTTAGGGGCCAAAGACAGCTCTAACACATTTTTCAATTTATAATAAAATCCCCCATATATATATATATATATATATATATATATATATATATATATATATATACATATATATATATATATATATATACATATATTTATATATAAATACATTTATATATACATATACATACACACACATATATATATATGTATATATATATATATATATATACATATATATACATATATTTATATATACATACACACAAACATATATATATACACACACACACACACACACATATATATATATATATATATATATATATGTAAATGTCAAATTTGGAGAATTAAAAAAAATATTTTCACTTCGCAGTGGCTACGCCAGCTGTACTCTGTATTTTTTTTTTCGGGATATAGCAATTTTTTTAAATTTTTGTTTCCGGGGCTAGGAACAGGGCTAGGAATAGGATTAGAGATAGGGTTAGGGATATGGTTAGGAATCCAGCAATCGCGCATGCGCACAAAAAATAGTCCGTCTATAGCGCTAGAGTGCATGCGCGTAGGCTGTATCCGTAGCCACTGCGTTTTCCACTTTCCTGTATACAAAGAGTCAGACACTCAGACTGATACAATACACACGTGACATACAGACATACCTTATGATTTTTGTGTTTGGAAGATTTCGAGAACCGTTTACCACAGCACCGAGATTTTTTCCCTTTAGAAATCAGGGACGGATCAGGAGATGGAGGAGGGGTCGAAGATGGTTTAGTCCCTCCGCTGTTGAACGTCATGTCCATCTCAACGAACTCCCTGTCCTGTTAGGATAAAAAGGAATAATTTGTTTTAAAGCTCTTTATCTATAGAGCATTTCGTTTTATAACTTGTGCCTTAGGAAAATATTGCTTTCTGACAAGTAACTATGTAACATTTTGTTCTAGCCTGAAACTAGTAACACTGGAATTGTATTTTTTGAAACCTGTATCTTTTCATCTCAGCAGACTAAATCTTTTAGTTATTTTAATGAATTCTATTTTACAACACCCACGCTCAAATACTTTTTTTTCGTAGATAAAATAAAAGAAGAAAACAAGGGAAGTAATTTGACAACGCTTCAGACTTGCTGGTTTTTTTAAAATTAAATTTTGAGATGCTTGCAAAAAAATAAAATAAAATAATTATGATTTAATATACCTATTTCTTACTTGAAATATAATTTTCAACTAAGAACAGACCATTAGATAGAAATCTACTGGCGATATTTTATTAGTTGATGTTTATAAAACACTGAACAAAAAATGCGAAACATAATCTTTTACCGTTGTTCTCTCTAGACAAGAAAGTAAATGATGATGTTGCATCTCAAAGATGTCGTGTTTGCTGTACTCCTCAAGTTCAAGGCCAGCCTCGCGGGCCAACAAGGCCTCCTCAGCCCGTTTCTTGGCACTGATGAATCCAGCGCTACTTGCATTTTTAGCCATGTTGATTCTTGTTTCCCGCGCTTTCTTTAAACGTAAAAAAAAGATGTTACAATATTACAATGTAAATTGAATAAAAATAATTATCATTTGTGACAATTTAGTACTATCTATCTATCTATCTATCTATCTATCTATCTATCTATCTATCTATCTATCTATCTATCTATCTATCTATCTATCTATCTATCTATCTATCTATCTATCTATCTATCTATCTATCTATCTATCTATCTATCTATCTATCTATCTATCTATCTATCTATCTATCTATCTATCTATCTATCTATCTATCTATCTATCTATCTATCTATCTATCTATCTATCAATCTGTCCAGTGCCGGCTTTAGGTATAGGCGATATAGGCAGCTGCCTAGAGCGGCATTAATTCAAGGAGCGGCAAATTCCAGCAAAATAAAATCAAATCAAAAATGTTAAAATTTAAAAATAAAATAATTGAATTTGAGAAAGTGTAAAATTAAATAAGAGCACAAAATAGCTTAGGATGGCGACAACAAATAAGTCACGTGGATTAAGGCTCTATTTTAATTCATTACATCACTATTATGATATCACTATTTTCAAAAATTATTTTCTTATTTTGCATTTAACAAAATTAGATTCAGATATCATGGAGGATCATGCTAAATGGCCAGATATAAGTGATAATATTCGTTGTTTTCTTATTCAGCATGATCCATAGCAGATCAAATTTGAGTCTGTTTATCCAAAAGATGAAAGTGGCAGACAATTTTCTAAATACCACTATACACGCAAACAGGCTAAAGGAGAAACTTTAAAAAAGGAAATGGTTGATGTATTCTACTTCAGTAGATAAGGTATTTTGTTTTTGCTGCAGAATATGTAACAGGAGTAAATCTGCCTTAGCAACACATGACAGTTTTGACTGGAAAAATATGTCAATTATATTAATTGCAGCATCATGAAAAATCTCCAGATCATTTAACCAGTTATCATGATTGGAAAGAACTAAAAATGAGGATAACAAATAATAAAACTATTGGTGACGTGAATCAGCACCTTATAAATCGTGAAGCGAAACACTGGAAGGATGTATTAGAAAGTATAATATCTTTGGTCAGAGTACATGGAGTTCAAAATTTACCCCTGAGAGGGCAGTCTGATCGGTTATATACACCTCATAATGGAATTTTTTTTAAAATTTGTTGAAGTTATTGCTGATTTTGATCCGGTAATGAAAGAACATATAAGACGTATAAAATCAGATGAAATTCAGGACCATTATTTAGGAATAATATTCAGAATGAGATCATTCAACTGATGAGTAAGAAGATAAAATAGCAAGCGATAAATCATCTAAAAAATGCAAAATGTTATGCTATAGTTCTCGATTGCACACCAGACGCCAGTCACAAAGAGCAGATGACAATGATTGTTAGATGTGTTACAGCAAATGAATCAGCAAATGACAAACCTTCAGAAGTTTCTATCAATAAACACTTCATTGAATTCGTAGAACTTGAAAAGAAAAATCTACAGGTGCAAGTACATGTATGGTGGAAATTTTACTTAAAGAACTGTCATTTGTCTATATGATATGAGGGGACAAGGCTACGATAACGGAGAGAACATGCGGTAATACATAATGGTGTCCAAGCAAGAGTTAAAGAGGTAAATCGAAGAACCTTTTATGTCCCATGCAATGTGCATTCGCTGAATTTGGTGGTGAATTATGACGTAAACTGTTGTTTGGAAGCTGTAGGGATTTTTGAGATAATTCAAAATATATACACTTTTTTTCTGCACCAACACATCGCTGGAATGTATTGTTAGAATATGTCAAAAACAAAGAGGCAGCAGGTTTAACTGGGAAAGTCAAGTTAATGCTGTGAAGGTAATTTGATACCAAACAGTTGAAATTTACGATGCACTCTTGTTTCAATTGCTGATGACACTTTCTGGACCGCGAGGAACCCATTTCCGTGCAGAAGCTAAGGGAATAGCACAAAATATACTCGATTTCAAGTTTATTTGTTCATTAGTGATTTGGTATGGTGTTTTATTTGAAATCAATATATCTAGCAAAACATTTCAAGAAAAAGATCTTGATTTAAAGAAACCAACTCAACAATTGAATGCAACTAAAACTATGCTCCAGAATTATAGTCAGATGAAGGTTTTGCCAAAGCAATTACAACAGCTAAATCATGGGCTGAAGAATTTGGTATTGAGTGCAATTTCAATACGGAAATACAAATAAGATCTCGACTAAGAAAGAGACAATTTGACTATGAAGTTTCAGATGATCCAATTCTCGAGCCAGAAATGAATTTCGGAGTACATTTTTTAAACCAGATATGATCGATTTATGCAGTTAACATCTCATAGCGATTTATTTGGATTTTTGTATGACATTAAAAAACTGGAGAAATGTGATAAAAGAGAGGTTTTCAAAGATTGCATGGACCTTCAATTAGCTTTAACATCTGAAAACGAAGATTCAGCAGACATTAATGCAACAGAACTGTGCGATGAATTATTTGATTTATCAAGGCATAAAAATCAAGCCATAGAGTTATTTATATTAGACTATCTATGTGGAATAGGCTTGGTTGCCTAGAGTTGTATTAGACTATCTATGTGGAATGGGCTTGGTTGCCTAGAGTTATATTAGACTATCTATGTGGAATGGGCTTGGTTGCCTAGAGTTATATTATACTATCTATGTGGAATGGGCTTGGTTGCTCTTTTTCCGAATGCGTACGTGACATTGTGAATTTCGCTAAACTCCCGATAACAGTGACGAGTGCAGAGAGAAGCTTTTCGAAGCTCAAACTCATAAAAACATGTCTTCGTTCTACCATGTCTCAGGATCGTTTGGTTGGTTTAGCTACAATCTCTATAAAGAAAACGGTTGCAGAAGATTTGGATCTGACCGAAGTAATTGAAGTTTACTTCTGCAAAAGCTAGAAAAGCATATTTTTCTTGAATTCTCTTCAATCTTTTTAATGCTTAATAAACATAACATTTCATTGTTTTTTTTTATTTGTCATTATTTTAAAAAAAAAAAAAAAAAAAAACTTCCTAAAATACACTACGTATACTTAAAACTCTTAACTTTTATAAAGTTGCCAAATTTTAAAAATTTGTTATGAAGAATGAAGACCAGTAATAAAACTATAAATATATCATATTTTTATTTTCATAATTTGGATTTACTTAAAAATAATTAGCATTTATAGAGTTTTCTTAGAAAAATGAAACTAGAAAGGGCGGCATTTTTGTCTTTGCCTATATCACAAAAATGTCTAAGGCCGGCAATGTATCTGTCTGCCTTCTTGCCTGCCAAGTCTTCATGACCACCCTTGATATGTCATTTCAAAAATATTGTCTTTATACGATAACAAACCTTTGCAATAAACAAACACATTTCATCAACATTTCATCAAAGATATTTGTCTAATTCTGTCACACCCAGTGACGATAAAGACATTAAGATATTATTTGTGTAACAGTAGATACTGACGTTCAGTAATAGAAGCATCCCCCCCCTCCCCCCCCTCTCCCCCCCCCCCCCATTCCCTCCATTCCTTCCATTCGATTTATATGATGCCTTATAACTTCCTCTTCTTCAACGGCTGTCGTTACCAGCAGTCTCGATTAGACATTGTGTATTATTCTGCAACCACCGTTCCTGTCCCCCGCCTCCCCCCTCCCATCCCCCCTATTCAATACTCTATTGACATCTAAGTCATACTCCAGTAAGTTTTAACAACGAAAACTAAAACAACTGCAACATGAGGATTTAAGTTGCTGTTTTTTTTCTTTCGAGAAAGAGAACACAAATTTCTGTCCTTGTTTATTTGAAAAGAGGGGAGGGGGTGCTAGGAAAAAGGAAGGGTGGGGTGTGAAGGGGTGTGTGCAATATTGATTCGGCATTTTATGTGCCAAGAATTCTATCTCGTGACGACTGGAAGCGAACTTAGAAACGGAGGATAACTCTTGAAAAGGGACACAACTAAGGAAAAAAAAGACGTTTCAAGACTTGTAAAAGATCCCGGGTGAATCCAGAGAGAACGTCTGAATTGTAGGCTCATACACATTAATCATACAATGATTATAATAATATTAGCTGTACCCTGCAAAACTCGCGTATATTAAAAAAAGCCTTCATTAATAGCTATGTTTTAGCGTTAAGACTGACGTAGAGTTAAAAGACTTAGTTATTATTATCTATGTTTTTAGTGTTGTCTGAGATTTTCTTATAAATAACCTTTTTTTCCCACATTCAATAATTACAATTGGTTGCTTGCATTTAAACTATTGGTACCGACCTTCTGTGCTTTTCTTTTGTCGGCTCTTTGGTTTTGGTGGTAGATTCTACTAAAGTTGGAGACTATAACAGGTACTGGCAACGCGATGACAAGGACACCACTTAACGAACAAACTCCTCCTACAATTTTACCCGTGATTGTATCTGGGGTCATGTCACCATAGCTGAGGAATAAAAAAGACAAAGTAATGGCATAAGACCTGTTTGGCAGACTATTTATTTGTCCTAGATATATATATATATATATAGCCATGGGCGTCGCTAGGAACTTTTCCAGGGGGGGGGGGCAAAAATTTTCCAGGGGGGGCAAATAACAACTTTATGACATTTTTTTTAAATATAAGGGGGGGGAGCAAATGCCCTCCTCTTATATGACATTTTTTCAAAATGTGGGGGGGGGCAATTGCCCCCATTCCCCCCCCCCATGAATACGCCCATGGATATAGCATGTCTTAGAGCCTTTTTTGTAGATGGGAGAACACTGCCAATATTAATTCCTGTTAAATATTGATCTAAGACGGCCCCGACAGTCGATTTCGCCTTGGAACCTTAAAAATATCTGGACGTTTCTGTCTAGGGTCCTCAAATCTGGAAGTCTAAGCCTATTCCGGTTAAAATTAAACATATCTTCCCAGCAAAAAAATTACGACTTTGGCAAAAGTCCATACGCTAAAGAAAGCTATTTCCGTGAGTTAATCAATCACAGAGTCAAACCAGATCTCTTTGGATCCGTAAGAATGGACCCAGAAAGTCTGAACATAATAACGGCTTAAAATATCTATAACACGTATATTCAGTTATTGTTAAGTGTTAATAGCACATTGTGAAACCCGCAGACCTGGTCGTGTGGTAAAGCACTTTACCGCTTGACTTTTGACCGGAAAGTCTCTGGATGTATCTCCGGTGAGGACAGATAGATATATCAGGTCATGGTTTAAGTCCATCCCCTCCACTATATCTAAGATAATTCATCTCATCCTTATAAGTAGGGTTGCCATATTTTTTCACGGACCAACCGGGACAGTTCTGTCTTTTTTAGTTTAGGTTTAGGGATGTCGGTTCCGAAGGGGGGGGGGGTATGAAAACAGTAATGTAAAAACACTTAAAATATAGAATAGATAATCTTTGTTGTTTTATTCATAATGGTACACAAACATGATATTCTTACAAAACAAAACAGTTTTCTTCTTGTTGTACCACTCGTATTTTTCACTTCTGTAAATCTGTATCACTGTGTTACTTACCAAAATGTTACTGATCACACAAGAGCAGATTAATCATTCTCTGATCTAATAATTTTGCTCAATTATTTCCAAGAAACTGTGCCCTGAATCTAAACCGGGACAATTTCAACAACCGGGCGTGACACCGGGACAACCCAGTATATCCGGGCCAAACCGGGACGTATGGCAAGCCTACTTATAAGGGACATCACACACACACACACACATCCACGGATGACTGATAAAATACTTGGTCTATACCTAATTAATACATAAAGTATTCGATTATCTAATATAGCGAGTTGATTCTTCATCATTTTATCGCTTGAATCAACTGTCACAAGCCATGTAAATAAAAGATTTAAGTTACTTTATTTGCTGGACCAAAGAAATGGTTCACATCAAACTATTGAGGAAAGAAACTACATTAGATAGAGCAATAATGGAAGATTGTTGGCTATAAAGCGCCTTATTGGCAACTCGGCTGATAGCCAGAACTAAGGCTGACTATGGTAATGTATTGGAGTCGCCATTGTTACAGTTAATAATACCACTTACATAATCGACCGTTTCCGGAGAGGAAAGTATCGGAATTAAATAGCTCGGTATCGATCCGGGCCGTCTTTTATGGTACGAGTATTTTCGCTTTTTTTCATACAATTTTTTTTCACAAGAATATATCAAACATGGTGCAAGCTTAGAACATGGTATACAAGCTGAGAATATTTCTAACTCTTTGGTCAGCTGATGAGTGCACCATCTGGATCGGAATACAAAAAAAAATTAAATTAAAAAAGTGAAAGGTACAGCAGAGCCTGTTTTAAAGGCAATATCAGTTATATAGCGCATCATGTTTTAAAGGCAATATCAGTTATATAGCACATCGTTTTTTAAAGGCAATATCAGTTATATAGCACATCGTGTTTTAAAGGCAATATCAGTTAGACAGCAGAGCGTGTTTTAAAGGTAATATCAGTTATATAGCACAGCGTGTTTTAAAGGCAATTCAATTAACAATATTTAGCACTTTATAGAAAAAAAAATGATATAAGAGACATCTACTACCCCCCCCCCCTTTTCCAATCACAATTGATACATTAGGTTAATAAAACAACAACAATAAGCAATGAGAAACTTAGAACTGGAAGAGATCGTTCAGTAATGAGGCAACAGACCATCCAGGGTACATCTGATGAAGATTTTTTTAAATAGATTATTCATTGCCGAATTCAATGATGTATAACTTCACTAGGTAGCTTATAACATAATGAAAAATGTCTAGTTTTACAAAACACCCAGCAATCAGCCTAAACAAATGGCTGAAAATGAACAACAGCTGTGAGTTAATAAAATTGTTGACTGCAGTAATGTATGCACCTAATCTAACGAAATCACTGCAAGCAGGCCCGCTGCTGGGAGAGGGGACACAATTGTTAGGGGTCCACAATAGGGTGGTGTGAAAAAATAAAGTTTAGAATTTCTGAATGTAATAGTGCTAAAAAGTTGTCTTAAGTGTTAGTTAACAACTCTGCAAAATTTCAGAATTTTTTGCTTATTTTGAGTGGTGCCCCAATCATGTTGAAAATTTGGACTTCCGTTATAAGCAAAACGGTATTTACAATATTCGTTTACCCTCTATTTTCAAGTGTTTTAATTACTTTGGCGAATAAACGTACATTGTATTTTCTACACAGAGTAAGTATCTATTTATTTTTTAGTATCTACTGCTTAAATCAGCATATTTTAGTAACTTAGCTCCCGGTGGAGTTCATTATCTGCCGTTCGCATTTAATCTAGTCCAGATATTATGGCGCAGTTGTTGTACATTATACTGGCACTGGAAATATTACCGCTTTATGAGTATACATAATTGAATAATATACCAAATATGTTAAACATTTTTTTATGGCTCACTCATTTTATATAGTTATATAAAATCCTTCCTTAATGCTTTCTCAGATAATCACCGGGATAAAAATGTCATCTAATGTTGACACCAGAGCTACCAATAAATGCCCTGTTTTTGGTCATTCCTGTGAATTGGTTACAAATGTTTTGCCAACCTATATGGACATGATGAAGTATTACAGTCACATCAGACAAAAATTAAGTTCTGATCAAGCCAAAGAGCCCACAGTGAGTGAAATAGCTGAAATCGTTGCAACAGACATTGAAGCTGTATGGCATAAAGCTTCCATTCCGGTTGTTTCACACACAAGAATTCTCAAACTGATCAGAAATTCACATGATGAACTCTGAAAACTCATGAAGCCATTTAAAGGAAGGAAAGCAGATAACAAGTATTTGCTGAAGTTGCAAGAATATGCTGACAAAAGTAAACAGAAACTCTTTGACGTTGCAATTTGCAAAAGTGTTCCTGGAAACTGTGGTTGTGCAAAGCAAAACAAAGTGCCACCTCAGGAACAACACTTTTTGCAGGACCAGAGAACATTGAGGATCATGTTTATTGGTAGTGTTGATCGAGTTTCCTCAGCTAAACTAAAAAAGACCTATGATCGCAAGTTGAAGGAGGACTCAAGAGCCAAAAAAAGCACCCAAACTCGATTTGAATGACCAATGCCCTGGAGTTATAGATTTGAACAATGATGATTCATCAGATGCCGAAATTGGCCTCAATGAAGATTTATTTTAGACTGAAGCCGAAAGCAATACCATGATTACAGATACTGAGACACCTACTTCATCCAAACCGAGCTCTAGCCAGATGAGAAGAAAACTACCAAAGTTAGCAAAAATATGTGATCGATTTGCAGTATCGGACAGGGTTGGTGCAGCAGTTGCGACAGCAGTACTAGAAGACTTTGGTATAGTTTCACAAACTGAGGCTGCCAATGTAATTGATCGCTATAAACTGAGACGAGAGCGAAAGATGGCCAGAGATCAATTAGTAGACTCTACTGATGCAATTCAAACTCTCTATTTTGACGGCCGCAAGGATAAAACAATTTAACTAGAGAAGAAAGGAAGCCGTTGGTATCGAAATGTAGTAAATGAGGAACACATCACAATACTGAATGAACCTGGAGGAAAATTCATCACACATTTAGCACCTAAATCATCATCAGCTCGAGATATTGCTGACTGCATATATACAATTTTGACAGCAATGGGCACAACATAACCAACATTTTAGGGATTGGATGTGATGGTACTGCAACAAATACAGGACCTGCTGGAGGTATCATAAGACTTTTGGAGATCAAACTGGGTAGACCATTACAGTGGTTGCCATGCTTGTTGCATGCAAATGAGCTGCCTTTGCGCCATTTAATCAAACATCTTGATGGTAAAACAACTGGGCCACAAGGATTTTCGGGTCCAATAGGTTCTGCCCTGCTAAATTGCGAGCTCCAGCCAGTGTGCATTTTTGTTGCAATTAGCAGTAGCATTCCTGATGTGTCACTCTCAGAACTAAGTACAGAGCAGAGGTATTTACATGAAATGTGCTTAAGTGTGATGACCGGTTGCTGTTCAGAAGAACTTGCTAGAAGAAACCCTGGCAAAATGGCTCATTCACGGTGGTTGACAACGGCCAATCGCATTCTTCGATTGTATATTTCACAACAAAATCCAACTCAAAGCTTACAGATATTGGCAACTTACATTATGCAGGTGTATGCTCCTGTGTGGTTTGCAATCAAAAGCAAACCCAGCTGTGTAGATGGTACTAAACACATTTGGTTGACAATTCACTTGTCTCGTTCACT
Source organism: Bulinus truncatus (assembly GCA_021962125.1). Lineage (NCBI taxonomy): Eukaryota > Metazoa > Mollusca > Gastropoda > Planorbidae > Bulinus > Bulinus truncatus. The sequence goes on from JAGDYQ010000061.1 coordinate 936,727, forward strand.
GCCAACAGAAGTTAAGAACATCATTGATCCTGTTATCCAAAGAAATGCCTATTTTGCTCATCCAGAGAATCTATTGATAGCAATGGTCACTGATGATCGAGATCACATTAAACAACTTGGACTGCGCAGAATTCTAAAGGCTCGTCAGGAACAGAAAACTGGCATCAGAAAATTTTGTATTCCAAGACTGAACTTTGATTCAACAGACTATGTTGACCTGATAAATTGGCAGGAAGCTGAAGTAACTGCACCACCATTGTTGGCCAATATTCCAATGTCTGAAATAACTAGCAGAATACATGATCAACACAATATTATGTTGCCAATTATCCAGGTACCCTGTCACACTCAAGCCGTAGAAAGACATGTGAAACTCGTTACAGAAACATCACAGTCGGTATGCGGAGAAAGGGCCCGAAATGGCTTCATAAAGAACAGGATTTTGTCCAGGCAGCAAATGACAGCATTCAACCAGAAGACTGATTATTGTTTTGATTAAGTTATTAATTGGACAAAATGGATGTTTGGACATTACAGTTTGTTGTTAGCCGATTTTCAGTAAATTATTCGAGATTTAAGGGATTTCATCAATATTTCATGTCATTGGGGCAGTTGAAAAAATAATAATTTAGAGGTGAAACTTTGGCTACAAAATCATCTTCTATAGTGACAACTTTTCCAAACTATTACATATTTAAATTAAAAAAATTTTTTTTTTACCTCTACATTCACACCACCCTAGTCCACAACCTTTGCCCATAAAATAGCCTGTATTCTAGGCTTTTTCTTTCTGTATTGAAACACATAAAATCTTTTTTTTTAAAAGCATCGCATCATTATGTCCTTATAAGGAGTCTCAGTAGTATGACATGACTAATTCACTATCTATTAAAAAACGACAAAATTTGAATGCGAAGCACGCATTCAAAATTTAGACCATTAACAAAAATGTCCAAATGATCTGTAATGCAGGATTCAAATCCAGAAAAAATACAGTTGAATGTTTTGAATGACACTAAAGTGATTAAAAAAAGACTAGTGATTGATAGAACAATGCTTGAGAAAAACCCATTTCGCGACCGATTACTCTTGTAATATTAAAATCTGTCAGGCTGACATATATTATTTCCCCTTTTCAGTCGTTTACGACGAATATAGAAGTTTTAGTAAAATACTAATTTTAGTACTATATTTTCTATTATTTTAAATACAAAGATTTTCATCAAAGTTTAAAAAGTTGTATATTTTAAGAAGCGCGATGCTAGTTGTCTTGTTAGAATAGCCTATCTGAAGGCAACATACATTTCCAAAAAAAAGCATAAAACAAAAAAAACGCATAAATTCAAATTCTCATGAAAAATTCGCATAAAAAAGACATTAACAATGGAGAAAGTGGCCCGCGTGCCCAGAGATTGTTGGGGCCCCACCAGGCATTGAACTCTTTTTAGCTAAAGCCCTAATGTACGTGATAAGATGTTTGTCTCTTGATAAAATATGTCACAATCTCTAGTCACTATTAGAAACCATTTTCCAGAGTCCAACAGTAATCATAACTGAAAAGCAATAAAGGCACACTGGAGTTCTGGTGGACATCGTTCACTGTCATCTTGGGGCTGAAACTTTAAACCTGCTCAATAAATCACAACCCAAGCGCCATCAAATAAACCTAATCACAACACCGATGTTAGCCACGGTTAGCCAGTTTGCCAATGTTAGCCAATCTAGAAATGACACTGAATATTGTTAATTAATCTGTAAGTAATCTCCTTAATGAAATTAGTGTCCTTAATCCATATATAATAAATGTATATCAGGCAGTGCAGTAGCGAGGGGGTTGGTGGTAAGGGGGTGTCATGACTCGGGCGCTACTCACAAATAGGCGCCAAATGGTCCGCAAAACATATGATATTATATGGTTTTCGAATTGGGGACGGGAGGGCGCTATAAAGGTATTGTGCCCCGGGCGCCAGTTAAGCTCGATACGCCACTGATATCAGACTGCAGTAAACAAGTACATGGTTATTATTGTTATGTACAAATGTTACAAATTCGATAAACCGAATAGAATAGATTTACATGCCCCATGTTGTTTTACACAAGCAACTAATTACCAGATGATTCATTCTACACATTTCAAAATTAACCTTTGGGAACTATTCGCTCGACTTCTAGGTTTAATTTTTTTTCATGCCTGATTTAAAAGTTCGTAAATTGATGTAAACATGACAGGCCAAACGCTGATTGGAAGGCAGGGGCGCAACCAGTCCAAAATATTAGGTAAGATGAAAATTGGTATGTCTGCTCCCAAATTTTGGTAGGGTCGAATACCAGCGCCTTGATTTTTGATAGGGTCCGGACCCACACGACCCGTACATCGGTTTCGCCCATGACGGAAGGGGCCCCCACACAAGAGCTAAATCCCAGGCTTGTCAAGAAAATATGACGAAACTTGGAAATTTCAGGATTTGATACGCGATATCTCGGTACTGGAGCCCTTAAAGTATTACCAACTGAATATCCTAAGATCGACCCTAATTGAAAACACTAATATTTTAAAAATGAATTTTGTCCATTATAATATATGTAAGAGTCTTACTACAGGTTAAGAAAATCGATTTCTTTTTCTAAATCTGTATGCATAACATAAATACACACACACACACACACACACACCGACAAGTTGTATTCTGTCAAAGTGAAATCATTGATGGTCATTTCCTTGCAAGGTTAGTTCAGCGGGTCTCTCACTCTACACTTCCATACGCTACGGTATCCATCTAGCTCACAGCGTTATCTGGCAAAATGATAATGGATGAAACCGAGTCTTTTCACGCCGTCAAAGCGAGTGTTTTCCCCAAGTCGACAATTCAAAGGAACAAATGGATTCTATTTTAAGACTGGAGCAACGGAAATGAGAGAGATAAATGGACAGACCCTGGAGACATTTTATTTTTCCGTTCGACATTGGCTGGTCATTGGCTGGTCAGGTTGGCCTGTTATTTAGTTTATGACAATGTAGTTATTCAGGTATCTGTTAACAGCACAACTAAAATACGATATTTATATTTAGATATTATAAGATAAAAATTAATAGGTAACCCAATGGATTTTGTTTTTTTCAAATTATTTTTTAGGTGTTGAATAATAATATTTCCCTGTTGCTGCAAATAAGAACTCACCTATAACACTAACAAGGGACAGGGTCTATCTATCTATCTATCTATCTATCTATCTATCTATCTATCTATCTATCTATCTATCTATCTATCTATCTATCTATCTATCTATCTATCTATCTATCTATCTATCTATCTATCTATCTATCTATCTATCTATCTATCTATCTATCTATCTATCTATCTATCTATCTATCTATCTATCTAATCTATCATATCTATCTATCTGCCTGTCTGGTTGGTTGCATGTCTGTCTATCTACCTTTTCTATCTATGCGTTCGCTCGTCTATCGGTCGCCATCCTCGATAAACGAGATATCACCTACATCATCTGTTTATTTATTTATTTCTCAATCTGCATACCTATGGCAATCTATAAACATAGATCGTCCTCTTCTATTAACTCTTCCATACTGACAACCAAGTAGAAGCATGATATAATCAAGGATATAACATAACACTTATATATATTTATATATATTAATGTGTGTATATATATATATATATATATATATATATATACGATAGCTTATTAACTTTTAGAAGTGTGTCCTCTTTGTAGACATCTGTATCATTTAAACATGTACGCAGTAGCCGCCTATGGGACCTTGCCCTTGGAGTTTTTATAAGTAACCAAATTTAGCAAAACTAAAAGTTTGCCTAGGGCCCAGCTAATGATGCCTTAGGCCCAGCTGATGATGCTTAGGGCCCAGCTAATGATGCTTAGGGCCCAGCTAATGATGCTTAGGGCCCAGCTAATGATGCCTTAGGCCCATCTAATGATGCCTAGGGCCCAGCTAATGATGCCTAGGGCCCAATTAATGATGCCTAGGACCCAGCTAATGATGCCTAGGGCCCAGCTAATGATGCCTAGGGCCCAGCTAATGATGCCTTGGGCCCAGCTAATGATGCCTAGGGCCCAGCTAATGATGCCTTAGGCCCAACTAATGATGCCTTAGGCCCAACTAATGATGTTTTAGATCCCGCGTACTGAGAAGGTCATCTCTGATACTACTATGTGAAACAGATAATAGTTTTGACGTGAACTTTTGTACTACATTGTCAGTGAGCTCCAATTGTTCAGTTAAATCCAAGATATTTCGTTTCTGATAAATCAAGGTTTAATTCTTTAATTTTAAGATTTAAATTTGGAATTATATTACATTTCATTTTAAATATGCAATTTATATTTCATTTTTCACCATCTTATCCGAAATTGAGTCATGGTTTTTATCATACAAATTACATTGCACCAAAGATTATTGCGCAATCAATGTTTTCAACTTCATTGGAAAATTACATCGAATAAAGAGGTTTTGAACAACGATTGTGTCTGTCTAGAACGATACTTTCTTACAGTTTACAAAATATCTAACCAGTCCAAGTAATGCGAAAATTAAATCAGCGAAAACAATTCATTAATGTGCCCATCCCACTACACATATCTAGACCTATATAAAAAAAAATAGCGGTTTGGGTTCTGCGTTAAATCGAAAGTAAAGAATTAATACAACAGTATTTCAGTTTAAAATCTTCAAACGTAATCAGTAGTAATAAAAATCATTAAAAAATCGGATCTGCCCGAAACCAAAAAATAACCTAGCCTACTAATAGAACCTAAGGGAATATAACTCTATGCCAAGGTTTTGCAAGGTACAGCTAGTATAAAATAGTGTTGACTTAAAAACGCACTAACAAAAAACAAACAAACAGACAGACAAATGTATTAAACAGAAATAGTCAACTGTCCCATTTATCAGGGTTTTGTTTACTCAATACAGTATTCAGTAGACCAATATTAGTGTGCATTCAATTAATATTGTGTAATGAACTGTAATGAATGTGTGTGTGTGTGTATGTTTGTGTGTGTTTGTCAGGAAAGACAATGGTGTAATTTTTTTTAAAATTTTATAGCCGCATGATTTATTGTTGTTTATGAATAATGCACGGAGTTCTTTTTTTTTTTTGTACTTATGGAATCGACAGAAGAGAACTAATGTGTTCCAAACATCTTTTTTTAGACTTTTCTCGACGTTAACAATGAACACAATTTAGTTCATTGATTTTTTTTTCAGTGACTGTATGACTGTAGTATCTGTGATTTATGGTCATTTTTTGACTAATGTAACAGACGCATGTTAAATAATTTATTTATGAAAATAAAAAATCCGGTAATATGATCAAGCATTGTTTTCGGTGAGATAATTATTCCTAACAGGTTTCAAACAAACAGTAATACCCCCCCCCCTCTCACCACCACCACCACGAGCTAACACAAAAGGAAAAAAAAAGGCAAGGTTGTTTTATTCTTGAAAGAAAATATTTTTCATTAGTTTTTTCCTAAATATGGCATGTTAACTTCCGTTGAACTTTTTGGTTGAAAGTAAGACACAGTCTGCAGGGTGTTAACACTGTCTACAAGGTGTTAATACTGTCTGACAAGGTGTGTAACGTAGGCCGGTCTAGTCATAGATTCTCAAGTGAAAGACAAAGCTAGTCACTGCACACAAACATTTTTTTGGTCTCTGCCCATGAATCTTGTTAGTCTTTTCTCATATAAAATAAACTTTGTTAGTTTCAATCTTGTCTTTTCACATATTCTTTTTTGTTTTCTGCCAGTAAACTTTAATTAACTTTATTAGTCTCTTCACATAAGCTCTGTTAAAGTATTCACATAAACTCTGTTAGAGTATTCACATAAACTCTGTTAGAGTATTCACATAAACTCTGTTAGAGTATTCACATACTATCTCTCAGTCTCTTCAGATAATTTCTCTGTCTCTTCACCTAAACTCTGTTAATGTCTTCACATAAACTCTGTCAGTGTCTTCACATAAACTCTGCTTGTGTCTTTATATACACTTAGTTAATTACTAAACCAAACTTTGTCTCTGCCCAACGTCTTAAAAACTTAGTTCACTTCTTAACATTGTTCTGGTCATGCTGACGATGTATGTTATGCTCCCTATTTTTCAATTTCACGCTTCAGATCGATGTTAAATTTAAATGTTATAAAATGTTCAGAAATATGTTATTTATGTAAGGTATTTTCTTAATTTATTTTGTAGGCACAAAGGGAGTAAGATTTCGACATATTTATTTATTAAGAGCACGCAATATTAAAAAAAAATGTTTTTGCGTTACAACAATATACTTTTAACTTATCTCATAATATAAAGAGTAAATTTTTACTTACTCAAAAGTTTGTTTGTTAATATGCGTTAAAATTATTTTATACATGAATCTGAGTTAACAATTTAATTACTTAATTATTTTGTTTATGTCATATCTAGTCCCCATAAAACAAAACAAACCTCACATTTACCCCCTTTAGTAAATATGACAAAGTCATAAAGCAACGTCCAGTCATTTGAATGGAATGACTCACTTACACAAATAGCTATGGAACATTATGTCCATTATGGAATGACCTCTTTTGCTACACATTAAGCAGAAGATGCCAAACTATCGTCTGCTTGCATTTCGTTTCTCAGCACGCAAAAGATAACATTATTTATTTGTATTTAATTATTTATCTTTTAAAAACTATACTTTGGTTTACTGTGCAAAAAAAAATGTTTTACGTCACTGTATGAATCGAATAAATGATTCGTAAAAATGAAACCCAGATTCACTCACACAAATCACTCATTCACTCTCATCAATAAAGTTCCATTTTGTAATTTATTCCTGTCTTAAATAATGTTTGCTGTGAAAGTAACACTGACAGAAAATAATGTATTCGAGTAAGTAAAAGAAAGCAAAAGTAATCGACTCCAGACCTCAGGACGGACGTTATCATGTTATTCCCCCCCCCCCCCAACTTTTATTGGTAGTCGATTTCATTGGAAACGGGGGCGTGGCTTTGGCCAAGATTAATTGAACCTTAAACCCTGTTTCCGATCTTGGGAGGCATTAAGCTGGAGACTAGCATTAGGACTGAAATAGAAACCGGGAGGATGGGGGGGGGAGGGGGTTAGGTGCTCAGCCATTCATAAAGTAATGTCTAAGTAATCGTAACATGTGAACTGGGTCCAGAATTTGTTCAGGTCATGGGAGATTTGTCAAGCATTAAACACGGGAATAACTTTACAACCAGCAAGTGTGAACTCAACGCGAGAATTCTATCACTACCAGCAAGTCCGAATTAAACGCAGGAATTACTACCAACAAAAGTGAAGTAAACATGGGAATAACTTCATTAGCAGGAAGTGTGAATATTAAACACCGATATGAATTCACTAAATGCAAAAGCTAAAACTTTCTAATGTAATCACTTCACTTCCATCAAAAAATGAACATTAAAATAATTTCACTACCAACAATAGTGAATAATAAAGATTGGATTCCCTTCATCACCAACAAAAGTAAACATTAAAACGGAAAAATGACTTTACCACAAACAAATCTAAACATGATACACTTGACCAGTGGCGCCGAGAGCCAACACGGGCCCCAGGGCAGGACATCATTGTGGGCCCCTTAATAAACAAAAAGTCGTGAAAAAATTGACATGGTCGGGGCGGCCGGGCCCCCTTACAGATGCGGGCCCCCTGGCAATGACCCCCCGCCCCCCTCTCGGCGCCCCCACACTTGACTGCATAAAAAAGTTGAACATAAACGACACATGAATGTGTTATATCATATAGAATATAATCATTGTTGTTTTGCATGTCAATTTTTTTCATAATGTTCAAATAAGAAATCGACGTCCAATATTAAGATAGAATTCATTTTCTCATTCTGCTTATCGTTTCCCCGCTTTTTAGTTAATGTTTATACTTTCAAATTATGACAGTTAACATTTCTATGATGTAATAAACTGTCATGTAATACTGATTGTAATACTACTGTGTCGTTCAAGACTGACTCTCAGTGATGCAAGTTGCTCTGTGTTGCGATTTTAACCAAATCACGATGTAAAAGGTGCAAATGTTTGTAATTAAAAAAAAAAATTGGCCTATAGATTGACTAGTAAACATTTCATTAAATAATTGACTAGTAAACATTTCATTAAATAATTGACTAGTACACATTTCATTAAATAATTGACTAGTACACATTTCATTAAATAATCGAGACAAAGTAAATTTACACTTCACGAGTTCATAAGAAGAGGAATAATTTTAAATCACTAAAGCACATTTTTAAAATGCACTAGTCCTATCACCATTTTTTTTGTTGATATTTGTGCCAACTTAGTCGAGTATCTACACCACTCGGCCATCCGTTCCACATGCTTTTTGTGATGGGGTCGCAAAAAAGTATACCCCCCCCCCACACACACAATTTATCATTTAAATTATTGTATTAATTTAATTTTTAGAAACTTATAAAAAGGGGCTGTCCATTAATTACGTCAACAAAATAGGGGGGAGGGGGGTCAGACAATTGTTGACAAGGGGGAGGGGGGAGGTCAAGAAAAGTTGACGTCAACAATGTTACTTTTTTAAATTTAATATAATTACTTAATAAATAGGACAATTAAGCAGCGTTTGTAGTTCTGTGTTACACACTCGCTTAACATTCAGTATTTTAATTAAACTAACTATATTCCTACTAATTTTGCCACATAAAAATTTTGGAAGCCACCTTTTTAGGGGGAGGGGTAATCAAATGTTGACGTAATTTTATAGGGGGGGGGGGGTCTCTGGAAGTTTGACAAGTTGTTGACAAGGGGGAGGGGGGAGGTAAAAATCGCCAAAAATTTGTTGACATAAATAATGGACAGCCCCAAACTACAGAAAAATTAAAAAGCTTTATATAAAGCTTTCTGACCTGTGCCAATATGTTTAACCTGTAAAAAAAGGATTAGACAGTTTCAGCTGTAGTCAAGACGAGTTTGACACATGATAAGTGACAAATACTACCATATTTATAAAAAAAAAAACCCTTATACGATTTTTTTTAAGATTGTTGCAACAAAACTTTTTTTTTTAAAAAAAGTAGCATTAGTTTTATGTCTTTACACTTTACTTTTTTTTTAAGTCCCTGAAAGGATGAAATGTTTATCTCTTAAATCCTATAAACCAATAATGGGATGATTTTTGCAGTGCCACCGTTGCCGTTGGTGCAATGGCCATGGAGGCACTATGGGAGACATAAGTAGATGACTGGGACTCGCAGGGAGACGACCCTGTAATCCACATCATGCATTAGCAAGAAATAAGAGAAGAATTTAGAATTAGAGTTCAAGACGGCAAAGCTGTACGATCTATAGATGATGAGAGTTGTCCAAACTTGGCTTTCCTGTCCACAATACGCTTCCTATAACATCACACTGTTGAACTTCGTTTTTCTTTAATACTAAAGGTTAATGAAAAAGTTATTGATCTACTTTAAATGTAAACAAACATTGAATATATTTTATATATAGATCTCGATCTTTAGGCTACCCTGCGTACTATACAATGGACGCTACATTTTTTTTATTAGACGGAGGTAGGGTAGCACCTAATTGTGATGGAGGCTAGGCCACCTCATGGGCTTAATCCGGTAATGCAGATGTAAAATACTTTGAAATGATAATTAATCAGAGCCCTAATAATGATTATATAAACAAAAATCATACCATAACACACTTTTAGTTGTTTTTTTACTTAATAGTCAGACATCTTTAATACGTTATATTAAAATCAAATCCAATTTCACTAATACACACACACACACACAAAATATTGTAATAATAGGCATGACCTTCACCTTCGTATCACCCACTTCTTTATTGTTCTGCAATGTACATTTCAGTCATACTTCAAAGAAAAATAAAACAACCACAACATGTACACAATCACCAATAAATAAATAAATAAATGAATAAATAAATATATTTATATATGTAGATCAGTGGCGCTCAAAATGTAGTTTTTCCACCCAACGGGGCGTCGCAGGCTTATTACACGCGGGCCGCCACAAGATTTCCATATTTCCATGGTGGAGAATATGCACGTTTAAATTCAGCTTTATCCCTTAAATATTTCTCTAGCTGAGTGTCGCGAATACAGAACAGGTTTCTTAGTGGGTCGCTAATACAGAGCAGGTTTCTTAGTGGGTCGTGAATACAGAACAGGTTTCTTAGTGGGTCGTGAATACAGAACAGGTTTCTTAGTGGGTCGCGAATACTGAACAGGTTTCTAAGTGGGTCGTGAATACAGAACAGGTTTCTTAGTGGGTCGTAAATACAGAACAGGTTTCTTAGTGGGTCGCGAATACAGAACAGGTTTCTTAGTGGGTCGTGAATACTGAACAGGTTTCTTAGTGGGTCGTGAATACAGAACAGGTATCTTAAAACAGGATGATAAAAGTTTCAGAATATCTGATGTAGTTAGTCTAATGCCCAGATAGATGTATGCCAAGATAAGCATATAATGATATAGGTCTCGAAAAAATTATGAATACATTTTTTAGATAGATAAATACACATATCATTCATTATACACAGATATAATACATAGATAAACAGATATCATTCATTATACACAGATATAATACATAGATAAACAGGTATCATTCATTATACACAGATATAATACATAGATAAACAGATATCATTCATTATACACAGATATAATACATAGATAAACAGATATCATTCATTATACACAGATATAATACATAGATAAACATATATCATGCATTATACACATATACAATACATAGATAAACAGATATCATTCATTATACACAGATATAATACATAGATAAACATGTATCATTCATTATACACAGATATAACACATAGATAAACATATATCATTCATTATACACAGATATAACACATAGATAAACAGATATCATTTTACACTTAAAGTCAGTGTCAGCTCTTCACATCCATCACTTATGTCTTCTGCATACAAACAGATACTGCCTATGGACAGATGAAACCGAATACAAACATATCTTCCCCCCAACTTTACACACACACACACTAACACATAGATATACAGACAAACCTAATGTAGTCCCCCCCTCCCGCCCTCCTCTCTTCCTCTTACTGTACCCGGAGGATGGCCTGTGACGTCAATGGCTGTCTTTTTATGGTCATTACGTGAACTAGAGATGTTGGATAGAGAGTTTTTTTTTTTTATCTAAATTTTATTTTATTTGATTTCATACGCACAAGTGGAAATATCGATGTTTGGAACATGAAGTAAATAGATCAGTGTGGAGATACATTCAACTTGAACTCTCATAAAATCATCTCACACATTGAAAGCTTTCTAATTTTTGTTAGGTTTTATTTATTTATTTATTATTTTGAATATTTCTTTCTTTTATGTAAAATGTTTTAAAAAATTTAAATGTGTTGAGTACATTCTCAAAATTCTAGGCAACGATCATATATCTGGTCATTGTACTGTACTGTACGGGCCAGTTAAAAAAATATCAACAATAAAATGAATACATTGGCAATAATAAAAAAATAAGTGGGACAGGTGGCTGAGTGATGTAGATACTCGACTGAGAGTCTTGGGTTCGATCCTCATTGAGAATCTAGGGAATTGTCCAGGTGAAATTTGTTTCAAACCCCTCCTACAAGTCCACACAGCTTTAATGGAAACAGATGAATTTTACACTTTATCTGTTTCTAGGGCTAAGGGAACTTTACTTTTATTTTGGCAATAAAAAGGAGATTTTGTAGATAAAATTTGTGAGATGATTATTATAGAGCTAATGTCTGTCAGGCGTTAATATTACGCAGCATACTAACACCATGCCTGATAGTCGTGAGTAAAATAGTAATTACAATTTAATGAACGTTAATCGTATTTCAGCCAAAAGAATTACATGATAGTTTTATAAACACAGCTAATATGTTGGTCCATCATATTTAACGCTAAATGACTCTGACTCTGACTATTAGTTGACCTATTAATTATTTATAGACACTCACGTGGTAGTGGGCTGGATGCGAGCCAGTTAAGTGCCCAAACAGAATTTAAAAAAAAAAATAAACAAAAAAAACAAGCAACAAAAAATTCATCACATAAACAATGAATTCATCTGTTAATCACAATGGATAATATAGGAATAATAGCCACAATATTGTTCTGCTAGGAACTATAAGAATGGGTTTAACATTTCAAAGTTCATTAGGAAAATCGGAATAATGTGACAGTATGATAATCTAACCGAGAACGCCGAATAATAAAAAAAAATCTTTTTTTTTATTTTTTACATATTCTTTGAGTTTGAAGACATTCAACTTAGACTGATATTTAAAGTTAGACAAAAAAAACCGTTAATTTCTAACAGATCTGTTGCTAAAAGGACCCCGACAGGAACATGTGCCTATGTCTAACAACTATCTCTGGAAGTCGATGTCTATGTCCAACAACTATCTCTGGAAGTCGATGTCTATGTCCAACAACTATCTCTGGAAGACGATGTCTATGTCCAACAACTATCTCTTGAAGTCGATGTCTATGTCCACAACTATCTCTTGAAGACGATGTCTATGTCCAACAACTATCTCTGGAAGTCGATGTCTATGTCCAACAACTATCTCTTGAAGTCGATGTCTATGACCCACAACTATCCCTGGAAGTCGATGTCCATGTCCAACATCTCTTGAAGTCGATGTCTATGACCCACAACTATCCCTGGAAGTCGATGTCTATGTCCAACAACTATCTCTGGAAGACGATGTCTATGTCCAACAACTATCTCTGGAAGTCGATGTCTATGTCCACAACTATCTCTTGAAGACGATGTCTATGTCCAACAACTATCTCTTGAAGTCGATGTCTATGACCCACAACTATCCCTGAAAGTCGATGTCTATGTTCAACATCTCTTGAAGTCGATGTCTATGACCCACAACTATCCCTGGAAGTCGATGTCTATGTCCAACAACTATCTCTGGAAGACGATGTCTATGACCCACAACTATCTCTGGAAGACGATGTATATGTCCAACAACTATCTCTTGAAGACGATGTCTATGTCCAACAACTATCTCTTGGAGACGATGTCTATGTCCAACAACTATCTCTTGAAGACGATGTCTATGACCCACAACTATCCCTGGAAGTCGATGCCTATTGCCAACAAATATATATGTCCCAAACATATTTTCTAAATTCTATGCCTATATCCCACAAAAAAGCTGTTTTTAAAATGTAATAAAAATTAAAATTACATTTCCATGGGCTTGGATATCTTTCAAATATTTATAGAAGTAACATTGACTAAAAAAAAAGTTTTTATGCTAATATGAATTGATAATTTGATTTATTTATCTTTCAGATTATAATTTTATGAATTATATACTATTATTTCGTCAATCTAATTTTCTATAAATATTTGTTTGATTCGTAGAAAATAGATCATACAGAAAACGAATCACTATTTAAAAAGTCTTTAAATAATGACTTTAAAAGTGCCTCCATTTATGTTATTTTTCCTTTTTAATAATCGAAATATCGGTACACAATAACAACAAATATGGCGACCTTAGGAAATTGTTAATTTAAACTGACTATGCGCATTCTGTATCATTTTTATTCTGTGTTAATTATGCATTTTTATTTCCAATTTTACTTCGATAAGACCAAACTTTGAATATCACGTACAACACATTTTTATCCGTCACCCATTATCCCTCTCGTACAAGTCATTGTCAGAATTAGATTGAAATCATCAAATGTTGTGATAAAATGTTAATGCCAGAACTAGATAGAATTCATCAAGAGTTGTGATGAAATGTCATTGTCAGAACTAGATGGAAATCATCGCATGTGATGAAATGTCATTGTCAGAACTAGATGGAACACATCACATGTTGTGGACAAAGTGTCATTGTCAGAATTAGATGGAGCTCATCAGATGCTGTGATAAAATGTCTCAGGCGAATAGAAGGGACAACAAAAAGGTCACGTGATTGAGAAAGGGGCACATTTATTGTGAAAACTAATTTATTTGAATAAAAACAACAATAAATCAAGTAATGGATTGGTTCAGACATCTTGTCTAAATTTCAGTTGATCGTCCTCTGGCAGGTTAATGAGCCAGATGAAGACCGTCAATAAGATGGATTAACGGAATTGATGGCCAGATAATTGCCCTGGAAATTATTCTATTGAACTCGGCCACAGACCTGGACATTGGGCTCTTAAATTTGATTGGCGAGCCGAACCAAGAGCAGAAATAAGACAGAAAGGCCGGACCAAGAGCAGAAATAAGACAGAAAGGCCGGACCAAGAGCCAAGAGCAGAAATAAGACAGAAAGGCCGAACCAAGAGCAGAAATAAGACAGAAAGGCCGGACCAAGAGCCAAGAGCAGAAATAAGACAGAAAGGCCGGACCAAGAGCAGAAATAAGACAGAAAGGCCGGACCAAGAGCAGAAATAAGACAGAAAGGCCGGACCAAGAGCAGAAATAAGACAGAAAGGAAGGACCAAGAGCAGAAATAAGACTGAAAGGCCGAACCAAGAGCAGAAATAAGACAGAAAGGCCGGACCAAGAGCAGAAATAAGACAGAAAGGCCGGACCAAGAGCAGAAATAAGACAGAAAGGCCGGACCAAGAGCAGAAATAAGACAGAAAGGCCGGACCAAGAGCAGAAATAAGACAGAAAGGACGGACCAAGAGCAGAAATAAGACAGAAAGGAAGGACCAAGAGCAGAAATAAGACAGAATGGACGGACCAAGAGCAGAAATAAGACAGAAAGGAAGGACCAAGAGCAGAAATAAGACAGAAAGGCCGGACCAAGAGCAGAAATAAGACAGAAAGGCCGGATCAAGAGCAGAAATAAGACATACACGGGAAGCATAAAACAGCCATATGTGCCGTACGTGGCCCGAGGGCTTAAGTTTGCCCATGTCTGCTCTATACTGGTCTATACAGTTTAAGTGGAAAGATTGGACAATAAAAGACATTAGAAAATTTAACTTATATATATATATTTCTATGACTTCATAAAGTGTAAGATATGTTGGGCGAAAAAGTAAAGAGACTGACGGACATGAATAGAGAGACATGTATAAGGCTGGGGGTAGGTCAACACGTCCACATCATCTGGGAGCTACTCGTCTTAAAGTTTGACTATCGCCATAGCCACATGTCACTAGGGGCCTCACTGACGTCATTCTAAGGTTCTCCCCGTCCGGTGAGTATTTTACCAAGACTAATTTGGACAGATGTGTGAGGGGGTTCATGTTTAGCGAGTGTCCTCGTCAAAAAGTAGGTCACACGGGTGTTTCGATTGAAAAATCTACAGTCATAAAACACTGTTATTTGGCTTGAGTGATTCTTAGTGAAAATATAAAATTTTAAAGAATTGATTAACGAACATCTGTTGCGAATAAAAAAAACAAATAACATTTTTAACTTTTTTCTTATTCTTATGTGAATTAAATTGTAAGATGTAGTTTGTAGGCACTGCATGATGTTTTCTTTTACACTGTAGCAAAATCTAAACAAACACAATATGGTATTCCCTAAACATGATCAATAGACCCCCCCCCCCACCCCCTTCTTTCAATCCAATCATTAAATTAACACTTCATCGAGAATACTTGTTTTCAGATGTGCCTTTACACTATGTAAATCTAGTTCAAATAATATTCAACAGCCTACTGGCCGTGCTACTGACCGTGCTACTGGCCGTGCTACTGACCGTGCTACTGACCGTGCTACGGACCGTGCTACTGGCCGTGCTACTGACCGTGCTACTGACCGTGCTACTGACCGTGCTACGGACCGTGCTACTGGCCGTGCTACTGACCGTGCTGCGGACCGTGCTACTGGCCGTGCTACTGACTGTGCTACTGACCGTGCTACTGACCGTGCTCATCTCAGTGAGAAAACCTTCTCAAAATGACGCCCCTGCTATGAGCATGTCTTCTTTTTTTTTTTGATCCATTTTAGTTGTCCAGATAAAATGTGTCATTTTTCAATTCTCGACACACAAGTGTGAAGGATCAGCTGTTCACATTCACCCAGCCTTTCCAGGGACTCATTTTGATCAAGTTTACTCTTCACAGAAAAAAGACAATAAATTGCAGTTGTCCTACAACAAGAAGACCCTCTATTTTTACAGCTAGAAAAATAAAAACACAGAAAACCCTAAATAAAAAAATAAAAAAAGCTTAAAAAAAAAATTATATAACACAACGTGATAATTTTTCTTTAACTGAGACAAATCTGGACTAATGAATCCATTTTCATGACGTGAATTTTTTTTTTTTACGTTGGACGAGCGGTTGGCTTTGTAGTGTGACGTGTTCATTCTCTGCGGCAAGCAGACGATAAGGCGCCGTTCGCTGGGAGAGCTGTTTCAAGTGTTGAAACATTGCCTAGTAAATAATAATTAATGTTGAATACTACTTTTTCTAAAATGGAAAATAAAATTCAACTAAAATAATACACTCTCACATAACAAAAAAAAATATTTCTTAAACCACATAAAATCTCCTTTTATAAGGTGTTAACATTTTTTTTAAAATAAATTACCTTGTAAGTTGCCTTCTATGCAAAAGTCAAACCGAAAAAAAAAATATCGGCATTAGAATTTCAGCTTCCGTGACATACATAAAGTAGATATTCACAGATAATCAAGATAAATATCTAGTTTATATTTGCTTGCTGGGCGACAGCTCGATAAAGCGTTCAAATGCCAATCAATTACGGGCTGAAGGCAAGAGTTGGTCCCATAATCTCCCCTGAAAAGATCTTTACTGAATTCGTTCAGCATTAAATAGGAAATGGAACGTTCTAATATATATATATATATATATAAATTTAAATATAATATATATATATATATATATATATATATATATATATATATATATTTATATATATGCTTAAGGAAAGACCTTACATGTATATACATAAAAACGAGGGTGAGCTATGTGAACCCTTACTTCAGATTTACATTGGACCATTTAGGAAAAATGTTTACTTACATATTACATCTCGACATGCTAAAAAATGCAGTAGTGTTATACTTCTATATTGATGCTTTAGTATTTGTACAATCAAACTGTACAGTTGAACACAAAATTCTAACTGAACTAATTAGCATCACACCTCGTGTTCAACATAAATTGTGAACTAACGGTTGAATAGATAAACGCTTCTTTGTTATTTAGCTGTCAATTTAAAAATTTCAAACTAGAAGGAAAGTTCTTTTTTCTTTGTCATTAAATTTTCATTTAGAAAAAAAATTGGAATTAGAATTTCAGTAAAAGGCAGAATATACTCTTTGCAATAAAATTCTCAATTTATAAATAAATGAAATAAAGGCAATTCATATTTTTCCTCATTCAGTTCTCAATCAAAAAAAAAGTTCCATCCAACTAAATAGGACATTCATATTCATTGTCATTCAATTCTGAATTTAAAACGTTCCAATAATCAGCGAGGTAAAAATAAAATTTTCAGTTGAACGAGATGTTTGAGGGGGGGGGGACAGTGAAATGAGATTTCCGGGCGGCTGAGACTAATTAAAGCCCCTCCCCCCCTTTTCCACTCCCTTCTACATACTCCAAACCCTGGTCGACCCTCTGGACGGTTTTTCCTTCTTCTAATATAAACCAGCAATGAATGTCTAGAGCAGCCTTCATCAGGCTCCACAAACTTTTTTTTTTGGAAAAAGACTCGAGCAAACCAAACAACTCGAGTAGTGGCCAGATTTCTCCTGCTTGTCTAACCAGCACAATTTGTCAACTCTCACATCCAAACCAAAATCAGACTTAGTTGGCAGTGAACCGAAGGAAGTCAGGGAGTGATTTTATAACCTGACATTTTATTACGTGGGATAAAAATACATTTAGTTACATGGTTGTATGATGACATCTCGTCATATGGGAAATTCGTTTTTATTTTATAAATGGGATAAAAAGATATTTCAATAAATGGTTTTATTACAGGGGATAAAAAGATTTTTCAGTAAAAAGTCATTTTTTGGTTTATATTATATTGCAAAGAAAATCTTTCAGCTAATGGCTTTTATAATATGGGATAAAGAAATATTAAGTAAATGGTTTTTTTTATTATATAGATTGTTGGCATTTTATTGTTAGGTTTTTATATACTGAGATAAAAATATATTTCAGTAAAAAGTATTAGTTAAACGGGATACAAAAGTATTTAAGTAAATAGTTTTTAATTACATGGGATAAGAAGGTATTTAAATAGTAAATATTTTTATTGAACGGGATAAAAAGGGATTTCAGTAAATAGTTTTCATTACTTGGAATAGTGGGTATTTCAATAAAATATTTTTATTATAGGGATAGGAAGTATTTCAATAAATATACTATTATATGGAATAGGGGGTATTTCAATAAATAATTACTATTATATGGGATAGGAGGTATTTCAATAAATAGTTACTATTATATGGGATAGTGAATATTTCAGATCACAATCTGAAATTTAACCTGAATTAAATCTATACTATTAAAAAAGAAAATAAACATTAAAATCAGGAATTACCTTTATTAGGAATATTAATTAAACTTTAAATAATTGTAACATTTTCTTTAATAACAAACGCATTGTAAATGAACAGAAAACTGAAACATTTCATGACTAAGGGAAATATAATTATATCTAATGATGATTCGTGAATGGTTATTATTTCGTTACTAGCTGTACCCTGCAAAACCTTCGCATAGAGTTATATCCCCTTAGGCTTGATCGGTAGGCTAGGTTATTTTTTGGTTTCGGGCAGATCTGATTTTTTCATGACTGTATTTTAAACTGGAATACTGTTGTATTAATTCTTTACTTTCGATCTAACGCAGAACCCAAACCGCTATTATATATATATATATATATATATATATATATATATATATATATATATAGAGAGAGAGAGAGAGAGAGAGAGATAATTTATTGGGGCAGATGTGAAAGGTTTAATTAAATACGGTTTCAAAAAAAGAGACTTATTTCAGGTCAGCTGTATTGATTTCTATTGTCATTCGTGATACCTAATGTATGATGACATGACGTCGATTCAAATGAAACTCTGCATGTATGGTGTTCCTGTGCCACACAAATCGTTGAAGGCTGTTCCAGGTGTTCAACGAAGCTGTGTGTGTGCTGTGTCGTCGGAGATGCAATGTTTGGAATCATTTACCTGTTTTCAAGTACTGAATGATGTTGTGTGATAGTCTTTCTGTCCGAAGTTTGCTTCATCCACTGTTGTTTATGGAAACGGAGGGGGAGGGTGAGGGGGGGAAGAGCAGGATGAGTGATGTCCATTAAGGGGGGCACACGATTCTGCTCTGTGCAGTGCTTGCCCCCCCCAGCCCCCACCTTGCACTTTATTGCCATCTGTTTATAGTCAAACTTGTTTTATTTCAGGCTGATCTTCCTAATCATCGGTTCTCAAACTATCTATTTTCTTTCCCATACCATCAGTCTATATTCCCATACCATCAGTCTATGTTCCTGTACCATCAGTCTATATTCCCATACCATCAGTCTATATTCCCGTACCATCAGTCTATGTTCCCGTACCGTCAGTCTATGTTCCTGTACCATCAGTCTATATTCCCATACCATCAGTCTATATTCCCGTACCATCAGTCTATGTTCCCGTACCGTCAGTCTATGTTCTTGTACCATCAGTCTATGTTCCCGTACCATCAGGCTATGTTCCCGTACCATCAGTCTATGTTCCCGTACCATCAGTCTATGTTCCCGTACCATCAGTCTATGTTCCCGTACCATCAGTCTATATTCCCATACCATCAGTCTATATTCCCGTACTATCAGCCTATATTTCTCTATTAACTGATTCTAAGTGAAATTAGCCCAAGAGGCAGATTAAACGGCTGGGGCCTCGGGAGCGAAGACTTCCAAAGGGCTTCCGTACATTTTCACATGTAAGTTTGTTTCCCATATTTCTAAGAAGTAAAGATCCGTTAGACCTAGAGGGCCATCCGTGCAGTTCAGTCTTCAGTTCTCCAAGTAAAGTCAGGTACCCATTTAAAGCTGGGTGGACTCAGGGTCTTTCACCAGGGACCCCCCACTCAGTTCGACAGCCGAGTGCTCTACACTGCTCAGGCATCCACGCCCTTCATTTTTTGTTCCTCGTTGATATTTTCATAATTCTGCTCTAAGGACCTCATATGGCCTTAATCCGCTCCTGGTTATCCTCACGATATTTATAGGTTTTTGTTTCCATTTCAAATAATCTTGCTTATTTCAGTTCTTTTTTTTTTTGAATTACCGCGACTTAGCGAACAACATTCAGTAGCCTTTCGGTTTCTCGCCAAATTATTAATTTTTTTTTCCCCCAAGAGTTAATGTTTTGCATTTCATTCCACAATCATTTGTTGCTACACATATTCTAAGAGATAAAAAAAAGAAGCAAAATATTTCTATTATATAAGTATGTTATTTAACACAACCGATAAGTGCAGCAGTAGTGACTAGGACTGATTCTAGACATAAGAAATATTTCAAAACTAACTTGACAAAAAGTAAACATAGCTAAGAAATAAAATATAACTAGCTATTAGATATATTATGTGATGACATGTTGAGCTAACAAGCTGATAGGTATATTATGTGTTGAGCTAACAAAAGTTAGGGTTTGATGAGATCTATAGTATCTACTGTTTAGCAAAGGCAAGATATTAACCGGCCGTTAAATCTCATTTTTTTGAATCAAAGCTTTAACATTTTAATGTATCTAGTTTTACTTCTAATGTACTGTTTTCTCGACATTATCAATAGTTTCATTACCTATACCCCCATCATTTAACTGCTTAGATGGGTGTCTTATCACAGTTTTGAGAACCCATGTTCTAGACCATGACAGAAATCAATACTACCCCCCCCCCTAACCCGCACCCCTCCATGCTCTCATCAGAGCATCCGAAGATTGTTTGTTTGTGTGTGTGTGTGCGTGTGTGTGTATATGCCCATCTTGAATGTGATGGTCAGCGAAGGGGTTAGGGGGGATTCTGTCACTGTGATGGGGGTAGGGAAGGATAGGGCGGTGTGTGATGGTGTCAAGAGATATGTTATGGCCATCAGGGCTGACAACAAGTGTTATGTGTTTGGGGTGACGGGCCTGGCACTTTGACGTCACAGCATTGCCCGGGACGGTATCGTTTGTTAATGGATCTTATGCTCCGTGTGACACATGCCTGGGCAGTAAACTGTTGTCTGTTTTCTTACTGCTGTCACTTGTTGTCTGTGTGCCTACTGTTGTCATCTGTCTGTTTGCCTAATGTTGTCATTTGTCTGTTTGCCAAATGTTGTTATTTATCTGTTTGCCTAATGTTGTCATTTGTCAGTTATCCTACTGCTGTCACTTGTTGTCTGTTTGCTTACTGTTGTCATTTGTCTGTTTGCCAAATGTTGTTATTTATCTGTTTGCCTAATGTTGTCATTTGTCAGTTATCTTACTGCTGTCACTTGTTTTCTGTTTGCTTACTGTTGTCATTTGTCTGTTTGCCGAATGTTGTTATTTATCTGTTTGCCTAATGTTGTCATTTGTCTGTTTTCTTACTGCTGTCACTTATTGTCTGTTTGCCTACTGTTGTCATTTGTCTGTTTGCCTAATGTTGTCCTTGATATCCTTTTGTCTACTGTTGTCATTGGTCTGTTTGCTTACTGTTGTCACTCGATTTCTGTTTGCTTACTGTTGTCACTTGTCAGGCTGCTTACTATTGTCACTTGTCTTTTTGCTGAATGTTGTCACTTGTTGTCAGTTTTCTACTGTTGACCATTGACCGTTTATTTACTGTTTTCATTTGTCTATTTGCTTATTGTTCTCACTTTTTGCCTACTGTTGTCACTTGTCTGTTGTCACTTGTCTTTTTGCCTACTGTTATCATTTGTCTGTTTGCCTACTGTTGTCACTAGGTGTTAGCTGCTTACCGTTGTAGGTATCACAGACTTGTGTATTTGATCTGATTCAAAACAATATTTATTTTATTTTATTCGCGTGCATATTTTATGACCTGGCTCCAGTGCAGGTTGTTTTCACTTATCTTTGAACATGGTTACTTAACAAAGATTTTTTCCATGACAAAGATAAAGATAGTTAAAATAGAGTAAAAATCTTGAACTCGAAAGAAAAATATAGAGAATGGAAAGCTTAGTATCTTGAAACGGTCAATAGGTTTACTTAAACAAAAAGAAAAATGGGCGGGAAGTTGACACTGAAAATCGAAAGTTACTGGATGTAAGCAGGAGCCGGAAATGGTGGGAAGATTGGCCAGATGCCAGATGTTTTGGCCAGCCATATTATTTTAGAAAACATGAACCATTTCGTTTTCCCCTTTAGCATTTTTTTTTTCATTTTGCTGAGGCTGTTAGTTCAATAGCGAGTACATAGTTATGAATATTTGCTTAATTAATATTTTGTTTACTTAAATATTTAGCATCCTTCCGTTTGAATTTAGATAATTATGCTTGACTCGTTTTACACGTGTCGCACAGTTTCGCTCACTTTGATAATGTTCAATTAAAGCAGTAATCGAAAAAAATAGACATCGAGCTAGAGCTAGTCGCATGATTGTGTAGACAGTCTATAAATTGACACCATGAGACTTGTAACACACCCTTTATTACCAAACACTCTGAGGCTTTTGACATTATGAGGCGTTAGACATTCTATTCAATGGCACACAAATCACACCACACAAACTACTGCAACTTTGGATTTTTCCATTACATTGACGCACTGAGGCATTTGAACTTTTATTGTACTGACACACTAAGACATTTGACATTTTATTGTACTGACACACTGAGACATGACATTTTATTGTACTCACTAAGACATTTGACATTTTATTGTACTGACACACTGAGGCATTTGAATTTTATTGTACTGACACACTGAGACATTTGACATTTCATTGTACTGACACACTGAGGCATTTGAATTTTATTGTACTGACACACTGAGACATGACATTTTATTGTACTGACACAGTGAGGCATTTGAATTTTATTGTACTGACACAATGAGACATGACATTTTATTGTACTGACACACTGATGCATTTGACATTTTATTGTACTGACACACTGAGGCATTTGACATTTCATTGTACTGATACACTGAGGCATTTGACATTTTATTGTATTGACACACTGAGGCCTTTGACATTTTATTGTACTGATACACTGAGACATTTGACATTTTATTGTACTGACACACTGAGGCATTTGAATTTTATTGTAAAGACACATAGAGACATGACATTTCATTGTACTGATACACTGAGGCCTTTGACATTTTATTGTATTGACACACTGAGGCCTTTGACATTTTATTGTACTGACACACTGAGACATTTGACATTTTATTGTACTGACACACTGAGGCATTTGAATTTTATTGTACTGATACACTAAGACCGTAAACTCTGTTCCTCCTAACTATATTCTTATTTGCTGTAGGAACAGAATTTTTCTCTCAGAAAGTATAACTTATATACAGGCATACAACCAGGCACGCCGAGAGGGGGGGGCAGGCGGGGTCATTGCCGGGGGGCCCGCATCTGTAAGCGGGCCCGGCCGCCCCGACCATGTCAATTTTTTCACGATGCATTGTTTATTAAGGGGCCCGCAATGATGTCCTGCCCTGGGGCCCGTGTTGGCTCTCGGCGCCCCTGCATACAACGACATGTTTTACTGACAGAAACCTATAGGACGTAAAAGATCAGTGGCTCACCAACCTTT
Source organism: Bulinus truncatus (assembly GCA_021962125.1). NCBI lineage: Eukaryota > Metazoa > Mollusca > Gastropoda > Planorbidae > Bulinus > Bulinus truncatus. The sequence continues at coordinate 960,570 of JAGDYQ010000061.1, forward strand.
GGTTAGAATATAGTCCCTATATGAATAGTCGCAACATCGGATTTCATAGAAAACGTGTATTTTATAGATACGTGTATTTTATAGATATTGGTATTTTATAGATATTGGTATTTTATAGAAACGTGTATTTTATAGATATGTGTATTTTATAGATATTGATATTTTATAGATATTGGTATTTTATAGATATTGGTATTTTATAGAAACGTGTATTTTATAGATATGTGTATTTTATAGATATTGATATTTTATAGATATTGGTATTTTATAGAAACGTGTATTTTATAGATATGTGTATTTTATAAATATTGATATTTTATAGATATTGGTATTTTATAGATATTGGTATTTTATAGAAACATGTATTTTATAGATATGTGTATTTTATAGAGATTGATATTTTTTAGATATTGGTATTGTATAGATATTGGTATTTTATAGATATTGGTATTTTATAGAAACGTGTATTTTATAGATATGTGTATTTTATACATATTGGTATTTTATAGATGTTGGTATTTTTTAAAATACTAACTGGTTACAGTAGAATACTTTTAATATAAAAAAGTAATACAATAATGGTCACATTTCTTCTTTTTATACAATGGGCTCACAGTTAAAATCTTTAGGAACATTAATATAATTCACGCCAACTAACTAGATTGTTTATGTCCACAAAATTGATAGGCTTAATCAAATTATAAACATCTTCATGAGGACACCTAACACATGATTATATTTTCTGTTCATAATCACAAACAGGATATATATATAGTAAGTCAATAATATTTTCATAAACACACAGGCTAAACATATGGTAAGTTAATGAACTGATACATTCACACATAAAATGTTGATGATACAGGAACATCTTTTCATGAACACACGTGATGTGTTTATATATATTCAGTTCATTAACTTACCATATGTTAAGTCTGTGTATATATATATATATATATATATATATATATATATATATATATACATTTTTTTTCATGTGCACACATGATATGTTCATGTACACACATTTGTTCATGAACATACATGGTACATTCATATACACATTTTTATTCATGAACATGCATGATATGTTCATATACACATTTCTATTCATGAGCTCACATGATATGTTCATATACACATTTCTATTCATGAGCACACATGATATGTTCATATTCACACAATATTACAAGGAGAGAAAGAAAATAAATTCAGTTTTGAGCTTTCTGTGTACGGGGATTATTATGAGAGTTCGGTGGGGGGGGGAGGGGGGTCGAAGGTTGGCAGCGAAGAGAATCAATATTATTTCATTGACCAATGACGTCAGAGGGTCACATTTAATGGGGACAGAATTTGTATATCTCTTGTAGGCTCGGTGGCTGTTTCCAGATCATTGCCAACTCGAGGTTGAATGGGCTAATGCCGGGCGTAGCGTGAATTAGCTTGCTGCATGACGTAAAGTCTGATTTAGAGATTGGGGGTAATGCGGATACTGCAAGAGTCTGGGACCCAACTGAAGTCTGATTTAGACATGGGGGTTTAATGTGGATACTGCAAGAGTCTGGGACCCCCGTTTTGTTTTTCCGACCTCTAGGACCTTGAAAATCATAAGAATTTTTTTTTTGGCAGACCACTTCATAAATATTTCTTATTCTCATGGGCTACTTAACTCTTTAAGTTCATTCCCGCGATCCGTGTTTTGATTGAAATTGACCGGTATCACACTGTTGATGGATATAACGTTGAACCTAACATATGTCTGTCGTAACGCAAAAAAAGAGTTTGTTATTGTGTGTACAAGTGGTTACCAAGAGTTTGTTATTGTGTGTACAGGTGGTTGCCAACAGTTTGTTATTGTGTGTACAAGTGGTTGCCAAGAGTTTGTTATTGTGTGTACAAGTGGTTGCCAAGAGTTTGTTATTGTGTGTACAGGTGGTTGCCAACAGTTTGTTATTGTGTGTACAAGTGGTTGCCAAGAGTTTGTTATTGTGTGTACAAGTGGTTGCCAACAGTTTGTTATTGTGTGTACAAGTGGTCGCCAAGAGTTTGTTATTGTGTGTCCAGGTGGTTACCAAGAGTTTGTTATTGTGTGTCCAGGTGGTTACCAAGAGTTTGTTATTGTGTGTACAGGTGGTTGCCAAGAGTTTGTTATTGTGCGTACAAGTGGTTGCCAAGAGTTTGTTATTGTGTGTACAAGTGGTTGTTAAGAGTTTGTTATTGTGTGTACAGGTGGTTACCAAGAGTTTGTTATTGTGTGTACAGGTGGTTGCCAACAGTTTGTTATTGTGTGTACAAGTGGTTGCCAAGAGTTTGTTATTGTGTGTACAAGTGGTCGCCATGCCTACAAATCCGATTTCTCTTGAAGCAGAACAATAACGTGTTATAGAAATTATGACTATCATGTTAGTTATTTTATACTATAAACCAGGGGCAGTTACCCATGATCCTGCTTATAACATTTAGTAATTGTGTACTTATTATAAATAACTATCTTCCGGACTTCCGGTTGCAGCCAGTTGGAATAAAGAACAAAACTAGATCGGAATTATTTCAAACTAATGGAGGGTGTAATAAAATTTAAGGACGTGACTGATAAATCAAAAGGAGAGCCTCTTTAAATGAAAACATTTTATCCTTCAACCTCTTACAGAGCTGTGGACGTCATATAGATAATTTAATGGTTGTCCCCCCCCCCACCCCTTTCACGTCAATTTTTTTAAAATCCTGTAAAGATCAGAGTTTTATCTCTTAGATCCAATAATCTTCTAATGGGACGGTTTTTGCAGTGCCCTTCTTTCAAACGTCACCATAGCCTATAGTGCAATGGCCATGGAGGCACCACAATAGATATAGGCAGGTGCCCACCCACCTACCGTCACCCATCACATGCAGATCGTGCCGCAGCATGCAGATCTATCTCACTACCAAAGCGCCACCCTACGGCGCCCTTTAGAAGACATTGTGCTACTTAAGTCACCCGTAGCCTGCACTGTGACCAGGGCCGTCTTATTCTATAAGGCCCAATATGTACTATGCCTAGGGTCCACAAATCTGAAGCCCCCCACCCCCGAAAGTTAAAAAATTTGAAAAATTCAAATACTGATGTACTGTAATTACACTCTTGCGTTGGGCTTCATAAGAACCTTAGATACAAAGTACCCAGGCCCTTGACTACGTCGGAAAGAACGAAGCAGAATGCAAGTCTACGGATGTGGAAAATTGTCATGTTAACTAAAGGAAATTGGGTTAAAGTATACATCAGAGTGTAAATACAGCCTGGCTAGAATTATCTTTAGATACATTTATTTGTATGTCACTTGGTTGTTACTGAGCTCAGCAGTTGTGCGTCAACATCACATGCCAAAGGGAGGAAGTTACTACAAGGGGAGACAAGAAGGTGAAATAAAAAAAAAAGGAATCATGAAATATGCCAGCGATAAAAAATGATAGTAACCTGGGGGGGCCCATTGTTTATAAAAATTGATAGTAGCCTATGTGGTGAGGCGTTTGTGTCTCTACAAGGTAAATAATTATGCAGGGTAATCAAGAAACTCCATCATGGAGAAACTATTTTTGGCTTTAAAAATATTCCGAGATTGCCTGATAGAATGGAATGGAGTCTGTTGACGTATACATAGCATTGTCACACTGAAATATATCTACATAGCATTTTCATACTTGAAGATGTCTACATAGTATTTTCACACTGAACGATGTCTACATAGCATTGTAACACTGAAAGACGTCTACATAGCATTGTAACACTGAAAGATGTCTACAAAGCATTGTCACACTGAAAGATGTCTACATAGTATTGTCACACTGAAAGACGTCTACATAGCATTGTCACAATGAAAGATGTATACATAGCATTGTCACAATGAAAGATGTCTACATAGCATTGTCACACTGAAAGATGTATACATAGCATTATCACACTGAAAGATGTCTACATAGCATTGTCACACTGAAAGATGTCTACATAGCATTGTCACACTGAAAGATGTCTACAAAGCATTGTCACACTGAAAGACGTCTACATAGCATTGTCACACTGAAAGACGTCTACATAACATTATCACACTGAAAGATGTATACAAAGCATTGTCACACTGAAAGGCGTATACAAAGCATTATCACACTGAAAGATGTCTACAAAGCATTGTCACACTTAAAGATGTCTACAAAGCATTGTCACACTGAAAGATGTCTACATAGCATTGCCACACTGAAAGATGTCTACATAGCATTGTCACACTGAAAGATGTCTACATAGCATTGTCACACTGAAAGATGTCTACAAAGCATTGTTCAGATTCAAACCAATAACCTGCATCAGGCAGATCGTTAACTCAACCTCACAGCCACGGAGTCGCCTCTGTTTCTCAGAAAATAGAACAAACCCAAAAGAAAGCAAAAAAAAAAAATAAATAAATGATTGCTATAAATAAATGCAAACTATGACGTCATCGGCATATTTGTCAATCAACTAGATTTTTGAGATTTTAAAACTAGATTCAAAATATAAGCTGTCATTTATCAAGTGCACTTTTAAAAAAAAAATAAACTAGCATAGAGTTGAAACATACAAACTAGCTCAATTGATTTCACTGTTTGCAGTTTTCGCTTCCTTTCATATTAACGTTGATGGGTTTTGATCCACGCTAGTCTGTTCACCTTCTTCCTTATGTTTTCTCGTGATGAAATATTTTGTTACATCCAAACTTCCGCTGCCAGAGTGCAAAGCAGTGCAGATAATTCCCTGTCCAAAGATGAGGGGAAATGATGGAAGGGGTAGGGGGGAAGGAGGGTGTATGTAAAGAAAAATGTTATTGTTAGCGCGGTTAGCTAATGTGTCCTTCATATACGTATATACTTGCAGGATAAGACCTGGAACGTTTGTCTTTTTTTTGATTGGTTTATACTTGCTAGTAAAGAAAAAAATATACCAACAGAATGTTTACAAAGTTGAAGACATCTTGGTGGAAACAGGTGATTGTAACGTACAGAATTACGAGAATTTTTGAGTAGGTTTAATGATGAGTACAGAATCGCCAGAATTTTTGAGTAGGTTTAATGAGGAGTACAGAATTACGAGATATTGTGAATACTTTTATTTCTATAACACGTTACTGTTCAGCACCAAGAGAAATCGGATTTGTAGGCATGGCAACCACTTGTACACACAATAACAAACTGTTGGCAACCACCTGTACACACAATAACAAACTGTCGGCAACCACTTGTACACACAATAACAAACTCTTGGTAACCACTTGTACACACAATAACAAACTCTTGGTAACCACCTGTACACACAATAACAAACTCTTGGCAACCACTTGTACACACAATAACAAACTGTTGGCAACCACCTGTACACACAATAACAAACTGTTGGCAACCACTTGTACACACAATAACAAACTGTTGGCAACCACCTGTACACACAATAACAAACTGTTGGCAACCACTTGTTCACACAATAACAAACTCTTGGCAATCACCTGTACACACAATAACAAACTCTTGGCAACCACTTGTACACACAATAACAAACTTTTGGCAACCACCTGTACATACAATAACAAACTCTTGGCAACCATTTGTACACACAATAACAAATTCTTGGCAACCACTTGTACACACAATAACAAACTCTTATCTTGCGTTACGACAGACATATGTTAGGTTCAACGTTATATTCATCAACAGCGAGGAATCTCAGCTAAAGAAAGATGATAACTTAGGAAAAGTCCAAGTCCAAAAACAGACAGTTGAGGTCAAGTTCAAACAGTGAATACCAATGGTCGCAGCCCCCCCCCCCCTGGATCATCATCTGAAGACGTAGGTAAAAATGGACTAAAGTAACTTCACGAGCTCAAGAACGTGCCATGTACAATAACGGCTTTGTGATATTTTTTTTTCCCAGTACGTAAACATAGCTTTTTGTAACCGAGAGAAAGACGACGTTGGTGTAATTAGATTTTTATTTTTTGTCTATCTGTACAGTAATGTCATAAACAAGGGACTAATTTGTTCGTTTGCCGTATACATGTGTTATACATTTTTCATAATTGTTACGTGCAACCATTTGTACGTTTACATAACTTTAGATATTGATAGACAATATAGAATAAGCGGAATTAATAAACTAAAAAGAACCATTCGTAAGTTATTATTTGTGGAATGATTTTCTAAAGAATGAAACTTGATGGATGTTGATGGATGCAAATGGCTTAACGATGCATGTGTATTTTTAGACTTTTAACAAAAAATATTTTCAAGATTTGATTAACATATTATTTAGTATTGTTAATAAATAAAAAAAATACGATGAATATATGAGGACGAACTTTTTTTTCAGGAGAGAAATTTCTCGCTGACTTCTGTTGGTCGAAATGTTTTGCCAGAGTCCTTTTTAAAAAAAAAGATTAAGTAACATTGATTAAATTTATCTGGTACAATTTGTTTTACTTTGATAATAAAAAAACACATTGTTCTGTTTCATGGTAAAATCCTACAAATTAACACATTGTGTTTACTCTGAGTGTCACGGGTCCTTATAATGAAGATACTTGTAGAAAATGTAATAAATCAGACAACACAAATCACGAAGTTAACTCCAGTGAAGTAACATCAAACAATCATTTAATTCTTGAACATGAACTGACATAAAGGTGAATCCAGGAGGAGTACAATAGCAAACTGTAAATATGCATCCATCTACATCGATGGCGAAAGCTAGACTCTACTAGAACATGCATCCGCATCCTATGATGCACAGAGCTCGACTGATTATAAAACAAACCATGTGCTCCCAACTGTCGGTTTAATATACGTCATTTGTACCAAATGACGTATACACTAAAGCTCCCAATATTTACACTCAAGATGGCGGAATGACGCCATGGATACTGTGGTGGGCGGAGCCTACCAAATTGCGTCATCAAGCTTAGACTATATTATTTCTCCACACTGAGTCTAGTGTCAGTTTTGTTGATTTTAAAAGCCCATAAAATTTCACTCAGATCTGCTGACAACTCGCTCCATTTGTATTCCCCCCGTCCCCCACGCACCCACCCACCCAGCCTTCGCCCTTCTACAGCTACCGAGCCATGTTTCAGTTAAAGTAAAACCATAGCTCTGTTTTTAAATGCACGGGACTAAATTATCACCCCTTTTCCAACTACAACTTGCAATCGAAATAATTCAACAAAAATTAATTCTTCTGTTTGAATCGACAAAGTACAATTATGTGTGTATGTGTGTGTGTGTGTGGGGGGGGGTTATTGAGCACTTTGCCAACATTAGGGGGGGGTGTTAAAAAATTCACTGTGGATTATTCGCACTCATTTGCAGACGATGAACGGTTAGGTCACTGTGGTGCAGACAAAGTAACTGGGTCTAACTATGTCTGCCACCAAGATTACGGGCAGCAAGGGACTGCTGTAATGGTCAGAACTTGCTAATGATGGTGATTACTTTTGGTCTACTAGACTACGTTTATCCACGGATCAACGTTTTAGTCAACCGCTTATGTTTTGCTAGGGCGTCAAGTCTCGTTGGGAATGAATCGGACGTGACTAATTTATTTCCTATAAATAGACTTTTGGGCATTCCCGTTTTTTATTTTTGTGTGTGTGTGTAAATTCTATTAAAGAACCAGCTGTTTATCTCATACATCCTAAAAACCAGTGGTCCCCCCAACCCCCGGGCCGCGGACCGGTACCGGTCAGTGGAACGAACATTGTTAGGCCGCCCAAGAAACGTTAAATCATTTCTATTTTTTTATTTATTTATCTCGAGATTGAGCGACTTTCTATGGACGAGAAATAATCAACGCCCCCCACCCCCTTTTTCCAGTGGACCGCGGTGAAATTATCAAATGCTAACCGGTCCGTGGTGAGAGAAAATGTTGGGGGGACCACTGTTATAAAGTACTGATGGGACGTTTATTCGTGGTGCCTTTCTTACATCCACAACATATGCGACAGTGCCATGCTGCTCATGGGAGCACCACGGTAGATATAGAGAGAACTTCCACCACGACCTAGGTCGTCACCGGGAATCGAACCCGGGAACCCCAGGTTGAACACATAGCAAGGCCATCTTGCCCCCCCCCCCCCAAAAAAAAAACCTCTCGCAGTTTCTATATATTTCAAGGTCTATATTATTCTCATTACGGCTTTTGTCCATGCGCTACACAAATGTATATCGACCATGCGCTACACAAATGTATATCGACCATGCGCTACACAAATGTATATCGACCATGCGCTACACAGATGTATATCGACCATGCGCTACACAAATGTATATCGACCATGCGCGACACAAATGTATATCGACCATGCGCTACACAAATGTATATCGACCATGCGCTACACAGATGTATATCGACCATGCGCTACACAAATGTATATCGACCATGCGCTACACAAATGTATACCGACCATGCGCTACACAAATGTATATCGACCATGCGCCACACAAATGTATATCAACCATGCGCTACACAAATGTATATCGACCATGCGCGACACAAAAGTATATCGACCATGCGCGACACAAATGTATACGACCATGCGCTACACAAATGTATATCGACCATGCGCCACACAAATGTATATCGACCATGCGCTACACAAATGTATATCGACCATGCGCTACACAGATGTATATCGACCATGCGCTACACAAATGTATATCGACCATGCGCGACACAAATGTATATCGACCATGCGCTACACAAATGTATATCGACCATGCGCTACACAGATGTATATCGACCATGCGCTACACAAATGTATATCGACCATGCGCTACACAAATGTATACCGACCATGCGCTACACAAATGTATATCGACCATGCGCCACACAAATGTATATCAACCATGCGCTACACAAATGTATATCGACCATGCGCGACACAAATGTATATCGACCATGCGCGACACAAATGTATACGACCATGCGCTACACAAATGTATATCGACCATGCGCCACACAAATGTATATCGACCATGCGCCACACAAATGTATATCGACCATGCGCTACACAAATGTATATCGACCATGCGCCACACAGATGTATATCGACCATGCGCTACACAGATGTATATCGACCATGCGCTACACAAATGTATATCGACCATGCGCTACACAAATGTATATCGACCATGCGCTACACAAATGTATATCGACCATGCGCTACACAGATGTATATCGACCATGCGCTACATAAATGTATATCGACCATGCGCGACACAAATGTATATCGACCATGCGCTACACAAATGTATATCGACCATGCGCCACACAAATGTATATCGACCATGCGCTACACAAATGTATATCGACCATGCGCTACACAAATGTATATCGACCATGCGCGACACAAATGTATATCGACCATGCGCGACACAAATGTATATCGACCATGCGCTACACAAATGTATATCGACCAATATCTAAGGGAAAAAAAACTGACACAAATATTGAAGACCAATAAAAAGTAACACAATCGCAGGTGAAAGTAGTAGAAGCGTTTGAGAGTAACGCATTTATACTTTCTGGGTCTAAAATTGAGCACCCACAGTCTAGGACTAACTTTGTTTTTTTTTTTTGGGAGGAACACGGGTAAGGGAGATACAAGAAGTGGGACAATTTCGTCAAACTGTGGTCACAACGGTTTAACTCTCAGGTGTTTTTTGACGATTACTTTTACAGGTAAACACCAAGTGGCTCAGTGTTTATAATAGGAAAGTTGGTGTTCACCTGCTCTCTTCAATTACAACCTGGTCCATGTCTCGAATGATGTCAGTGTTTATAATAGGAAAGTTGGTGTTCACCTGCTCTCTTCAATTACAACCTGGCCCATGTCTCGAATGATGTCAGTGTTTATAATAGGAAAGTTGGTGTTCACCTGCTCTCTTCAATTACAACCTGGTCCATGTCTCGAATGATGTCAGTGTTTATAATAGGAAAGTTGGTGTTCACCTGCTCTCTTCAATTACAACCTGGTCCATGTCTCGAATGATGTCAGTGTTTATAATAGGAAAGTTGGTGTTCACCTGCTCTCTTCAATTACAACCTGGTCCATGTCTCGAATGATGTCAGTTAAACCCCCAATACCTCATAACACACCCCTTGGTCTTTGACACTAATTAATTATTTGACCTCATCACAAAGTTCAATATGGTGCGTGTAGAACACGGTGTGAAATTGAACAGAAAATACAGACACACAGATCGTCCAAAAATAAATAAATAAATAAATAAATTAAGGATGTATGACATGTTGACAGATGAAGAAGAACATAACAGACATGGCTGAGGTTGTTACCCTGTCCGACGATACGCAGGTGAATAGTTCGAACCACATTGACCTCAATTACTTCACGTCCACCACGGTGCCTTCACGGTCAATTCACCCTCGTTTTGATAAGAAAGAAAAACTAAACTATCTCGGTATTTTTTCACGGATTGTTGAAAGCAGAGCCATTCTTATGCTTTTTGAAGCTCCCCCCCCCCCACTCCCACACACTCACATACCGTCAAGAAAGGGTAATTGCAGAGATGCTCTGACATTTCAAGGGGACCCGTAGGGTGTTGATAGCATCCGACTTAATATGATTTAGTACTAGTTGGGTTGTATCTAGGACTAAGAGAGCAATAATAGTTTGTTGGAAAACGTGGTGAATGATTTAAAAAAAAATGGGAATGTTTCTGGAAGAACAGCAATTAGACGTTCAAACTTCATTACAGCAGGTCACGAAACAATCTTCTTTTTTTGTAAATAATTAAGATAGAGGTTAAATTTACGTGTTTTCTACAGTTTAATACTGTAGCCTTCTTACGTTTCAATGATTCGAATTCCTATGAATTGAATTTCTTTCTGAGAATATGGCAGTTTCTCTTAAATTTTTCAAATTTGAACATTCCGAAATACTGGCAATAAGAACAATAAACATGACACACTTAGCAAAAACTCAGTTAATTACTTATGTAGCGCACACCAAGTATACACGAGGGAAAAAAAAACACTGTTAATTTCAAGCTAATTTTAACTCATCAATAATGACCTAATTAAGTGGGCTTCCATCGTCTATAACACCTCATGGTAAATTCATTCAGCAGCTTTTAGTGGAGCGGTGAGGGGGGAGGAGAGGGGGTTGGAGGCTACGTCGGTGCTAGATAAGAAAGAAGAGAAAGATGAGGTGTGATTCATACAGTTTTCAACTCAACACATGGTTTCATTCTCCTGCACTCTGTAGTCCAGGCAAATCAACTCAGAGAAACACACACACACACACTCACTCACACAAAGAGTGATTCAGTTCAATGTATGCCGCCTGTGTTGAAGGCCTAATTGTCCAATAACACAGGAGAACTTGCACGCAGCTGGCTGCAATTGTGGACATTTATTTATCTGTTGAGTTTTTTTGATTTTATTTTATTCTCTCGTTGTTGTGATGGAACTTGAAACTTGTGTGGTAGAGGCGTGTGTGTGTTTGCGTGTGTGTGTGTGTGTGTGTGTGTGTGTGTGTAGGTGAGGGGGGACATCGTGCACGACATTTGTTTGTACATCTAGGTGCTTTGATTTTTTTTTTATCTAGTTATTTATTTCATCCTGGTGGAGAATATGGAGACATGTTGACGACTAGGTCATCCATGAAGATTCAATCTATGTTTTTATTTTTTTTTTATCTTTAAAATAAAAAAAAAAGAAACTTGATATATTTTATTCTATTAGAAAAGAATGCAGTTCTTCATATTTTATACAACTATCAATTTTCTCGGACTCTCTCTCCCCCCCCCCCCCCCCCACGGCCCTCATGCTGTCTGGGTGTGAATTGCACCCAACGGACAATATTGTGAGTAGAAAATAAACTGCGTAATAAATTGTGTCAAAATGGAAGGAAGATAAAGGGACACAAATCACAAAAGGAATTTTTTTTTGTTTTTTTTTTAATTTTCCCGTTTTTAAAAAGAAAAACCAAAGCATTGATTCTCTGTGAATTGATTTTTGTTTGTTTTTTTTTAAACTTTTTGGTAACAAACGGACCATCACCCCCTCCCCCCACTAGAGTTTCAACAATGCATACCATTACCACATGTGGACATACCTCTCAAAGCTATTAGTAAATGTGGTCTCGACAACAGTGTGGAGATTAGAGCCACACTTTGAGGTACAACGGCAAATGTTATTTATAGTGAGCAATTCAATTGAAGATTTTTAGCTTTACAAAAAAAAAGTGAAAAACAACTTGTGAATTAAAAAGAATTTTGATTTCACACAGTTCAATTACATGCTCTTAATTTATATGGAAAAACCACACGTTTTCGCACACATGCACGCACGCATTCACACACACACACACACCCACACATGCACTCCACTCACATACACTCTGTCAAATTCTTCCATGTATTCATATGAGAATGGAACTCATGGAGGGTTACTGCCATAGACGAAATATATTGTTGATATATTCACTGCAGAACAGCTCAAATAGATAAAAAAAGAATCTGCAATACACTGTAGTGACATAACTAATAGAGTCGACACCATGAACCAATCATCTGTGACATTACAAACAAACATTTGCTAAGGTTTGGGACAATACATTATCTAAAATGTATACAGCATGACTTGACTTGACTTGACTTGGAAAAAATCTATTATATAGAAGTGCGAGCGGCGATCTAGATACCGTTTTGGGCCTAGAACACCCAAATGTTACTTAGAACCCTACTAATATTCTTCAGCCAAGGTCTCTCGAATATTCTATATCCTAAGACCCCCCCCCCACCTAAAATTGGAAGACATCTCAACATTCACCGGTCATGTTCCGAACAGAGTGTGAGACTACTTTGAGACATCTCAACATTCACCGGTCATGTTCTGAACAGAGTGTGAGACTACTTTGAGACATCTCAACATTCACCGGTCATGTTCCGAACAGAGTGTGAGACTACTTTGAGACATCTCAACATTCACCGGTCATGTTCCGAACAGAGTGTGAGACTACTTTGAGACATCTCAACATTCACCGGTCATGTTCTGAACAGAGTGTGAGACTACTTTGAGACATCTCAACATTCACCGGTCATGTTCCGAACAGAGTGTGAGACTACTTTGAGACATCTCAACATTCACCGGTCATGTTCCGAACAGAGTGTGAGACTACTTTGAGACATCTCAACATTCACCGGTCATGTTCTGAACAGAGTGTGAGACTACTTTGAGACATCTCAACATTCACCGGTCATGTTCTGAACAGAGTGTGAGACTACTTTGAGACATCTCAACATTCACCGGTCATGTTCTGAACAGAGTGTGAGACTACTTTGAGACATCTCAACATTCACCGGTCATGTTCCGAACAGAGTGTGAGACTACTTTGAGACATCTCAACATTCACCGGTCATGTTCTGAACAGAGTGTGAGACTACTTTGAGACATCTCAACATTCACCGGTCATGTTCTGAACAGAGTGTGAGACTACTTTGAGACATCTCAACATTCACCGGTCATGTTCTGAACAGAGTGTGAGACTACTTTGAGACATCTCAACATTCACCGGTCATGTTCTGAACAGAGTGTGAGACTACTTTGAGACATCTCAACATTCACCGGTCATGTTCTGAACAGAGTGTGAGACTACTTTGAGACATCTCAACATTCACCGGTCATGTTCCGAACAGAGTGTGAGACTACTTTGAGACATCTCAACATTCACCGGTCATGTTCCGAACAGAGTGTGAGACTACTTTGAGACATCTCAACATTCACCGGTCATGTTCCGAACAGAGTGTGAGACTACTTTGAGACATCTCAACATTCACCGGTCATGTTCCGAACAGAGTGTGAGACTACTTTGAGACATCTCAACATTCACCGGTCATGTTCTGAACAGAGTGTGAGACTACTTTGAGACATCTCAACATTCACCGGTCATGTTCTGAACAGAGTGTGAGACTACTTTGAGACATCTCAACATTCACCGGTCATGTTCTGAACAGAGTGTGAGACTACTTTGAGACATCTCAACATTCACCGGTCATGTTCTGAACAGAGTGTGAGACTACTTTGAGACATCTCAACATTCACCGGTCATGTTCTGAACAGAGTGTGAGACTACTTTGAGACATCTCAACATTCACCGGTCATGTTCTGAACAGAGTGTGAGACTACTTTGAGACATCTCAACATTCACCGGTCATGTTCTGAACAGAGTGTGAGACTACTTTGAGACATCTCAACATTCACCGGTCATGTTCCGACAGAGTGTGAGATCACTCAACATTCACCGGTCATGTTCTGAACAGAGTGTGAGACTCACTTTGAGAACAGAACAGAGTGTGAGACTACTTTGAGACATCTCAACATTCACCGGTCATGTTCTGAACAGAGTGTGAGACTACTTTGAGACATCTCAACATTCACCGGTCATGTTCCGAACAGAGTGTGAGACTACTTTGAGACATCTCAACATTCACCGGTCATGTTCTGAACAGAGTGTGAGACTACTTTGAGACATCTCAACATTCACCGGTCATGTTCTGAACAGAGTGTGAGACTACTTTGAGACATCTCAACATTCACCGGTCATGTTCTGAACAGAGTGTGAGACTACTTTGAGACATCTCAACATTCACCGGTCATGTTCCGAACAGAGTGTGAGACTACTTTGAGACATCTCAACATTCACCGGTTCCTGAACAGAGTGTGAGACTACTTTGAGACATCTCAACATTCACCGGTCATGTTCTGAACAGAGTGTGAGACTACTTTCACCGGAGACATCTCAACATTCACCGGTCATGTTCCGAACAGAGTGTGAGACTACTTTGAGACATCTCAACATTCACCGGTCATGTTCTGAACAGAGTGTGAGACTACTTTGAGACATCTCAACATTCACCGGTCATGTTCTGAACAGAGTGTGAGACTACTTTGAGACATCTCAACATTCACCGGTCATGTTCCGAACAGAGTGTGAGACTACTTTGAGACATCTCAACATTCACCGGTCATGTTCCGAACAGAGGTGTGAGACTACTTTGAGACATCTCAACATTCACCAGTCATGTTCCGAACAGAGTGTGAGACTACTTTGAGACATCTCAACATTCACCGGTCATGTTCCGAACAGAGTGTGAGACTACTTTGGAGACATCTCAACATTCGACCGGTCATGTTCCGAACAGAGTGTGGAGATCTCAACTTCACCGTGAGACATCTCAACATTCACCGGTCATGTTCCGAACAGAGTGTGAGACTACTTTGAGACATCTCAACATTCACCGGTCATGTTCCGAACAGAGTGTGAGACTACTTTGAGACATCTCAACATTCACCGGTCATGTTCCGAACAGAGTGTGAGACTACTTTGAGACATCTCAACATTCACCGGTCATGTTCTGAACAGAGTGTGAGACTACTTTGAGACATCTCAACATTCACCGGTCATGTTCTGAACAGAGTGTGAGACTACTTTGAGACATCTCAACATTCACCGGTCATGTTCCGACATCTCAACAACCGGTCAGAGTGTGAGACTACTTTGAGACATCTCAACATTCACCGGTCATGGCCCTGAACAGATCTGAACTAGAGCCATGGTGAGGACTACTTTGAGACATCTCAACATTCACCGGTCATGTTCTGAACAGAGTGTGAGACTACTACTTTGAGACATCTCAACATTCACCGGTCATGTTCCGAACAGAGTGTGAGACTACTTTGAGACATCTCAACATTCACCGGTCACTTTGAGACATCTCAACATTCACCGGTCTGTTCCGAACAGAGTGTGAGACTACTTTGAGACATCTCAACATTCACCGGTCATGTTCCGAACAGAGTGTGAGATGTTCCAGGCAGAGTGTGAGACTACTTTGAGACATCTCAACATTCACCGGTCATGTTCTGAACAGAGTGTGAGACTACTTTGAGACATCTCAACATTCACCGGTCATGTTCCGAACAGAGTGTGAGACTACTTTGAGACATCTCAACATTCACCGGTCATGTTCTGAACAGAGTGTGAACAGAGTGTGAGACTACTTTGAGACATCTCAACATTCACCGGTCATGTTCTGAACAGAGTGTGAGACTACTTTGAGACATCTCAACATTCACCGGTCATGTTCCGAACAGAGTGTGAGACTACTTTGAGACATCTCAACATTCACCGGTCATGTTCTGAACAGAGTGTGAGACTACTTTGAGACATCTCAACATTCACCGGTCATGTTCCGAACAGAGTGTGAGACTACTTTGAGACATCTCAACAGTTTCACATGTTTCGAACAGAGTGTGAGACTCAACATTCACCGGTCATGTTCCGAACAGAGTGTGAGACTACTTTGAGACATCTCAACATTCACCGGTCATGTTCCGAACAGAGTGTGAGACTACTTTGAGACATCTCAACATTCACCGGTCATGTTCTGAACAGAGTGTGAGACTACTTTGAGACATCTCAACATTCACCGGTCATGTTCCGAACAGAGTGTGAGACTACTTTGAGACATCTCAACATTCACCGGTCATGTTCTGAACAGAGTGTGAGACTACTTTGAGACATCTCAACATTCACCGGTCATGTTCCGAACAGAGTGTGAGACTACTTTGAGACATCTCAACATTCACCGGTCATGTTCCGAACAGAGTGTGAGACTACTTTGAGACATCTCAACATTCACCGGTCATGTTCTGAACAGAGTGTGAGACTACTTTGAGACATCTCAACATTCACCGGTCATGTTCTGAACAGAGTGTGAGACTACTTTGAGACATCTCAACATTCACCGGTCATGTTCTGAACAGAGTGTGAGACTACTTTGAGACATCTCAACATTCACCGGTCATGTTCCGAACAGAGTGTGAGACTACTTTGAGACATCTCAACATTCACCGGTCATGTTCGAACAGAGTGTGAGACTACTTTGAGACATCTCAACATTCACCGGTCATGTTCCGAACAGAGTGTGAGACTACTTTGAGACATCTCAACATTCACCAGTCATATTCCTGAACAGAGTGTGAGACTACTTTGAGACATCTCAACATTCACCGGTCATGTTCTGAACAGAGTGTGAGACTACTTTGAGACATCTCAACATTCACCGGTCATGTTCTGAACAGAGTGTGAGACTACTTTGAGACATCTCAACATTCACCGGTCATGTCATGTTCTGAACAGAGTGTGAGACTACTTTGAGACATCTCAACATTCACCGGTCATGTTCCGAACAGAGTGTGAGACTACTTTGAGACATCTCAACATTCACCGGTCATGTTCTGAACAGAGTGTGAGACTACTTTGAGACATCTCAACATTCACCGGTCATGTTCTGAACAGAGTGTGAGACTACTTTGAGACATCTCAACATTCACCGGTCATGTTCTGAACAGAGTGTGAGACTACTTTGAGACATCTCAACATTCACCGGTCATGTTCCGAACAGAGTGTGAGACTACTTTGAGACATCTCAACATTCACCGGTCATGTTCTGAACAGAGTGTGAGACTACTTTGAGACATCTCAACATTCACCGGTCATGTTCCGAACAGAGTGTGAGACTACTTTGAGACATCTCAACATTCACCGGTCATGTTCTGAACAGAGTGTGAGACTACTTTGAGACATCTCAACATTCACCGGTCATGTTCTGAACAGAGTGTGAGACTACTTTGAGACATCTCAACATTCACCGGTCATGTTCCGAACAGAGTGTGAGACTACTTTGAGACATCTCAACATTCACCGGTCATGTTCTGAGAACAGAGTGTGAGACTACTTTGAGACATCTCAACATTCACCGGTCATGTTCTGAACAGAGTGTGAGACTACTTTGAGACATCTCAACATTCACCGGTCATGTTCTGAACAGAGTGTGAGACTACTTTGAGACATCTCAACATTCACCGGTCATGTTCTGAACAGAGTGTGAGACTACTTTGAGACATCTCAACATTCACCGGTCATGTTCCGAACAGAGTGTGAGACTACTTTGAGACATCTCAACATTCACCGGTCATGTTCTGAACAGAGTGTGAGACTACTTTGAGACATCTCAACATTCACCGGTCATGTTCTGAACAGAGTGTGAGACTACTTTGAGACATCTCAACATTCACCGGTCATGTTCTGAACAGAGTGTGAGACTACTTTGAGACATCTCAACATTCACCGGTCATGTTCTGAACAGAGTGTGAGACTACTTTGAGACATCTCAACATTCACCGGTCATGTTCTGAACAGAGTGTGAGACTACTTTGAGACATCTCAACATTCACCGGTCATGTTCCGAACAGAGTGTGAGACTACTTTGAGACATCTCAACATTCACCGGTCATGTTCCGAACAGAGTGTGAGACTACTTTGAGACATCTCAACATTCACCGGTCATGTTCTGAACAGAGTGTGAGACTACTTTGAGACATCTCAACATTCACCGGTCATGTTCCGAACAGAGTGTGAGACTACTTTGAGACATCTCAACATTCACCGGTCATGTTCATGTTCTGAACAGAGTGTGAGACTACTTTGAGACATCTCAACATTCACCGGTCATGTTCTGAACAGAGTGTGAGACTACTTTGAGACATCTCAACATTCACCGGTCATGTTCTGAACAGAGTGTGAGACTACTTTGAGACATCTCAACATTCACCGGTCATGTTCTGAACAGAGTGTGAGACTACTTTGAGACATCTCAACATTCACCGGTCATGTTCTGAACAGAGTGTGAGACTACTTTGAGACATCTCAACATTCACCGGTCATGTTCTGAACAGAGTGTGAGACTACTTTGAGACATCTCAACATTCACCGGTCATGTTCCGAACAGAGTGTGAGACTACTTTGAGACATCTCAACATTCACCGGTCATGTTCTGAACAGAGTGTGAGACTACTTTGAGACATCTCAACATTCACCGGTCATGTTCTGAACAGAGTGTGAGACTACTTTGAGACATCTCAACATTCACCGGTCATGTTTGAACAGAGTGTGAGACTACTTTGAGACATCTCAACATTCACCGGTCATGTTCTGAACAGAGTGTGAGACTACTTTGAGACATCTCAACATTCACCGGTCATGTTCTGAACAGAGTGTGAGACTACTTTGAGACATCTCAACATTCACCGGTCATGTTCCGAACAGAGTGTGAGACTACTTTGAGACATCTCAACATTCACCGGTCATGTTCCGAACAGAGTGTGAGACTACTTTGAGACATCTCAACATTCACCGGTCATGTTCCGAACAGAGTGTGAGACTACTTTGAGACATCTCAACATTCACCGGTCATGTTCCGAACAGAGTGTGAGACTACTTTGAGACATCTCAACATTCACCGGTCATGTTCCGAACAGAGTGTGAGACTACTTTGAGACATCTCAACATTCACCGGTCATGTTCTGAACAGAGTGTGAGACTACTTTGAGACATCTCAACATTCACCGGTCATGTTCCGAACAGAGTGTGAGACTACTTTGAGACATCTCAACATTCACCGGTCATGTTCCGAACAGAGTGTGAGACTACTTTGAGACATCTCAACATTCACCGGTCATGTTCTGAACAGAGTGTGAGACTACTTTCACCGGAGAACATCTCAACATTCACCGGTCATGTTCTGAACAGAGTGTGAGACTACTTTGAGACATCTCAACATTCACCGGTCATGTTCTGAACAGAGTGTGAGACTACTTTGAGACATCTCAACATTCACCGGTCATGTTCTGAACAGAGTGTGAGACTACTTTGAGACATCTCAACATTCACCGGTCATGTTCCGAACAGAGTGTGAGACTACTTTGAGACATCTCAACATTCACCGGTCATGTTCTGAACAGAGTGTGAGACTACTTTGAGACATCTCAACATTCACCGGTCATGTTCCGAACAGAGTGTGAGACTACTTTGAGACATCTCAACATTCACCGGTCATGTTCCGAACAGAGTGTGAGACTACTTTGAGACATCTCAACATTCACCGGTCATGTTCCGAACAGAGTGTGAGACTACTTTGAGACATCTCA
Source organism: Bulinus truncatus (assembly GCA_021962125.1). Taxonomy (NCBI): domain Eukaryota; kingdom Metazoa; phylum Mollusca; class Gastropoda; family Planorbidae; genus Bulinus; species Bulinus truncatus. The sequence goes on from JAGDYQ010000061.1 coordinate 980,638, forward strand.
ACATTCACCGGTCATGTTCTGAACAGAGTGTGAGACTACTTTGAGACATCTCAACATTCACCGGTCATGTTCTGAACAGAGTGTGAGACTACTTTGAGACATCTCAACATTCACCGGTCATGTTCCGAACAGAGTGTGAGACTACTTTGAGACATCTCAACATTCACCGGTCATGTTCTGAACAGAGTGTGAGACTACTTTGAGACATCTCAACATTCACCGGATCATGTTCCAGAACAGAGTGCGTGAGATACTTTGAGACATCTCAACATTCACCGGTCATGTTCTGAACAGAGTGTGAGACTACTTTGAGACATCTCAACATTCACCGGTCATGTTCCGAGACAGAGTGTGAGACTACTTTGAGACATCTCAACATTCACCGGTCATGTTCCGAACAGAGTGTGAGACTACTTTGAGACATCTCAACATTCACCGGTCATGTTCCGAACAGAGTGTGAGACTACTTTGAGACATCTCAACATTCACCGGTCATGTTCTGAACAGAGTGTGAGACTACTTTGAGACATCTCAACATTCACCGGTCATGTTCCGAACAGAGTGTGAGACTACTTTGAGACATCTCAACATTCACCGGTCATGTTCTGAACAGAGTGTGAGACTACTTTGAGACATCTCAACATTCACCGGTCATGTTCCGAACAGAGTGTGAGACTACTTTGAGACATCTCAACATTCACCGGTCATGTTCTGAACAGAGTGTGAGACTACTTTGAGACATCTCAACATTCACCGGTCATGTTCTGAACAGAGTGTGAGACTACTTTGAGACATCTCAACATTCACCGGTCATGTTCTGAACAGAGTGTGAGACTACTTTGAGACATCTCAACATTCACCGGTCATGTTCTGAACAGAGTGTGAGACTACTTTGAGACATCTCAACATTCACCGGTCATGTTCTGAACAGAGTGTGAGACTACTTTGAGACATCTCAACATTCACCGGTCATGTTCTGAACAGAGTGTGAGACTACTTTGAGACATCTCAACATTCACCGGTCATGTTCTGAACAGAGTGTGAGACTACTTTGAGACATCTCAACATTCACCGGTCATGTTCTGAACAGAGTGTGAGACTACTTTGAGACATCTCAACATTCACCGGTCATGTTCTGAACAGAGTGTGAGACTACTTTGAGACATCTCAACATTCACCGGTCATGTTCTGAACAGAGTGTGAGACTACTTTGAGACATCTCAACATTCACCGGTCATGTTCCGAACAGAGTGTGAGACTACTTTGAGACATCTCAACATTCACCGGTCATGTTCTGAACAGAGTGTGAGACTACTTTGAGACATCTCAACATTCACCGGTCATGTTCCGAACAGAGTGTGAGACTACTTTGAGACATCTCAACATTCACCGGTCATGTTCCGAACAGAGTGTGAGACTACTTTGAGACATCTCAACATTCACCGGTCATGTTCGAACAGAGTGTGAGACTACTTTGAGACATCTCAACATTCACCGGTCATGTTCCGAACGGTCATGTTCCTGAACAGAGTGTGAGACTACTTTGAGACATCTCAACATTCACCGGTCATGTTCCGAACAGAGTGTGAGACTACTTTGAGACATCTCAACATTCACCGGTCATGTTCCGAACAGAGTGTGAGACTACTTTGAGACATCTCAACATTCACCGGTCATGTTCCGAACAGAGTGTGAGACTACTTTGAGACATCTCAACATTCACCGGTCATGTTCCGAACAGAGTGTGAGACTACTTTGAGACATCTCAACATTCACCGGTCATGTTCTGAACAGAGTGTGAGACTACTTTGAGACATCTCAACATTCACCGGTCATGTTCCGAACAGGTGTGAGACTACTTTGAGACATCTCAACATTCACCGGTCATGTTCCGAACAGAGTGTGAGACTACTTTGAGACATCTCAACATTCACCGGTCATGTTCCGAACAGAGTGTGAGACTACTTTGAGACATCTCAACATTCACCGGTCATGTTCCGAACAGAGTGTGAGACTACTTTGAGACATCTCAACATTCACCGGTCATGTTCTGAACAGAGTGTGAGACTACTTTGAGACATCTCAACATTCACCGGTCAGTGTTCTGAACAGAGTGTGAGACTACTTTGAGACATCTCAACATTCACCGGTCATGTGTTCCGAACAGAGTGTGAGACTACTTTGAGACATCTCAACATTCACCGGTCATGTTCCGAACAGAGTGTGAGACTACTTTGAGACATCTCAACATTCACCGGTCATGTTCCGAACAGAGTGTGAGACTACTTTGAGACATCTCAACATTCACCGGTCATGTTCCTGAACAGAGTGTGAGACTACTTTGAGACATCTCAACATTCACCGGTCATGTTCCGAACAGAGTGTGAGACTACTTTGAGACATCTCAACATTCACCGGTCATGTTCCGAACAGAGTGTGAGACTACTTTGAGACATCTCAACATTCACCGGTCATGTTCCGAACAGAGTGTGAGACTACTTGAGACTACTTTGAGACATCTCAACATTCACCGGTCATGTTCCGAACAGAGTGTGAGACGCTACTTTGAGACATCTCAACATTCACCGGTCATGTTCTGAACAGAGTGTGACATCACTACTTTGAGACATCTCAACATTCACCGGTCATGTTCCGAACAGAGTGTGAGACTACTTTGAGACATCTCAACATTCACCGGTCATGTTCCGAACAGAGTGTGAGACTACTTTGAGACATCTCAACATTCACCGGTCATGTTCCGAACAGAGTGTGAGACTACTTTGAGACATCTCAACATTCACCGGTCATGTTCCGAACAGAGTGTGAGACTACTTTGAGACATCTCAACATTCACCGGTCATGTTCCGAACAGAGTGTGAGACTACTTTGAGACATCTCAACATTCACCGGTCATGTTCTGAACAGAGTGTGAGACTACTTTGAGACATCTCAACATTCACCGGTCATGTTCTGAACAGAGTGTGAGACTACTTTGAGACATCTCAACATTCACCGGTCATGTTCCGAACAGAGTGTGAGACTACTTTGAGACATCTCAACATTCACCGGTCATGTTCTGAACAGAGTGTGAGACTACTTTGAGACATCTCAACATTCACCGGTCATGTTCCGAACAGAGTGTGAGACTACTTTGAGACATCTCAACATTCACCGGTCATGTTCTGAACAGAGTGTGAGACTACTTTGAGACATCTCAACATTCACCGGTCATGTTCCGAACAGAGTGTGAGACTACTTTGAGACATCTCAACCTTCACCGGTCATGTTCTGAACAGAGTGTGAGACTACTTTGAGACATCTCAACATTCACCGGTCATGTTCCGAACAGAGTGTGAGACTACTTTGAGACATCTCAACATTCACCGGTCATGTTCCGAACAGAGTGTGAGACTACTTTGAGACATCTCAACATTCACCGGTCATGTTCTGAACAGAGTGTGAGACTACTTTGAGACATCTCAACATTCACCGGTCATGTTCCGAACAGAGTGTGAGACTACTTTGAGACATCTCAACATTCACCGGTCATGTGAGACTACTTTGAGACATCTCAACAACCGGTCAGAGTGTGAGACTACTGAGACATCTCAACATTCACTGGTCATGTTCTGAACAGAGTGTGAGACTACTTTGAGACATCTCAACATTCACCGGTCATGTTCCTCGAACAGAGTGTGAGACTACTTTGAGACATCTCAACATTCACCGGTCATGTTCCGAACAGAGTGTGAGACTACTTTGAGACATCTCAACATTCACCGGTCATGTTCTGAACAGAGTGTGAGACTACTTTGAGACATCTCAACATTCACCGGTCATGTTCCGAACAGAGTGTGAGACTACTTTGAGACATCTCAACATTCACCGGTCATGTTCTGAACAGAGTGTGAGACTACTTTGAGACATCTCAACATTCACCGGTCATGTTCCGAACAGAGTGTGAGACTACTTTGAGACATCTCAACATTCACCGGTCATGTTCTGAACAGAGTGTGAGACTACTTTGAGACATCTCAACATTCACCGGTCATGTTCCGAACAGAGTGTGAGACTACTTTGAGACATCTCAACATTCACCAGTCATGTTCCGAACAGAGTGTGAGACTACTTTGACATCTCAACATTCACCGGTCATGTTCTGAACAGAGTGTGGAGACTGAGACATCTCAACATTCACCGGTCATGTTCCGAACAGAGTGTGAGACTACTTTGAGACATCTCAACATTCACCGGTCATGTTCCGAACAGAGTGTGAGACTACTTTGAGACATCTCAACATTCACCGGTCATGTTCCGAACAGAGTGTACTTCTTGAGACATCTCAACATTCACCGGTCATGTTCCGAACAGAGTGTGAGACTACTTTGAGACATCTCAACATTCACCGGTCATGTTCCGAACAGAGTGTGAGACTACTTTAGAGACCTCTACATTCACCGGTCATGTTCCAGGCAGAGTGTGAGATACTTTGAGACATCTCTACATTCACCGGTCATGTTCCGAACAGAGTGTGAGACTACTTTGAGACATCTCAACATTCACCGGTCATGTTCCGAACAGAGTGTGAGACTACTTTGAGACATCTCAACATTCACCGGTCATGTTCCGAACAGAGTGTGAGACTACTTTGAGACATCTCAACATTCACCGGTCATGTTCCGAACAGAGTGTGAGACTACTTTGCCACAGACATCTCAACATTCACCGGTCATGTTCCGAACAGAGTGTGAGACTACTTTGAGACATCTCAACATTCACCGGTCATGTTCCGAACAGAGTGTGAGACTACTTTGAGACATCTCAACATTCACCGGTCATGTTCCGAACAGAGTGTGAGACTACTTTGAGACATCTCAACATTCACCGGTCATGTTCCGAACAGAGTGTGAGACTACTTTGAGACATCTCAACATTCACCGGTCATGTTCCGAACAGAGTGTGAGACTACTTTGAGACATCTCAACATTCAATTGGTCATGTTCCGAACAGAGTGTGAGACTTGAGACATCTCAACATTCACCGGTCATGTTCCGAACAGAGTGTGAGACTACTTTGAGACATCTCAACATTCACTGAACGGTCATGTTCCGAACAGAGTGTGAGACTACTTTGAGACATCTCAACATTCACCGGTCATGTTCCGAAATAGAAGTGTGAGACTACTTTGAGACATCTCAACATTCACCGGTCATGTTCCGAACAGAGTGTGAGACTACTTTGAGACATCTCATTCACCGGTCATGTTCACTACTTTGAGGTCATGTTCCGAACAGAGTGTGAGACTACTTTGAGACATCTCAACATTCACCGGTCATGTTCCGAACAGAGTGTGAGACTACTTTGAGACATCTCAACATTCACCGGTCATGTTCGAACAGAGTGTGAGACTTTGAGACAGAGTGTGAGACTACTTTGGACATCTCATTCACTGTCATGTTCCGAACAGAGTGTGAGACTCACTTTGAGACATCTCAACATTCACCGGTCATGTTCCGAACAGAGTGTGAGACTACTTTGAGACATCTCAACATTCACCGGTCATGTTCCGAACAGAGTGTGAGACTACTTTGAGACATCTCAACATTCACCGGTCATGTTCCGAACAGAGTGTGAGACTACTTTGAGACATCTCAACATTCACCGGTCATGTTCCGAACAGAGTGTGAGACTACTTTGAGACATCTCAACATTCACCGGTCATGTTCCGAACAGAGTGTGAGACTACTTTGAGACATCTCAACATTCATGTTCCGAACAGGTCATGTTCCGAACAGAGACATCTCAATATTCACCGGTCAGTGAGACTACTTTGAGACATCTCAACATTCACCGGTCATGTTCCGAACAGAGTGTGAGACTACTTTGAGACATCTCAACATTCACATGTTCTGAACAGAGTTGAGACATCTCAACATTCACCGGTCATGTTCCGAACGGTCATGTTCATGTTCCGAACAGAGTGTGAGACTACTTTGAGACATCTCAACATTCACCGGTCATGTTCCGAACAGAGTGTGAGACTACTTTGAGACATCTCAACATTCACCGGTCATGTTCCGAACAGAGTGTGAGACTACTTTGAGACATCTCAACATTCACCGGTCATGTTCCGAACAGAGTGTGAGACTACTTTGAGACATCTCAACATTCACCGGTCATGTTCCGAACAGAGTGTGAGACTACTTTGAGACATCTCAACATTCACCGGTCATGTTCCGAACAGAGTGTGAGACTACTTTGAGACATCTCAACATTCACCGGTCATGTTCCGAACAGAGTGTGAGACTACTTTGAGACATCTCAACATTCACCGGTCATGTTCCGAACAGAGTGTGAGACTACTTTGAGACATCTCAACATTCACCGGTCATGTTCCGAACAGAGTGTGAGACTACTTTGAGACATCTCAACATTCACCGGTCATGTTCCGAACAGAGTGTGAGACTACTTTGAGACATCTCAACATTCACCGGTCATGTTCCGAACAGAGTGTGAGACTACTTTGAGACATCTCAACATTCACCGGTCATGTTCCGAACAGAGTGTGAGACTACTTTGAGACATCTCAACATTCACCGGTCATGTTCCGAACAGAGTGTGAGACTACTTTGAGACATCTCAACATTCACCGGTCATGTTCCGAACAGAGTGTGAGACTACTTTGAGACATCTCAACATTCACCGGTCATGTTCTGAACAGAGTGTGAGACTACTTTGAGACATCTCAACATTCACCGGTCATGTTCTGAACAGAGTGTGAGACTACTTTGAGACATCTCAACATTCACCGGTCATGTTCCGAACAGAGTGTGAGACTACTTTGAGACATCTCAACATTCACCGGTCATGTTCTGAACAGAGTGTGAGACTACTTTGAGACATCTCAACATTCACCGGTCATGTTCCGAACAGAGTGTGAGACTACTTTGAGACATCTCAACATTCACCGGTCATGTTCCGAACAGAGTGTGAGACTACTTTGAGACATCTCAACATTCACCGGTCATGTTCGAACAGAGTGTGAGACTACTTTGAGACATCTCAACATTCACCGGTCATGTTCTGAACAGAGTGTGAGACTACTTTGAGACATCTCAACATTCACCGGTCATGTTCCGAACAGAGTGTGAGACTACTTTGAGACATCTCAACATTCACCGGTCAGTGTTCTGAACAGAGTGTAGACTACTTTGAGACATCTCAACATTCACCGGTCATGTTCCGAACAGAGTGTGAGATTACTTTGAGACATCTCAACATTCACCGGTCATGTTCCGAACAGAGTGTGAGACTACTTTGAGACATCTCAACATTCGACGGTCATGTTCAGAACAGAGTGTGAGACTACTTTGAGACATCTCAACATTCACCGGTCATGTTCCGAACAGAGTGTGAGACTACTTTGAGACATCTCAACATTCACCGGTCATGTTCCGAACAGAGACCAGCTGTGAGACTACTTTGAGACATCTCAACATTCACCGGTCATGTTCTGAACAGAGTGTGAGACTACTTTGAGACATCTCAACATTCACCGGTCATGTTCCGAACAGAGTGTGAGACTACTTTGAGACATCTCAACATTCACCGGTCATGTTCCGAACAGAGTGTGAGACTACTTTGAGACATCTCAACATTCACCGGTCATGTTCCGAACAGAGTGTGAGACTACTTTGAGACATCTCAACATTCACCGGTCACTGAAACAGAGTGTGAGACTACTTTTTGACATCTCAACATTCACCGGTCATGTTGAACAGAGTGTGAGACTACTTTGAGACATCTCAACATTCACCGGTCATGTTCCGAACAGAGTGTGAGACTACTTTGAGACATCTCAACATTCACCGGTCATGTTCCGAACAGAGTGTGAGACTACTTTGAGACATCTCAACATTCACCGGTCATGTTCCGAACAGAGTGTGAGACTACTTGAGACATCTCAACATTCACCGGTCATGTTCCGAACAGAGTGTGAGACTACTTTGAGACATCTCAACATTCACCGGTCATGTTCTGAACAGAGTGTGAGACTACTTTGAGACATCTCAACATTCACCGGTCATGTTCCGAACAGAGTGTGAGACTACTTTGAGACATCTCAACATTCACCGGTCATGTTCCGAACAGAGTGTGAGACTACTTTGAGACATCTCAACATTCACGGTCATGTTCTGAACAGAGTGTGAGACTACTTTGAGACATCTCAACATTCACCGAGTCATGTTCCGAACAGAGTGTGAGACTACTTTGAGACATCTCAACATTCACCGGTCATGTTCCGAACAGAGTGTGAGACTACTTTGAGACATCTCAACATTCACCGGTCATGTTCCGAACAGAGTGTGAGACTACTTTGAGACATCTCAACATTCACCGGTCATGTTCCGAACAGAGTGTGAGACTACTTTGAGACATCTCAACATTCACCGGTCATGTTCTGAAAAGAGTGTGAGACTACTTTGAGACATCTCAACATTCACCGGTCATGTTCCGAACAGAGTGTGAGACTACTTTGAGACATCTCAACATTCACCGGTCATGTTCCGAACAGAGTGTGAGACTACTTTGAGACATCTCAACATTCACCGGTCATGTTCTGAACAGAGTGTGAGACTACTTTGAGACATCTCAACATTCACCGGTCATGTTCCGAACAGAGTGTGAGACTACTTTGAGACATCTCATCATTCACCGGTCATGTTCTGAACAGAGTGTGAGACTACTTTGAGACATCTCAACATTCACCGGTCATGTTCTGAACAGAGTGTGAGACTACTTTGAGACATCTCAACATTCACCGGTCATGTTCTGAACAGAGTGTGAGACTACTTTGAGACATCTCAACATTCACCGGTCATGTTCTGAACAGAGTGTGAGACTACTTTGAGACATCTCAACATTCACCGGTCATGTTCTGAACAGAGTGTGAGACTACTTTGAGACATCTCAACATTCACCGGTCATGTTCTGAACAGAGTGTGAGACTACTTTGAGACATCTCAACATTCACCGGTCATGTTCTGAACAGAGTGTGAGACTACTTTGAGACATCTCAACATTCACCGGTCATGTTCTGAACAGAGTGTGAGACTACCTTTGAAACATCTCAACATTCCCCAGTCATATTCTGAACAGAGTGTGAGACTACCTTTGAAACATCTCAACATTCACCAGTCATGTTCTGAACAGTTTCTCATAAACAAATTATTTTGCATAATCTCTTATTTCACCATTCACATCATTACTTTGTGATCTTCGATTTGTGGGGTTGGAGGTGTGGGGGGGTGGGGGGTGGGAAGGCAGTGTAAATCACGAGACAAACTACGAAACAAATTACTCCACTGGTTGAAAGCTTGTGTGCCTTGTTCAGGGAAAAGAATGAGCGTACCATATGACACCAGCCGTACCATGTGATACCAGCCGTACCATGTAATACCAGCCGTACCATGTGATACCAGCAGCTCACGTCCTCAAAGATAGAAAGAAGAATGCAAAAGAAATAAGTTCACTTGCAGCGTACTTTGTACATTCATAACATACTTTGTACATTCATAACATACTTTGTACATTCATAACATACTTTGTACATTCATAACATACATTCACAAGTATATGTGATGAATAACACTGAAACCTGGACGGCCAACGTAAACACAGGACAGACTCCTCCAGACATATCAGTTGGAACTTAAGGCAATTTTCTCAACTGGCAAATGGGCACATTAAGTGTTCTTACCAAACTGTCTGCACAGTTCCTCCTCGTTGAAACGAAGACTCGATAGCGTTATATGTTTCATGCTTGATCAATGTAGTGCCGGTGACAGGTTTATGGCCCAGTGATTCCATTTACCTACGTCATCTGGTGCCTCATGGCCATTGCAAACTTGGCCATGTCAAGGTGTAGATGAGGTAAGGACAAACTGACACATAGTGGTTAAAAAACAACAAAAAGATGATTTCGTCCTTAAAGGGACATTAGCCTACAGAAAAATTGTCGAAGAGTCTGCATGAGAAGCCTCCCCCCCCCCCGGGCCTCCCAAAAAAAAATAAAAAATCAGTAACGACATAGATCAAAATCAAAAAGTAATAACAGGGCCGGATTTATATTTGATGAGGCCCTAAGCTATCTGAAATATGGAGCCCTTAATAAGCCCAAATATTACATGTCGGTGCCAAATATTTAAGTATAAATGACAATCGCTCACTCTGACGAAATTGTGGAGGTTCCCTAAGAAATTGAGGGCCATATGATATAGCTTGTATCGCTTATACTTAAATTCTGCACCGAGTAGTTAATAAAGGACGTACATATCTGAATTGACATTAATACTGAAACTAAATAAATAAATAAAGCTCCGCAGAGACATAAAATTGTTTATCATAACCAATTATATTTACAATACAAGATAATTCACAATTCTACAAAAGAACCAACAGTCATGCAACGTAGTCACAACATTCGTAAAAGTCAGGCATGACTTATAACAACAATTGACTCCTGCCGCCCCACTGACCTATTTAAAAGTTCAAAGACCTGTTGCTGACTTCCAGGGGAATTAGGATGAAAGGTTCATGCTCTCGTTGCTTCAAATCGCTGTCACAATAAACACGAACAACTTCATGGGCGTAGACTCAGGAATTACAGCAAGACGTATTTTTATAACTGATTTAAACTAGATTTATATGTCAATTTACTTGGATTAGTTTGGTTGAACCGATTTTAGCAATTACATAGGATTGAAAAGAGAGAAGAAATATTTCGTTAAGGTAAAAGCTGATCTGAAAAATAAGAATAGAGAAAAAAGATATATATATTGATTATGTGGCCTTAATAAATGGTATGGCATTATTAGGAAGAAGTAATTAGAATTATTTTCTCAATTAATTTTTGCAAAGAGACCTATGTATGGTAAATACTTTATACACCAGCATTCATTTAAATCCTAGCAGGACCGTCACTAGTTGGACTTAGGCATCTGACAGTCAGGTAAAACCCTATCTTCTGATTTAAAGTAGAAGTTGTCTAGGACCTGACTGCTTCGAGGCCGTAAACAGTGAGCAGATTCCCAGTCCCTCACCCAACCCTTTCCAAAAGGACTGCATTGATATTATACAAACAAATAATAATACTCTATATGGCACACAATAATTCAAAGTAAATGCCATCATATTCTAATCATATTATCCGATAAAAAATATAAATTACCTGTGCCTGGAAAGAGGCCGTAGGAGCAGTGGAAGGGAGGGGGGGTTGGAAGTTTTAGTTATTAATATTTCTGGATCTTTCACCTTACAGGGTCGGGTGTAACTGTAGGCATTTTAATAATTAATCACAATGTCAATTGTCGTATTAAATAAGGGAATCAGAGCTGCTAATGGGTCTTTGTGGACATCAAGGATGAGACTTTCAGAAATAGGTCTTTGTGGACATCAAGGATGAGACTTTCAGAAATAGGTCTTTGTGGACATCAAGGTATAGACTTTCAGAAATAGGTCTTTGTGGACATCAAGGATGAGACTTTCAGAAATAGGTCTTTGTGGACATCAAGGTATAGACTTTCAGAAATAGGTCTTTGTGGACATCAAGGATGAGACTTTCAGAAATAGGTCTTTGTGGACATCAAGGTATAGACTTTCAGAAATAGGTCTTTGTGGACATCAAGGATGAGACTTTCAGAACTATGTATTTTTGAACGTCAAGGAAGAGACTTTCAGAAGGAACGAGATATTTGTGAACCTCAAGGAAGATACTTTCAGAAAGAGGTGTTTGTGGACCTCAAGGAGAGACTTTCAGAAATATTGAGGAGTTGTAGGTAAAAAAAACCAACTATCAGGCCTTAGTAGCATGAAATATGACTCACATACATTCCACACACACTGTCAAATTCTTCCGTATATTCATATGAGAATGGAAGTCATGGAGGGTTACTGCCATAGACGAAATATATTGTTGATATATTCACTGCAGAACAGCTCAAATAGATAAAAAAAGAATCTGCAATACACTGTAGTGACATAACTAATAGAGTCGACACCGTGAACCAATCATCTGTGAAATTACAAACAAACATTTGCTAAGGTTTGGGACAATAAATTATCTAAAATGTATGCGGCATGACTTGACTTGACTTGACTTGGAAAAAGAAGGGAATGGGGTCAATATAACATATGACTCAGTAATCTATTAGACAGAAGTGCAAACGGAGACCTAGATACCGCTTTGGGCCTAGAACACCCAAATGTTTTCTTTTTTTAGAGCATTTTCGAAAAAAAATGCTCTATTGTCCCCGTTTTGTCTATCTGTCTGTCTGTCTGTCTGTCATCACCCTAGATCTCAACAACCATAAGTCCTAGACCCTTGATGTATATATCATTTTGTAGGTCTTGGCCTGCCAAGAAATGACTTTTTCCATTTCGCGATCTGACCTCTCAGGGCCGTAAAAGGGGCCTTATAAAGTACCGTTTTTTACTATATAAGCTATATTAATAATGGACCGCCCTATATCTCAGCAACCATAAGTCCTAGACCCATGATGTATATATCATTGTGTAGGTCTTGGCCTGCCACGTGTACATCAAAAGTCCATTTCGCGATTTGACCTCTCAGGGCCAAAATATAAGAGTTTGTTATGTACCGTTTTGCTTATATTTTAAATATAAATAATAAAAGCTAATCAAAGGGGCGTAATCATTATTTATTTTTGTAACAGTTATTCAACATGACTTACTTGTCCTTTTAATATCTTTTTTCAGATATATGCATTACGCAATTGAATTTATAAACATTTCCAAAATTTACAAATATTTACTGAAAAATAACAAACGTACTGATACATAACATGAAAATGCGCTAACACGTCCTGTGTCCAGAATGGAACAGGCTTAATTGCTTGTTTTTACTTAGGACACTACTAATATTGGAATGGTGGTGTGGGCCCATTGACAGTGTTGTGGGGGGTGGGGGTCGTAGGCCGTTGACAGGTTTTAGTTCCATATAAAAGGCTCTGATGATAAACACTACATGGAGTAAAGTAGTGCTGATATTTAATCGATGATATATTTATGGATAAGTGCAAAAGAAACGGAAATAGGAGGGAAGCTGGTTTATATTTAGAATTTATAAATGAACAGAAAAAGAAAAAAATAAAAACCCCGAGGATAAAGACGGGAGGAAAGATCAGGCTGAGAATGAGATGGACGAGGGTCAAAAACAAAGATGACCACAGCAAGGGTCAAGAGAGATGGATGAGAGACGTGGGATACCCAAGGGACCGAGTCTCGCGCGTGACAGTAGGAACCAGAATGATGGGATCCCTTTAGCAGAACATGGACGACACTGAGGGTGCGGGGGAGATAGAGGGGAGGGGTCGGGGGGGGTGGGTGAGCTGGATCAATAGCTGACTGTAGACACAGACGTTTGGCGCCTTTTGTTGTCTACTACATCAAACAACTGACTGATAAGTACTTGGATCGAATGTTCTCACTGCATTGTTAAGCACTATTACTGACACTGAATTACTCTGGCACTATTTTGACTGTTACTGCTTTTACGATGGGATGGCTTACCGATACTATACATTTCCTCTAAATAATACGTATTTATTTATATATTAATATAATCTAATAAAATAATAGCGATTTGGGTTCTGCGTTAAATCGAAAGTAAAGAATTAATACAACAGTATTCCAGTTTAAAATACAATCATGGAAAAAAATCCGATCTGCCCGAAACTAAAAATAACCTAGCCTACCGATCAAGCCTATGGGGATATAACTCTATGCAACGGTTTTAGCAGGGTACAGCTTATATATATATACACACACACACACATTAGGGTGCCAATGTAATCAATGTAAAAAAAATGTTTTTGTTTTTTTTGCCCACTGTTTAATTATGTTCATATTGGTATTACTATATACTGTACACCATTTCATTACATTTAATTGATATTTACAGGTAGCTCAAGCATTTTGAAGTTTTGAAAATTTTGTCTTTTCAATAACCACAAGAGTTTTAATGGCTCTTTATTTTTTTGGCTCTCCATAATGAAGTGCCGTATAAATTAACTAAAATCTTTTTACTAGCAAGCCTATCTGCACATTGTTTTCTAGAAAATTTTATTGTTTTCATTTTTACTATAATATAATAAATTACAAATAAGTCATAAATTTTTACAAAAATAGAAGTTAATTATTTAGGATTTATGTTGTATTATTGGTACGTGATATAATTAATACATAATATACATAATATAAATATTAAATATATATCCTAACCATTACACTGGAAAACAAAAATTAATTTTTCCTGGATTTCTTCGCACCCATAATCTAATCATACTAAATTTACACACGCTGATTTCGAATATGCAAATCATTTGTCTCTATCAGCCTCCAATTTTAAGAAATCAGCAATCTTAATTTTTTTTATTATAGTTATAATACTCCAATATGTATAAAAATGAAATTTTTAAACCATATATTCCCTTTTGCAGTTAATGTAAAAAAATATTAAACACAAGCATGAAATCAGTTCTAACTAATAAAATTATATGTAAAAAATATATTCCATTTAAAGTCAAATGCATGTGTAAAATGTTTAAAATGTTCATGGTTTGAATTTCTTGGCTGTGGACTTCCGCTTGTACTGAGTACTTGGCAAGTCGCGTTGTAGAGTCCAACAGTAGTCAGCTAACATCGCTGCACCTGGCCCTGGTAGCGTGACTCCATCACAGAAATATCCTGGTGGAAGCGTTCGCCATGTTCATCGCTTACTGCGCCTAGGTTTTCTGGGAAGAAGTCTAGATGTGAATCGAGTAAATGAATTTTCAGAGACATATTGCATCCCAGGTGTTTGTAGGCACTAATGCATTTCTTTACAACTGTTTCATAGTCGACAGACTTCTTATTTCCAAGAAAATTGGTTACGACAGACTTGAATGCCACCCACGCATCTTTTTCAGGATGACTTAAAGTGTTTTGAAAGTCTTCATCGGCCATGATTTTTCTTATTTGTGGACCTATGAAAATACCTTCCTTGACTTTAGCATAACTGAGCTCTGGAAACTTGTTGCATAGGTATATTAATGCATCTGATTTGCTGTCTAATGCCTTGACAAAGTTCTTCATCAGTCCTAATTTTATATGAAGCGGTGGCATGAGAATTTTGTCACGATCAACCAACGGTTGATGAAGAACGTTTTTGTTTCCTGGTTGTTTTTCTTTTCCTTCCTCATCCAACCATGCAAGTTGCATGAACATGTCGAACAGATGAACTGTGGTGCCCGCGACTTACCACAATCCACCTTTGAGTCAAAATAAAGTTGATAAGCTTTCTTCAGTAACGGCGTGAAAGTCTTCTGATGAGACTTGTTTGTGAAAAAGCCGCACACATAGCAAAACAGATCCGGTGAATTTACGCATCCTCTGGTCGCCATATTTTAAACAACTTGCAATTGCCACATTCACTGCTCCTTTTATGAAGTCTGAAACTGCAATGTAATCAAATTCTAAGACAATGCGCAATTCATAACTCAACTGCAAATCAACACTCACCCTACAAACATCTGACATCATTAGAAAAAAAAAAAAGAACATTGCCAATATACGTATATAATTACGAGGTATGTGTGTTTATGAACATGTGTGTACGCGCAGGTGCGTGCGTTTGTGTGCATAAAATTATGCTGTCAGCAGTCTATTCCTGTTTAGGCGCATACAAAATTTTGTTCGGCAATATCTTAATAATTTGAGCTGATAGAGCAAAATGATTTACAGATTCAAAATCAGCATCAAAAACTGATTCCGAAAACGTTAATGACATATAAGAAGTCCAAAA
>JAGDYQ010000061.1:996999-1050875 GCA_021962125.1 Bulinus truncatus
CTGAATATATCCTGGCCTGTGGTTGTGCCTTTGAGTGGCTCAACACTAAATACGGCACTAAACCAGTGTTTGCATTCCCATATAATACCAACAATTATACTATATCCGTCACTTTTTATCCAAAGCTAGAGAGTACCACAAAAGTCTTCAGCATCTCGAAGTTGGTGAATCAAGTTGTCACCATCTTTTCAACACGCCCAGACTAAGTTCGCCCGATAAAGAAATGCTGTCACATTTGGTTTTTATGATCTGGAAATATAATGCTTGCTACTATTTCATATTATTAACCAAATCTAGCATTTCATTTTTCTCTTCGTTCGTTAGAATTGTGCCCGAAATCCAAATGTTTTGTTTGGTTATACTTAAAGACTCTCAAAACACGCAGCGCACAGCAGCAGAGACAGCTTTGCTCTCAACGCTGGTGAAGCAGTATTTAGCAGTCCATTCGTCATTGAAAACGCGACATTCGTTCTCTTCAATCTTTTTTTGGCAGTAGTCATAGTTAAATCAACATCTATTCGCTTTTAAATTAGACAATTTTTATAAAACCTTTCAAAATGTAAATTGTAAACAAAAGCCTCTCCCGTTTGAGCAGAAAAACTATTTCGAATAGGGATGTTAACAATTAATGGCTAGTAATTACAAATAATTATCTGGACCTATAAAACTGATTTAGTGTGTCTAAATTTGAATCAAATAGTCGGAATAAAATTTCAAAATAAAGTGAAAGTTCTAAACAAAGAAAAAAAACATCGATTTATGATCACATCATGTAAGTGTAGTTGGGCCGCATAATATACTCCGGCGGGCCGCATGCGGCCCACGGGCCGTAGTTTGCCCACCCCTGATTAGTAGCACAATAAATATAACATCGTCTTCAAACTGTTGATTTCTTTGACTCTTTAACTTGTGTATTTTCATGGGCCTCTTTTTTTCAGGCCTACATACAAGTGCCTCCCACAAGAATATAGCAGTTTACAGTCACTAAATTTCAGATTAAATATCCTCCGCTCTATTCATGGCAGAACCATCGTACAACCACAATAATGACTAGTTTAACTCATACAGCTCAGTGTCGTACAACCGCAATAATGACTATTTTAACTTATACAGTTCATTATTTGTCAGAAAGGTCGTACAACCGCAATATGACCAGTTTAAATAATGCAGGTCAGTGTATGACAGAACTGTGATACAACCGCAATAATGACTAGTTTAAATAATACAGCTCAGTGTCGTACAACAGCAATAATGACCAGTTTAAATAATACAGCTCTGTGGAAAAGATAGGGAGGAGAGAGGGAGCCTTAAAGGGCGGAGAGAGAGGAATGATTTGTAAATGGGCTAACAGGTGAGGGTCCACAGAGGAATGTTTTGAAATTGGCCAGTTGCAAAAAAGGTAATCCAAAAATAACAGTAAAAAATATAATCCAATATAAAAATGAATAATCAAAGGGACGTTCTCTCTCTCCCCCCCCCCCCCCCCCCCCCCCCCCCCCCCCCCCCCCCCCCCCCCCCCCCCCCCCCCCCCCCCCCCCCCCCCCCCCCCCCCCCCCCCCCCCCCCCCCCCCCCCCCCCCGACCAGTGCAACTAGGACCCTCAGTTGAATGTCTCAAACCAGCTGTCTTACATTACTTCTATACTTTTAGTTAACTCACACACTTTTGCCCACGGGACTTTGACCAATCATTTTACGACACTCCTTTCACTGTCAATCGCAGGGAGTGGCTAAATCCCCGCCCTAGATGCTGGGGAGGGGAAGTACGTCATACCGACAAAGACAAAAGTAACAGGACATCTATCCTTTGTCGGCATTTGAACAGGGACCGAGGTAGCGGAACCTTGGAGGGTGGTCTCCCCCTTTTGAAGATAGCCGCATCGGGAAATAGTGGATAGAGCGGTCAACAGAGATGCGAATTCACATTGCTCGGTCAATTTCTGTATGACGTCGGCTCCCCTGGTCGGGATGCGAAGCCTTTACCAATCCCAAAGCATCTGTGGTATGACGCAATTACGGGAGGTGGGGGTAAAAGGGGGTGAGGGCGGGAGAACAAGAACGTATACTACTATACACTACATAATATACATTTTAATATTATTAGGAGGTGGCCGGGTGAGTCAAGGGTCGGAGCAAAGTGGGAATTGTTTCGACAAATTAATCACAACCCGTGACACCGTGAGGGCAGTGCCGGCCTTAGACATTTTTGTGATATAGGCAAGGACAAAAATGCCGCCCTTTTTAGTTTCATTTTCTAAGAAAACTCTATAAATGCTATTTATTATAATACAACTTTTTAAAATTTGTAACTTTATATAAAAGTTAAGAGACTTCAAGCCACTTACAATGTTTTGGATTTTTTTTTGGCTGGAGTTAAAAAAAGTAATGAAAATAAAAAAAAATAGGAAATTTCGTGTTTATTAAGCGTTAAAATTGAGAGAATTCAAAGAAAAATACTTTCTACAGGCTTGCGGAGCACTCATATTTTTTCGACAAACCACAAATTTGGCGAAAACAAACAAACATCCCTATTCAGTAAATATCACACGAGACAAAAGAAATTACTGTGAAATTATATAAAAACTAACATCACAGCTTTGATAAAAAGCTTAGTGCATATTTGCCACAGGTCCAGATCTTTCATCAGTTTATTGGACCAAATTCGATAACCACAGCCTTATAAATTTATCTGTCTCTTCAGATATTCTGTTTATAATAAAATTATTCCATCTGAAAACTACATTTTGTTTTTAGTCTATTACAATTGTAGAAATAATAATCAAACAAATTTGTAATTTTAAAGCTAAAAATTATTATTAATCTTCAGAAAAGCTACATTTTGTTTTGATGTTACAATTGGAAGCAAAGTAATCGAACAAATTTGTAATTTTGCAGCTTCAAAGATTATTTAAAGAGTGCGATGAATGTAGCAATTTTCAAAACCATCCCAACAAAAAATGGCAACAATCGCTCTGACTCCGGCATCCTGAAATACTGCTTTTTCAAGCTTTGAACCCAACTCTCAATTATTTCGATGGTCGATCCAGTCTTCTGCAATCGTTTCCTCTATGATGTTCAACATTAATAATAAACGATCCTGAGATATGGTGAACGAAGATATGTTTTTATCAAGGGTTTGTTTCTAGAAACTTCTCTGCACTCTTTTGGAGTGTAAGCGCGTGTATTCTTGTGCGCATTCGGAAAGGGCATCAAGCCCATTCCACATGAATAGTCTAATATAACTCTGCAGCAACTATTATTACATTAGTAGTCTAGCCAACTCTAGGCAGCCAAATCATTCCCATAGATAATCTATCTACTCCAGTAACCCAAGCCCATTCCACATTGATAGTCTAATATAACTCTAGGCAACTAGGCCCATTCCACATAAAATAGTATAATATAACTCAAACAACCAAGCCCATTCTGCATAGATAGTCTAATATAACTCTAGGGCTTGATTTTTCTACCTTCTCTTGATAAATCAAACATTCATAGCACAGTTCGGTTGAATTAATGTCTGCTGAATCTTCGTTTTCAGATATTCAAAGCTAACTGAAGGTCCATGCAATCTTTGAAAACCTCTCTTTTATCCCTTTTCTCCAGTTTTTTAATGTCATACAAGAAATCCCAAATAAATCGCAATGCGATGTTAACTACATAAATCGATCGACACAGATAATTGTGGTATCAATATCTGGTTAGAGAAAAAATTTACTCTGAAATTCATTTCTGGTGAGGAGTGGATCGTCTGAAATTTCATAGTCAAATTGTGTCTTTCTTAGTCAAGATCTTATTTGACATTTCCGTATTGAAATTTACACTCAATGCGAAATTTTTAATAGTTAAACTGTTGTATTTGCTTTGGCCAAAACCTTCATCATTTTCTCTTCTGAACATTATTTGGTACATTTCAATTTTTGAATAGATTTTTTTTAATCGATCTTTTCACGAATATTTTTACTAGATATATTGATCTCAAATAAAACATCATACCAAATCACTAATGAACAAATAAACTTGAAATCGAGCATTTTTTGTGCTATTCCCTAGCTGCTGCGCGGGACTGGGTTCAAGTGGTCCGAAGGAAATGTATCCAGCAATTGAAACGAGTGCATCGTAAATTTCAACTGTTTGGTATCGAATTACCTTCGGCATTAACTCGACTTTCCCAACGTGTTGCGTATAACGTGGCACAATTAGAAACCACCACCTCCTGTTTTTGGACATATTCTAACCATACATTCCAGCATTACTTTACCCGATTTTTTGCAGAGGGCTGTTCCCAGTTTTAAAGGCAAATCTTTGTCAATTTTTTATGTTACCAGCAACATTTGGGGGGGGGGTGCAGCATTCCAGCGATGTGTTGATACGAAAAAGTTGCTGTATTATATTTTGAACCTAAAACGCACTGCTTCCAAACAACAGTTTACGGCATCATTCACCACCAAATTCAACGAATGCGCATTGCATGGGACATAAAAGGCTCTTCAATTTAGCTCTTTAACTATTGCTTGGACGCCATCGTGTATTCCCCGCGTGTTCGCTCCGTTATCGTAGCTTTGTCCCCAATACTCTTTGAAGTGGGTGGAGTAAGGCAGCGCTTATTTTATCTTTTTCTGTGGACGGGTATGGTGCTAAAGTAATTTTAAATATTTGATAAAAAATTTAGGAGACAATGCAAATTTGTAGCAAACATATTCAGTTGTTTATTTATTAGCTTTATGATCTATGTTTATAATATATGTATCCATATTTTACATTCATTTGATAATGTAGCACACTGTGTTATATTGATGCACTACCCTTTTTAAATTTACATTGTAAACAAATGGATGGCAATACTACTACTGACCCACAGTTTGTAAGTTTTAATTACATTCTGCTCTACTGCAGGGCCGGATTAAAAGTTGGCAAGCTAATCATGTAAGGCATTCGAGACACCACTTAAAAGTATGTGATGATGAAGTGTTTCATCTAGTTTGTGCACGTGTGGGTGTGCCCAAATATTACAACTTATCGCACCAATGCATTTAATTAATAGGCCACTATGTAACTCAAACAATTTCATTTTCCCTTCCAAAGCTGCACACAGCTATTGTCTGTTACCTCATATATCCTTCAGAAATAAAGACGAAACTTTGGATGTGGATATGTACTTAATTAGTTATGTTTATGGGCATTAAAAGTTATTACGCATACCAGCCAGAATGTTTACTTTGTGTCATAGATAAATTAAGTCCATAAACATACCAGCCAGAATGTTTACTTTGTGTCATAGATAAATTAAGTCCATAAACATACCAGCCAGAATGTTTACTTTGTGTCATAGATAAATTAAGTCCATAAACATATTAGCCAGAATATTTACTTTGTGTCATAGATATAGTGTATTATAGTTACTGTATATTATAATTACTGTGTATTATAACACACATTTTATACTGCATTTTATATTTAAAAACGTACATGTCTTAGGCTGCCACCAGTGTCGGTGTCAAAGTAAGAATAAAAAGGATACTGTTTCCTGTTTATTCTCGTCCTGTGTTTTGAAGCGATGGTTGTTTTTTTTTTTTTTTGTTTGTTTTTTTTAATATCTACAGTTTTTAATTAGTGTCTGTGGTTTTACAACTGACACATTTTAAAATCGCAGTTGCTACGGTTCCAAGGGGTCCAACTATAAGATGCGCTCTAGCGCTCAAAACGGACACTATTTTTTTACGGCTGTAGGTGTGCTCATGCGCGATAGCCGGACTCCGAATATTTTTTTCCGGGTCCGGCTATAGATATTTCTCCTAACCCTAACCCTATCCCTAATCCTAACCCTATTCCTAACCCTAACCCCAGCCCCGAAAACAAAAAATATGCAATAATAAGCAGTCCTTCTGCCGCGCATACGCATCTATAGCTGGACCCCGAAAAAAAATAATACGGAGTCCCGTTCCTTGGAACCGTAGCCACTTCCTTTTAAAATCATCAAACGAAAAATTGTAATAATCGAAAATTCTCCAATGATAAGAATAGCATCCTAATAATATCATTAGGGAGCGACCGATAATCGGATCGGTATCGGTACGGACCGATATTGGCACTATCGGTTAATATCGGATCGGCCGATTGTTGTAGGGAGCGACTGATAGTCGAACCGATATTGGCACTATGGGTTAACTATCGGACCGGCCGTTTTTTGGCAACAGAGTTGCAGAAAAAAAAACAGTAAATAACCCAATTCTATAACCAGATCAGACAAGTTTTAAAAAAAAAAAGGAAAAAAAAAAACACGTAAAATTACATCAGCGATATGACCTTGTAACAATAGGATTGGCCTTTCTTAATCCTAATGTATGACCTTGAATGATACAATTAGTGAACATCTGTTAGTATTTTTTTTTTGGATAGGAAGTGGGGAGTGGGGAGGGGGTGTAAGACAGGTGTGGGAGAAGTGTTACAAAATATGAGAGGGAAGGGTGAACATGGGTAGACATACGTCATACCAAGGAAGTTGAATTACTGGAGGCGGCATGACGTCACTAGACTGAAACCAAGGAGGTTGAATACATAGAGACGGCGTCTGCTATCAGATGCTTTGATGTTTATTGCAAAGCATTTGATCAAACAATGAAAATGGCAAGCACAAAGGAGGGAAAATCCAGACAAAAAACAATCCTGTCAATATTGGGTTTCGAAGGGTTTCGGAGCAATGGGTAAATCATTTTTCATTGTTCGATCAAATGCTTTGAAATAAACATCAAAGACAAATACAAAATATTATGTATGTAAAAATACAATTTTTACCCTGGGTTAATTTCGATATAGCGTATAATATGTTTATAGGCCTCTATCAGCTGATGGTATAAATAGCTTTACATAGACTACAGCGCTTTGTAATTGACACATTAGAATAACTAGTCCACTAGAAACTAACTAGGGCCTTAGCAGACTTAAGAAAAAAAAAAGTGGATGACAAAATACAAAGCTGATTGGAGTGGTTAGAATGAGAAAACCGGTACCATAATGTTTTGGTGGAATGTTTGAGTCGAACATGGGGGCGAAAGGCTGGGTCCACTGGATTGAGCCGCT
Organism: Bulinus truncatus; assembly: GCA_021962125.1. Classification (NCBI taxonomy): domain Eukaryota; kingdom Metazoa; phylum Mollusca; class Gastropoda; family Planorbidae; genus Bulinus; species Bulinus truncatus. The sequence goes on from JAGDYQ010000061.1 coordinate 1,004,078, forward strand.
TGGTACCATCTGATAACAGACGCCATATCCATGTACTCAACCTCCTTGCGTCATACAGCACGAGAAAAACACGTGTTTGGCATTGTTGTTGATTAAAAAAAAATATCGGTATCGGTAAAAATGTTGGGGGAAAATATCGGTATCGGACTATCGGTAAAAAGGCATATCGGTCGCTCCCTAAATATCATAGTAAAAAGTTGTCATACAATTCTTTTTAACCCTTTCGATGCTATTTACGATTTAAGTCATTCACATGCTAACTGATATGGTCGACTTAAATCGCATTTTTTCCGACACAAAAGTCGCTTTCTTTCATTTGTACTAAAACCTAACGTTTGTTTAAAGTCAAGAAGTTGGGCCCTAGTTTTTGCATTTGTTTCACTAATAAAAACTTAGGGAAAGTTGTTTATGTTTGACAATTTCAAAATTCTACGTTGAGGTTATTTTTTTAACATGTTTTAGATTTGGTGACGGTGCAGTATTTAAAACCACAAAAACTTTTTTTATATTATTTTTTTTAAACATTTATCGAATCGAAACGCAGGCAAAAAGCAATTAATACTTAAACAGGATACAGTATTCTTAGTTTCGATCTGTAGCAGACAGAATTGAGACGGAAAATATTTATTTAGCTATTAAAAAGACGCATCTATATAAATTAAAATGTAAACAGATTCACGCTATTAAAACATAACTCCGGAAGTTCTTCACCAATTGCCTTAAAATTTACACACAAAATTTTAGAAAATTACTTGTCATGTTGATATTGATATGTATTTTATAGAGACAAGACATGTATATTATTTTAAAAAATTATTTAATCGATCGTTGTGGTAAATTGAATTTTATATTATGTGAATGTTTGTTTTACAGTATTAGAATCATCAAATGTTAACAATTAAAATAAAATTTAATTCTAGTGTTGTATAACCTAAACTCATGACATAGAATGTAATACTTGTAAAGTCAATTGAATCAATATATTAATATAGTGAAATTATTTTAAACAGGTTTCCATTTATATCAATTAGAGTATGTTATAAAGGTCTGGATGTTTGTGTTCATGCGCCCAGCGTTTTTCGTTTTTTATAAAAATCAGAAGCTCTTATAAAGTTTATTACTATTACCATGTTACCAGTTTATTCCGAAATTATTTTCTGCTTTTTAGTACGCAAGAAAAACGTTGTTTTTTTTATAAAATATTTTTTATAATGTAATTTTATATTCTACATTTTAGTTAAAATATTTTTTTTCATTTAATACGAAGAGTTAAAAAATTTTGGTGTAAAGTTCTGAATCCACCAAGACGAAAATCCGGTATCCAAGGGCATTGCGGATTGCGTCTCTGTTTCGCTGCAATGATATTCTAATGAGAACTTGTACACCGGTCAGGATTTCCGCTGCGGAACAGCGAAAACATACATCGTCTATCTACATATTCTACAAATGAAATTTCTTTCGATCGAAGCGCTGTCTGAAAACATAAATGCTATTAAATAAATGTTTGGCTGTTCATGAAAACGAAAAAAAAATGAACAGCTACCGATCGAATAAAAAGTTAAAAAAAAAATACAGTTTTCCATTTCCAGCTAGACAATTTATTTGTAATAAGAACAAAAAGGCACACGGGATGCAGTATTTTCTGCTTTTCAAAGTATCGTTTTTTTTCACTAGCAGGAAAAAGTGCGAAGTAATCATTAAAAAAATCTTGTTTCCGGTGAGTTATTTCGGCGCTCACCGTTTCGTTCCAGTGTATATACAAGAGTTTCGCTAAGTAGAGCCTTCCGCGCGGAAACATGTAAACAGGATTCATTCTATAAATCATAACTCCCAAAGTACATCCAAAAGCACAACATTAACAAACATAAGAAATTTAGACACCTGCGTTCTCCGGACAAATGTAATATTCCTTTCTTTACAGCTAGTACTAAATGAAAATGTATATTTCGCCTTTCTAGATTGCTTATAACATATTGAAATATATGAAGTCTGAGAATTATTAGGCCTAGAGGCCAGAGCAATAAAGTGACGTAGTTGAAGGGTGAAGTTAAACATATTACAATGTGTAAATGAGAATAACAGAAAAAACATATAATAGAAACTTTGAACTGATATAATAATATATTGACACAATGAAATAGTTTGTATACAACTTAACCTTTTAATTGATAGTTTTTAAAACCCAATTTGACTTACGTTTCGTCTAAAGTGACTGAAATGATTGGCATCACTGGATTGGGGTGATTCATTCCATACACTCCACCATTTAGCTTTCTGAAAAATAGGCAGTAAAATAAATAGAACATACTACCAGAACACAAAATAGAGCATACTACTAGAAGACAACAAATAGTATATCATCCTGGAAACCATAAAGGAAAATACTCTTGGAACAATGAATAGAATGTACCCCTAGAACTCCGAGAACACATAAATATAACATACTACTAGAACAGAATTTATAAAACACAATTATAGAACGCATACTTGTACTTCTAGAAAATAATAACATGACCTGCTACTAGGTACTTGTATTTTTATTTTTTTAGACTAATTTTACAATCAATTTATCTGTTTCATTGTAACGAACCAATCATTTGTAAAAGTTTTTATACCTTAATTACCAGTAAATTATGTTTATTTCAGTTATTAGATTTTAAAGTTTAGAATGTGTCTTACTTATTGCGGTATTATAATGTCCCATCTTTAAGCAATAATATTTGTCAAAGTATTCAACTGATACTTCTTTTAAATTTACACCATAAAAAAGGGAGTATATAACAAAGACACTATTTTTTTTTCAACTGTTTAATCATACAATTAAATGGGCATAATAACGGCGTCTCGTTTATTTTTGTAACCTTTTCAGCACAGAGAGATCATTTACTTTAAATTACGCGTGCAAATATTATGTGCACATAAAAGGATGTACATTTAATTTTTATGAACAAAGACCACAGAAAATAAATTGACAGAATGCGCATCGTCAAATTTAATTTGTCGCCATATCTGCGTATTTTCTTTTGTGTTTCAATAATAAGGTACTACTCTGTTGAAAAAGGAAATAATACAAAAGACGGAGTTTATCTTAATCAATTAATCAAGTAAAGGACTTTTTAAATAGCGATTAACATAAAAAAGAGAAAGTAAAGTATACATTTTATAAAAGTTTCTTTTATATGTTCACGACAAAATCTTTTTCTAAATTTGATAATTATTATTGCAATTTGCAAAAGACCTACTTAAATATGACATTTATCTAATAGGAGTTTTGTCAATAGAAATGTGGGTGCGAGGTTATGTCTATCGGATAGGGCAGGCTCGTTTATGATCATCTTCATGTTTTTTTTTTGTTATGGTCTACTGTTTAGTATTTTGTCGCTCAATGTTAAACTGTATCAATAAGTTTTATACTAAATTAGAGTCAACCTGTGCTAAACTTCTATATCCTGTCTGAGTGTGTAATACTGTGTTCTGCTGTGTACTACTGCTTCCTACTGTGCAATACAGTTTCCTGATGTGTAATAATGTTTCCAGCTGTGTAATAATGTGTCCTGGTGTGTAATTCTGTTTCCTGTTGTGTAATACTGTGTCCTGCTGTGTAATAATGCGTTCTGCTGTGTAATTATATTTCCTGCTGTGTTATTATGTTCCAGATATCTAATAACGTGTCCTGTTGTGTTTCCTGCTGTGTAAATCTGTTTCCTGTCTGTAATTCTGTTTCCTGCTGTGTAATACTGTTTCCTGTTGCGTAATAATGTTTCCTGCTGTGTAATGCTTTGTTGTACTTGTATTTTGTATTAATGTACTTTGTTTAATTTAATCATATTTATTTCATATTTAATCATATGTCTAATCAATGTGCTGGAAGATTCGTCGCCTAGTAATAGTACAAGAAACGTTTTGCCAATTAAACTGGTGTTTGTTAAAGTTAAGAAATGTAAAAGTTCCAAAATGTGGATGTAATCCAATCCATCAAAGTATCTAATAAATATCTTCCCTACCCTTATTGCTGGATGGGACCATGAGTACGGTTCATCAATCTCATGCAAAGTTTCTTTTTTACTCCGTTTCTTCGTTTTTGAAAGTGGTCTTTTTTTTTTTCTTTTACCTTTCGACGAAATCCTTGGCGACGTGTGTTGTTTATAGGGAGCCCCGTACATGAATGGGTTAAACATCGGGTAAAATGCTGGGACTTTCTGGGGATCATTGAATGTCTGAGGTAAACTATATATTGGTAACTGACTGTATTCTGGTATAAAACCGTTAGGTAAAGGTCCATAAATATGAGGACTGTGAAAATTATAAATTGGTTGATGTTGATCTTTTCCTAATGGAAAGTATAAAGGGGCAACGTGTGGAATAGGAAGAGGAACTTCATTTGAAAATGGATGAAATAAGTAAATATCTGGCAGAGTTTGAGGTACATCTACTGATGTTGAAGTTACATTATACAACAGGGCCTCATCATGAGTCTGTGTCCCCGTGTGATACTTATGTACAGCCTCAATAACACTGCTCACTGTGTCTACAGTTGAAGTCACCAATTTCTGTAGTGCATCTTTACTTATTTCAGCTGCTTCGTTGCAAGCTTTCATTAAACTATTTGTATAAGAATTTTGTTGTACCGGTTGTGAAGATTTATCTTCGGTATAGCTTTCCATTGCTGAAATAGTTCTACAAATTTATTCCAGAATATTGTTCATGTTCATCTTTTAAAATGGATATTATGTTCATTGATCAAACTTTCCTAATAAAATTTCATAGTACTGCTTTCTTGAAATAAACAACTTCAATGAATTCTGAAAATTAATAACATCAAAATGTTAAAATACAACTTGCAGTTAACAAACATCAAAATTTTAAAATACAACTTGCAGTTAACAAGCAATAAATACAAATAGAACACTTTTTTTTTTACTTTTTTTTTTAATTTAATCAAGTTTTTTTTTATTTTGCAAGTTTGAAAAACCGGTGTCTGAGTTTGTGCACCACATTCTCATCTGTTTCTGTCTCTATCGTTTTATGTTGGTCTTAGTCCAGCACGAAATAAAGTATTTAGACGTCCTGGTGTCTAGTCTCGCAGTAGCCAGCGGTCGTCATTTTTTAATCTCAAAATGTCTATGAGACCATTCCAATCATTAAGTACCCCTGAATCTCAATGTGTCTATGAGACCATTCCAATCATTAAGTACCCCTGAATCTCAATGTGTCTATGAGACCATTCCAATCATTAAGTACCCCTGAATCTCAATGTGTCTATGAGACCATTCCAATCATTAAGTACCCCTGAGACCATTAATAATTAAGATTCACAAAACTACACTTAGATTGTCTTACAGATATTTCAATTATCACATTCGATTGTCTTATAAATATTTTATCAAACGTTTTATTAAGGGAATTCACCCAGCATCGTTGTAGCAGCAGCATGTTGTGCAGGATTCCCTCCATATTGTTCTAAAGAATTAAAATGATCAACGTCATTGGTTTTCTTACGTTTCATCATTGTCCCAACATTCTCTTCCAATAATTTCTTGCCATCTATTAATTTACTAGATAACGCTGCAGCTTGTGACAATCTGTCTGTTGATTTCATCCTTAGTCCTTTACATGACGGTTTACTTTGAGAAATGTCCACTTCCGGAGTGAAATACTGAGGCTGTTCCTTCAGTTTAAAATTTATTTCAGTAGATGTAATTTCCTCACTTTTATTTGCGGAAACTATTTCTTTAAGTTGATCACTGTCAGTAATTTTTGGGGGACTTGTTGGGGCGGGATCTCCCGGAACAACAAGAGACTCGTTTGACTTTTGCACTGTGCTGTTTGTTCCCAACAAAACAGGTGCGGTTTTTGACGCAATCACATTTACATTTTCTAAAGATTTTGTACTAACTTTATAAGATCCACTATTTGTTGGGGTAATTTTTTTCTCGACTGCATCGGATTTATGTTTTGCTTCATTGAACTCTTTGAATCTTGTACCTGGCATTACGATAATTACAGGATTGTCAGATTCATATTCCTCTTTTTTACTCATTCTGCGAGAACCGTGAAGCGGTCGAGTAGTATTTGGTGATTTCTTCCAAGGTTGATTATGCTGTCCACTGTGTCTTCCTGAATATGAGCCTGCTGTTGGATTGTTTGAGTATGGCAAGCTGCTTCTATTAGGACTACGAGATACTGATCGAAATTTAGATTTAGTGTTTTCTGTAAATCGATCTACGAGTCTGTTAGGGGACATCACACGGTAGCTGGCTAGTGGAGGTATAGCTGAACTTTGAGACGAAGTTACTACCGACGCAGCCTGAACATCTGGTTCTCTCTTAGAGTCGGTGGGTGATTGCGGTTGAAAATTTTCATTCTTATTATATTGCGGTGAAACACTTGTTAATCTATAGCTAGGTGAAAATCTTTTAGACTGGCCAGATCGTTTTGGTTGTTCTGGTGACGTAACTTTGTAAGGAAGAAAAATGTTAACTGGAGACTTTGAACAACTAGGTGGTATAAATGATTTATTAGTTTTACTTGATCCAATATTGGATTGGCTGGTGTCCAGGCTACACACATTTGATTCTTGCTGAGCTAGTATTACCGAGTTATTGACTAAACTATTAGCTGAAAGTGATACAATAGGAATACTTTCTGAGGTATCAATAAAGTCGTTTTCCAAGCAAGTAGGAGTTAAGAAAGTGGGTGTGAGCTCATTGTCTAGATTTGACTCAATATTACATTTATTGGACAATTGTCTTGCTGATGGAGTTTCGGGGACGTCATAGTTTTTGGGACCTCCTAACATTATTTTAAACTGAGGTGGATACATATTGGCTGTATATTCTGGGTTTGATTTGTTTCCGGGCTGCATGCTTTTTATTGATAAATGTGGCTGCATTGCTGTTAACATGGTAGGGAGAAATATATCATCCTGTTTATCTTCCGTTGTTGACACTTTCTTTGAGCCAAGACCATTGGAAGGTAGAGATGGACCAGGATTTCTACTTTGTCTTGTAGGGCTAGTTTTACGAATATCTTTCTTAGATTTCAAAGGCGTTTCTTCTTTGTTTTTGGATGTCACTTTAAACGCACTTTTACTTGATACGGCAATTTTAACGTTACTTACTGGAATAGTTTTGGACTCAGTAGACACTAAAACTGGCGATGTGGACTTTTTATCTTTTTGAACTATTGGGGATACACGAGATTTGGTAGCATGCTTTGATGTTTGGGAAACTGATCGTTTGACATTGCTTGATGAGTTTCTTTTTATCTCTGACTTGTTCTCTGATTTCTTCGTTGTATTCATGGTACTGGTGTTATTTAAAGCTGTATTGGAAGCTGTTAAAATTGTAGGAGACGCGATTTTGTCTGGACTGGGCTCATTGTCTGTCATGATATCTGCTATAGAATCTTTCACCTGGTCTTGACTAGAGGATATAATTTTTACTTTTTCTTTATTAAGTGCTGGTGCTGACTTCACAACCATTGGTTCTTTTTTGCTGGTGAAAAATGATCCAATAAATCGTGCTGGACTGGTGATGTATCCAAATGCTGTTGACATAGTGCCTGGAACACGAACTGTTTCTGGAGATACTGAACTTTTCTTTTTAAAAGATGGCGGTTTGTATGAAATAGAAGATGTTCGTTCTAAAGAAGCGCGTGATGAATTAGGGTTAGAATTGGTTCTTTTGGATACTTCCTGTCTCCTGTTAATGGAACTTTGATCTACTGAGTTGATTTTAAAAGAGCTACTACCCAATTTGTTTGCTCGAGAGTTTTCAATAGTCATACCAGTAACTTCACTGTCAGTCCGAACTTTAGTGGTGGAGCTATCTAGAACTTTTGACATGATGTATTTTATCATCAAGAATATAGCTTGTGTCTAAATATTTCTATCTTATATTTTTTTTTTATCTCGACCCCTGACGACTGAGTCTTAACTCTTCCCACTCTGCCTCCGGTAGAATTTCCAAACCAATGATTATTAGGGCTGTAGATAAAAACATTAAAAAAAAACCTTTTTGAGTTTCAAAGAGTTAATTATTCATGCATGTGTTTAGCTTATTGATAAATTATTTTACTTTTAGAATTCAATGGTATTTAAGACTTTTTTTTCTTTTAACGTCCAACAGTAGGCCTATATGAAATAAATTAACGTCCAACAGTAGGCCTATATGAAATAAATTAACGTCCAACAGTAGGCCTATATGAAATAAATTAACGTCCAACAGTAGGCCTATATGAAATAAATTAACGTCCAACAGTAGACCTATATGAAATACATTAACGTCCAACAGTAGTCCTATATGAAATAAATTAACGTCCAACAGTAGGCCTATATGAAATAAATTAACGTCCAACAGTAGTCCTATATGAAATAATTAACGTCCAACAGTAGGCCTATATGAAATAAATTAACGTCCAACAGTATATATTTTTCACTATTTTCAACTCCAACTGTGTGCTTTCTCGCCGGTCTGGGTACTGGGCCTTTGTTCTAGTAGGAAATAAATTAACGTCCAACAGTAGGCCAATGTGAAATAAATTATTAACGACCAACAGTAGGCTTATATGATAAATTAACGACAACAGTAGGCCAATGTGAAATAAATTATTAACGACCAACAGTAGGCTTATATGATAAATTAACAACAACAGTAGGCCAATGTGAAATAAATTATTAACGACCAACAGTAGGCTTATATGATAAATTAACGACAACAGTAGGCCAATGTGAAATAAATTATTAACGACCAACAGTAGGCTTATATGATAAATTAACGACAACAGTAGGCCTATATGAAATCATTCATTTTCACGTCTAGGTTGAGGCCAAGCGTAAATTTCTAAGATCAGAGCCCTACCCCTATTAGTATAATCAATGCCCTATTCATCTGACAAACTAACGAAACTAATCCAAATAGGTAATTAAATATATAGAGATAATAGAGAGTATGCATCAAGTTATATATATATATATTTAGGGCTGCTGATTAAACTGCGTTAATTTGCGATTAACGCGTCAAAAAACTTTTGCGATTAAAATTTTTAACGCAACACCTAAATGCGTTAATTTGACCAAAATACTGAATGTTCAAGAAATCGATAACAGTATTTCACTCAACAAATTTGAAGCTTATAGGTTTGTTCACTTATCAAGTAGATCTACCACCCCACCTTGTCGCAATCCGCACACACACACTCACCCCCAGGTATGTCGACAAAATCCCCACTTGTAATATAAATGAAGATGTATTTACTTTATAGCCCTACGACAAGTAAACTTCCTGCTCTATTCCCGGTCGATGTAAAAAGAGAAAAATTTCATTCACTAGTTTACATTATATACTGTAGTGTATTGTTGAAGTCAACTTGACGGTAAAAAAAAATAAGTGTATCATGAGCCAGGTTATAATTAGATCAAAATAACGAGATTCTAGAAATTTTGTATCATCATTTTTTGCGCAAATTTTTTTATCGCTTTAATAGTTTCAGATACATGACACCTGTCAATCAAGGCCTAGACTGTACACGAGACAGAGGTTGTATTTTTTCAGAATTATTGTGACACTGAGCTAAATTTAATATTTTATATAGGGCTGTTTTTTAACTGCAATTAAAGCATAATTAATGCGTTAAAAATATGCGACTACATTTTTAACGCAAACATCGAAATGCGTTAAATTTTAGCCAAATGTTGTCATTTCAGTAATCAGTAATCCCCCACTTCTATAACCATAACCAGATCAGACAAGATTTTAAAAAAAAAGCAAAATAAAATACCCCGAACACAGAGACTGTCACGTTGACATAAAATCATAGCAGCCACATGGCCTTGAAACAATAGGAGTGTCATTTCTTAATTGTAATTATGACCCTCAATGATACCATTAGTCAACATCTGCAGTAGCGTGCTCCTAGTTTGATTGACAGGTGCCATGATTTGGAAAAATGGGACAGAGAGGGTACGGTGGTTGGGTAAGCTATAAGTAACGTCATCTTTGTGGGGAGAGAAGCTGCTAAGTGTGTCAAAAATCTAACAGAGTGGGAAAGGTGGGAATAAAAAAAAACGCGTTAATAATAAGTGAGCAAGTACTTTCTGGCTATACTATTATTTTTTGAAGGAAAAGGCACATATGAGATAGAAATGACGTGTATTTTGTTTTGGGATGGGAAGTGAAGGGGTAGGTACGGTAGTGGAGGGTTGGGTAAACAATACATACGTGGGGGGGGGGGGGCAAAGTGTAGCAAAATACGACAGGGATAGAGGGGAGAGGGGTTGAAATACGTCATTAGCTCGGAACCTATGGTACGAGAAAAACACTTGTTTGGCATGGTTGTTGATTAAAGAAAAACTCGCATCACTTGACGGGATGGATACATGTCAAAAAATTGGTCCCAATAACTAACTCAACAGACATATGTGCTAATGCTTAATAAATCTGTTACAATTAATTATACCTCTTTCGTAAATTAATCTGACTTGTTTATTATACCAATTTTATGCTATGATATTATGACTTACTAGTCTGAATACAAACAAAATTTATTATATTGTGTCGATTAAAAAGTGCGTTAATTTGCGATTAAAATATTTAATCATGCGTTAATTTCGACTAATTTTTTTAATCGAACAACAGCTCTAATATATATATATATATATATATATATATATATATATATATATATATATATATATACAGGGTGCTTCAAAAAAATGTATACACACTTTAAACTATTGTAGTTTTCCCGCTCTACAAGGCTAATGTTATATTTCTTCGCCAGGTGCCAGCATAATCGTCCCTCTATGTTATATTGTCAGTTGGAATTTGTAATATTAACATGGGGGACGTACGTTTGAGTTTTGAAGAACGTAAGCAGGTTATTAAGTGGTACTGGAAATTTGAGAATGTAAATGAAGTTCAAAGACAGTGGAGAAGGGAGTATGATACAGAACCACCTTCTAGATTATCAATTACACGCATACTTATGTTTCATTTACATTGGACTTTCAGCTTTCTAATTTCCTGAAATTTAACTTTGTAGAACGGTAAATAAATATTTTCTGTGGAAGTTCAAAGTGTGTATACATTTTTTTTGAAGCACCCTGTATATATATATATGGGGAGTAGACGGGAAGAGTGGGCACAGTTTCAAAATTAGAAAAATCGAGTAACTTTTCTTCCGTGCCTTACTGGAACATTTTGTCTTGCTTTCTACATAGAAATAAAGTAAAAACTATGGAGCATTGCGTCATGCTGAAAATCCATGTTTCTCCATTGTAGATATTCGTGGCTAGGCTCGCTCTTCCCATGAACACAAACATGCTACACCCAAACTTGTGCGAAACAAACATTGATAGATATGATAAGTAGCTTGTAGAAAAATCAGTTTCATTGTACTCAACTGGATCGAGCAGATTTTTCTCCATATTTCCTTGCATCCATGAAGCTTCAAAACATTAATAAATACAGTGTCACAGAGTGACTGTTGTACTGATGTACAGTGTCTTAGAGTAACTGTTGTATTGGTGTACAGTGTCACCGGGTGACTGTTGTACTTGTGTACAGTGTCACAGAGTGACTGTTGTACTGGTGTACAGTGTCACCGGGTGACTGTTGTACTGATGTACAGTGTCACAGAGTAACTGTTGTATTGGTGTACAGTGTCACCGGGTGACTGTTGTACTTGTGTACAGTGTCACCGGGTGGCTGTTGTACTGATGTACAGTGTCTTAGAGTAACTGTTGTATTGGTGTACAGTGTCACCGGGTGACTGTTGTACTGGTGTACAGTGTCACAGAGTGACTGTTGTACTGATGTACAGTGTCACAGAGTGACTGTTGTACTGGTGTAAAGTGTCACAGATTGTCTGTTGTACTGGTGTACAATGTCACATAAGGATTGTTGTACTGATGTACAGTGTCACCGGGTGGCTGTTGTACTGATGTACAGCAGCGGCGTAGCGTGTGTATCGGCCGCCCAGGGCGGAAGACGATTTTTGCCGCCCTCTCATTTAGGTATTTCAATTTAATTTATACATTTTTGCCGCCCCCACCCTAAAAAGTAATAAAAAGTGCCGCCCGGTGCGGACCGTACCCACCGCCCCCCACCTAGGTACGCCACTGATGTACAGTGTCACAGAGTGACTGTTGTACTGGTGTAAAGTATCACAGAGTATCTGATCTACTGATGTACACAGAGTGTCTGTTGTACTTATGTATGATCAAGGGGGATAATCAGGATGTAACTGAAGACAGGCTAAGTTGTATTCTCTGTGGGCGCGTGTGTCTGTAGCTGGGCTGGGTGAGTGAGTGTAGATGTGTAATGGTCAGTTAAGTTCTGAACCTTGTACTTTGAGGTGGTAATATTGGAATTTTGTGTTAGTATATTTATTGTGTATTTCATATGGACTAAGTGCAGTTCTTAAATGTATATACATATAAAATACATTTTGCTGATTTGAATCTAACAAACTTTCAACCGATGCCTCTCAAGCTGTTTCTTCACTGTTTAGAGTTTAGAAACACCATTATAAGGAAAACTTTAGACTTAATTTATTTACTGTATTATTCGAACATCGACCACTATATGTCGCTTTGATCAAGACTAAACATTCATCCAGAAGGGAAAGGGCTTTGGGGGTGGGGGGCGTGTCTCACATTCAGGGTAGAGAGTCCAGGGGCAGCCTATACACTGTAACACTGTGTTTTTCAACCAGGGTTCCGCAAGGGCCAGCCAGGGGTTCCGCGATTGAATTAAAAAAAATTTAATAACAAAAATTTAGGGCCAAAACCGATCAGGACCGCATCATGACTTACCTGCGAACCTGCGTAACTGCCCCATGCTATGCATGCGCACTATACGGTTATTAGTTGTTGCACTTGTTTACCTCCATACTATTTTCCGTTTCCGTTGTTAGACGCGTACGGCGTCGTACGCATTAATTTTCAATTAATGTTAAATCTAAATTATTCTAAATGTACTTTTACCGCTAACATGGACCGATTTATTAAAAAATGAAGGTTAGTTGAAGCTGACGTTACTGAGGAATTGCCTGAAGTTGCATCCGAATCCACAGAGCCGAAGGTGCAGAAAATTTATGCTGTCGATTCTCGTCGTAAGATTCGTCAGTACAGTGACAATTATTTAGCTATGGGATTCACTTGGACAGGAGACGCCGACTGTCAATCGCCTATTTGCATTATTTGTGGGGAACAGCTTGCTAACAGTGCCATGGTGCCAGGTAAATTGAAACGACACTTGACTACATTACATCCCAATACAGCAAAGAAAGATGTCACGTACTTTGAGAGAGCACTAAACCTGAACAAAAAACAAGCAGCAATATTCGAGAAAAAAGTCAAGATTAATGAGAAAACTCTAGAAGCAAGCTTTGCTGTTGCAGAGATTTTAGCTAAGAAAATGAAATCACATACTATCGCTGAAACAGTAATTTTACCAGCGTGCCAAGAGATGGTTAAAATTATGTTTGGACAAACTGCCGTATCTGAAATCATTAAGATTCCACTGTCAGACAATACGATAAGCAGGCGTATAGCAGACATGTCAACTGACATTGAAAGTAATATCCTGTCGAAGATTAAGAATCGCGGATTGTTCGCACTTCAGGTGGATGAGAGCACCTATGTCAGTGGTAAAGCACAGCTGTTAGGGTTTGTACGTTTTATTGACAATGATGCTATTGTTGAGGACTTCTTCTGCTGTGGTCGGAAACAACGAGAGGACAAGATGTATATGACGTTATCAGTACATATTTGCAGTCCGGTGACTTGACATAGAAAAACTGCGTCGGCATTTGTACGGATGGTGCTCAATGACGGGAAACGTCAAAGGTTTAGTCTCACTGGTGCGACAGACGAATCCAGATATCGTGGGCACCCACTGCTTCATACACAGAGAAACACTAGTTGCTAAAACAGTGGGAGAAGATTTGAAATCAGTACTGGACAAGGTGGTGAAAATAGTTAATTACATGAAGATGAGACCTCTTAAATGTCGCTTGTTTGCCAAACTTTGTCAAAGCATGGAAGCTGAACATATCACACTCATTCAACATACAGACGTGCGATGGCTGTCTCGTGGAAAAGTACTATCTTGTTTCTATGAGCTAAGATAAGAACTTTTGGCGTTCTGTTCCAGTGAAAAACTGAAGGAGTTTGAAAACGCTCTGAGCAACGAGAGCTGGTGTTCTAAAATAGCTTATCTGGCTGATAAATTTCAAGAACTCAACATTTTGAACAGTGCTTTGCAAGGCAGAAATGAAAACATCTTGACTTCAAGTGACAAAATAAACGCTTTTCAGAAAAAAACTGTTGCTGTGGAAGAAGCGTGCAGCTGCTGGGAATTTGGAAATGTTTCCCAACGTTAATCTCACCAACCACCAAGACATTCTGCCGTTGATCGTCCACCACTTGGAAAGTCTGTCAAGCAGTCTCAACAAATACTTCCCATCAATATCTGTTGACCAGTATGACTGGGTTAGGAATCCATTCATTGAACTTGAATCGTGCGAAGGACAGTTTACTTTGAAAGAGGAAGAGGAGCTGGCTAGCATTGCAAGTGACAGAACACTTAAACTCAAGCATGCAGAGCTCAACATGGATACGTTTTGGTTGTTGGTTGAAAACGAGTACTCAGCAATTGCTGAGAAAGCTTTGCGACTTTTGTTGCTTTTTTCCACCTCTTACATGTGCGAGTTTGGATTTTCGGCCATGAGCAACATCAAACACAAGAAACGAGAACGCCTTTTGTCTGTCGGAGAAGAACTTCGCGTATGTCTATCCAAAATTCGGCCAAGAATACAGCTGCTGTGCAGAAAGCGTCAAGCACAATGTTCACACTGAAAATTGTTCCGTACTCGACCAAACATGCATCTATCATTGTAAACTGCATTTATTGTCGATGATGTATGTTGAATCAATAAATAAATAATTAGTCCTGTAAGACTTGTAAGAACTGTTCGCCATGAAGGGACATAATTGGGTATTAGGGTGTCCCAAAAATGCTCGAAACAATTTTTTTTTAAATCTTTGGTGTCTCACCCCCTGAAATTTGTCTCTTGGGTACAATGAGTGAATTGGTGAAGTTGTAGCTCATTTGAATAACATTTAGAGGTCCCCCAAGAGCTTTTAAAATTCCAGTACTAGGCCAACATAAAAATCCAGACGAATCATGGCTCAAATAATTTGCAGTTTTGCATGCCATGTTGAATAAAATGAAGTTAAAATATACTTATATTTATCTCATTGCTACCATTAACTAGAATTGAAATAGTGTGATTCTTAATTAGAAAATGTAATAAATGCTAGAAAACATATAAAATACCTAATGTGCAAAATTTAAGCAATGTGTATATTTTTTGAAGATTTAATTTTTTTAAACTAAGCATGCTAAATTGTCAGGCGTCATATCACCAAAAGTTGCTGCAGTGCTGGACAGAACGAACACCAGCATTAGAAAATCAACAATGATACTTGCATCTGCATTCAACGAAGCTGGTGTTCCGACATCTGACAGTATTTTCCAAGAGCACAATGCATCGTCATCGCAAGCTTTGTCGTCAACAAGCTGCAGCATGTATAAAAGAAGACTATATTCCCTCAAAATCAATTGTACATTGGGATGGTAAGCTATTGCCCGATGTTACCGGACATGTTACCAACAACGGCGATCGATTACCTGTCCTGCTCTCGTCACTTTTCGATGGCACTACAAAGCTTCTTGGTGTTCCCAAGTTAGCATCCGGGTCAGGATGGGTAGCTGCTGATGCAGTATATGAACATATCAAATCATGGAAATGCGAATCTATGGTCATCGGCATGTGCTTCGACACTACGGCTTCCAATACTGGAAGACTCAATGGAGCTTGCATTCTGTTAGAAGTAGCCCTGGGACGTAATCTATTATGGATGGCATGCCGTCATCACATGTTGGAAGTACTCCTTTCCGATGCATTCAATGTTTGTCTTGGACCATCCACTGGACCAGAGATTTTGTTTTTTAAGAGGTTTCGAGAAAAATGGCCAGAATTAAACCACACACCCGAAGCCAGATCTGCCCCTTTGATAATCGTGTCTGATTCGATTAAAAGATTTATTAAATGTCAACATGAGGTCAGTCATTCATGTGATGATTATTTGGAATTTCTTCTGCTTGCTGCACAAATGGTTGGGTTGGAGGTTGATGTCAGCATTCGCAGACCTGGTGCCCTACATAGGGCAAGGTGGATGGCGAAAGCAATCTATGCATTGAAAATCGATCTATTGTTTGCAGGCAATGAAACCATCTTTCAGTTAACAGCTGGAGAATTACAAGGTAATCAGCGCTTTAATCGGTTTACCATATGTGTTTATCTTCAATCATGGTTTTTATGCAGGCTCACCGCAGATACACCTGTGAATGATATCTTGTTGATAAAGCGTTTATACGAATATGATGATGCTGTTCTTCGATCGACTGGATTGAAAATGATGGTGCGTCACTCGTGGTACTTGAGTCCGGAACTGTCGACGCTTGCGTTATTTTAAACCCTTTTGTCGGACAAAGAAAAAACTGGCCTTGTTTGGACAATGCAATCAGAACGTGGACCGCATCTCATAAAAACACTATCAAAAAGTGTTCTTGATGTGCGTGCTTCTACCACATTTTTTGAAACATCCAACATTGATGCCAGTTTTCTAGATGTTCCTGGTCAGATACACCATCTTTTAAAGTTGCAGCAGATTTTGTAAAGAATCTGGCTTGTATCAATGACTCTGCAGAGCGAAGTGTAGCATTGATACAAAATTTCAATGACAGTATCACCAAGAATAAAGAACAAAGACAATTTTTGCTCCAAGTGGTTGAAAAACATCGGGGAAATTTTGAAGAGTGTAATCGTGAACAGCTGGCTAAAATTTAAATTTGAAGAACTTTTTTAAATTTTTGTCTACCCTACAGTACAAAGTACAAAATAAATAGCAGGAATGCTTATTTGCATTGCTTATTATTTTTATTTTTTCAAGCAGATTGACATTGATTCAAGAATTAACTTGATAAAAAGAATAAAACTTTGTTTTTCATAATTTTTTACTTAAATTTCAAATTTAAAAATATAAACCATTCAAGATTTATATATTTTGTTTCATTTAATATTATAAACAATACTGAGCATCAATTTGTTACTTAATATATCAGTTTCGCATATAATGCAACATTAACGCGGTATTAAATTTGACCGCGAATGATTTTACACCAAAATCTGGAACTTTAAACCTCTTGGGGGACCTCTAAACATTGTCCAAATGAGCTGAAATTTTGCAGGTTAACTACTGTTACCATACAGACATATTCTGTGGGGTTAGACATCAACATTTCAAAACTTCATTTTTTTGGGACACCCTATTGGGTATACAGGTTCCGCCAGAAATCTGACGACACCAAAGGGTTCCCCTGAATAAAAAAGGTTGAAAAACACTGCTGTAACACATCGGATGGAAAGGATGTCTTTATGACATTTACCAGAGTAGCCAATCAACCCTCCCGACACTGAATCACTCAATTTTTATAACATTTGAAACGATAAATTAACGAGGAATTATTTTCACAAAAGCGTTTTTTTTTAAATAACTAACAATGTCAACGTCGCTATAATTGAATAAGTGACAAAATTGTACAAAAATATAGTCCTTACATAGTACTTAGTGATTACACACAATATAGTCATTACACACAATATAGTCATTACACACAATATAGTCATTACACACAATATAGTCATTACACACAATATAGTTATAAATTGTTACAGTGGCAACCGTGGTTTCAATTACTTCATGAGATATCTAACAAGATATTGCTAACATCAATTACTTCATGAGATATCTAACAAGATATTGCTAACATCAATTTCAGACATGCGGAGCTACATCTCCTCCGAATGAAGTTTTTGATGTCGTTTCATAATCCCCTCCCACCCCTCCTGGCTAGAACAAGTTAGGTCACTATTTTAGATAATGTACGATTTGTCACACCTTTCTTAGCAATGAACGTATCTCGCGTGAAATGATTTACTTGACTTATTACAAAGTCTGAACAACATTTTCATCTAGTATTTTAGCACAAAAGAAGAAAGTGTCAGACAGCATGAGACATGTGTCAGTCAAACCCAGAGAATGTCAGTCAACGTGGAACAGTGTCAGTCAACGTTTAACACTGTCAAGTCTGTGTCAATAATCAACGTTTAACACGGTCAAGTCTGTGTCAGTCAACGTTTAACATTGTCAAGTATGTGTCAATCAACGTTTAACACTGTCAAGTCTGTGTCAGTCAACGTTTAACATTGTCAAGTATGTGTCAGTCAACGTTTAACACTGTCAAGTCTGTGTCAGTCAACGTTTAACATTGTCAAGTCTGTGTCAGTCAACGTTACGGTGCACCAGTCACAACTGAATGGAGCGGAACTGTGTATACAGTCCAAATGCGTGTCAGTCGATGTTTAACAATGTGTCAGTCAACGTCTAATGATTTGACAATCAACGAGGAACATTGTATCAGCGAAAGTGGAACAAGTGTCAGTAATTGTACAATAGTATATTAATCAACGGTTAAAAGTGTGTCAACGTAGAACAGTTCTGCATTCAACGTAGAGCAGTTCTGCATTCAACGTAGAGCAGTTCTGCATTCAACGTAGAACAGTTCTGCATTCAACGCAGTGCGTCTCTCGAGATGGAATATTCTGCATATTAATAAATGCATAAATAACAGTGGGACTAAAGAGTATAAATATTCACCATGGAATACTGTCAGTCAGTGAGGAGCAGTAAACCAGTCAACTTGGATTTGCGTCAATGTGGAACATTGTGTTAGGGGAACAGTTCGTCAGTCAATGTGGAACATTGTGTTAGGGGAACAGTTCGTCAGTCAATGTGGAACATTGTGTTAGAGGAACAGTTTGTCAGTCAATGTGGAACATTGTGTTAGGGGAACAGTTCGTCACTTAACGTCTAATGTGAGCCAGATAATTTGGAACAAAGTATTCAACTTTAATAAGTGTTTATACCGTTAATTTTTTAGAATTAATTTGTTACTTTAAGTAGCTTAAACCGCAGATTTGTTTATCGAAAATGAATATGATTTGTTGATGTAAAGTTATTCGTTTATTGAGTTAACGAAAACTACAGTTGTTTTCAGAAGTCCGTTCATGTTATTATTTTCTCTCACGCACCGGCTCCGGCACCGTCACGTCTGCAGTAAATAAGAGTTCCTCAAAGTTTTGCTTGACGGAAGAGGTAAAAAAAAAGATACCGGCACCGTCACATGACGGTGCCGGAGCCAGTGCGTTTCTCTTATTGTGAATAATCACTTTAAAAAAAGAAATGTTAATTTAAGTGACGAAATAAACTTTAGATTTATTTCAGTGACGGAACGTTAAAAAATCAACAATAGCAAACACGTCCCATTAAATTTAAGCAAAGCAAAAGTTTTAAACTAAAAAATGTGTTCCAGCTACATGGGAAACAATGCTGATTGGCAGAGATATAATAAAACTCAATACTTACCCATTTCCACCAGACAGACTGAAAAAAAAATCAGCGCGGACAGGATTGTAGATGATGCGGGAAAATATACAGAGGTGAAATTCTTACGTTTCAGGCATTTATGGTTAATGTATGGTATTTAACCATAGGGAAAGCGTCTCAACACCATTTCGTGCGGACATACTTTCGACGTTTGTCTGACGTCAGATGGTTGTCTTCGTAACATAGCGATGTATGTTGTAAACAAGTGCGGTACAGTGCAAACCTATTTATATACATTTAATAGAAAAGGTCGCAAAATATAATAATCTATGCGAAAGTAAATAAAATTATTGCTTAGCAATTATTTGAATATCTGTTTTGTTTCATTTGTTTATTTATAATTCTTAGAATTTTAAACGTTTTCTATCAATTAATTTATTGCTTGCTTTCATCATAGTGGGACGACGGATTGCCGACTGGTGTAGTCCTGGGTTCGAACCTCGGTGAGGCCCGTGGAATTTTTCGTGGTGAAATTCGGTGCAAAGTCGTCCCACAAGTCCACCCAGTTTTAAATGAGTACCTGACTTAAGTTGGTTAAGTAAAGGCGGCTGGGCGTTGTGCAAACCACACAATCCCTTCAACTGCCGAGGAGCTAGAAACATGAATTCTACATTTCATCTGCCCAGATGGCCCGTTTGGGCTAAGGAACTTTACTTTTGCTTTCGTCATATGAATACTATCTCAAGGGTGAGTGCATGGGTAGGAAAACGCGTTGAATCGCGCTCTACATTGAGTTCTTAACTTAGAAGGTCCGGACCACAGATTATATATGATCCGAACTAAGAAAAAGAAATTCAACAGAAAGGCTGGGTCACGAGAAGATGGTTGAAGTTGTTAACAACAGTAAATGTACATTCAAACTCGGTCCACCAATATATATCGTTCCAGAGCAGATTCGTATATCAATACAGATTTATCCATAAGTAATAATGGAAACTATGATGATTGGTTACATGAACCGAAAATTACTCGTCTGCAAAGTAATTAATTAATTTTTAAATTACTATTTTTATATATTATATTGTGATCAAATCAAATATTGGCCTAATCATTGTGTAGAACGTTACTATCAAAATCGATTTTAATTGTTTCTCATTGTAACATTCTTTTTTTTATGTTGTGTTAATGTGGAACCTATCCAGTCAGCATTAACAGTTGCTTTCCCTTTATTTTTAAGAATTGAGTGAAGATTTGACATATCTTAACGTTATACAGATGCATTGCTCTCATGGCCACGAGTTAACTCGTATGACGTTTCCAACATTCTACAAACCTCCCTTAAATGTATATGAAGTCAGGGATTTCTCACTCTTTGTACTTAGTAAAGGCTATTGTTGTAGTTACTACTTAGTCACTACAGTTACTACATAGTCACAAAAGTTACTACATAGTCACAACAGTTACTACACAGTCACAATAGTTGCTACACAGTCACAACAGTTACTACACAGTCACAACAGTTATTACACAGTCACAATAGTTGCTACACAGTCACAATAGTTGCTACACAGTCACAATAGTTGCTACACAGTCACAATAGCTACTACACAGTCACAATAGTTGCTACACAGTCACAATAGCTACTGCACAGTCACAATAGCTACTACACAGTCACAACAGTCACTACACAGTCACAATAGCTACTACACAGTCACAATAGTTACTACACAGTCACAATAGTTACTACACAGTCACAACAGTTACTACACAGTCAAAATAGTTACTACACAGTCAAAATAGTTACTACACAGTCACAACAGTTACTACACAGTCACAACAGTTGCTACACAGTCACAATAGTTACTACACAGTCACAACAGTTGCTACACAGTCACAATAGCTACTACACAGTCACAATAGTTACTACACAGTCACAATAGTTACTACACAGTCAAAATAGTTGCTACACAGTCACAATAGCTACTACACAGTCACAATAGTTACTACACAGTCACAACAGTTACTACACAGTCACAATAGCTACTACACAGTCACAATAGTTACTACACAGTCACAATAGTTACTACACAGTCACAACAGTTACTACACAGTCACAATAGTTGCTACACAGTCACAATAGTTGCTACACAGTCACAATAGTTGCTACACAGTCACAATAGTTACTACACAGTCACAACAGTTACTACACAGTCAAAATAGTTACTACACAGTCACAATAGTTACTACACAGTCACAACAGTTACTACACAGTCACAACAGTTACTACACAGTCACAATAGTTGCTACACAGTCAAAATAGTTACTACACAGTCACAATAGTTACTACACAGTCACAACAGTTGCTACACAGTCACAATAGCTACCTCACAGTCACAATAGTTACTACACAGTCACAATAGTTACTACACAGTCAAAATAGTTACTACACAGTCACAATAGCTACCTCACAGTCACAATAGTTACTACACAGTCAAAATAGTTACTACACGGTCACAACAGTTACTACACAGTCACAATAGTTACTACACAGTCACAATAGTTACTATACAGTCAAAATAGTTACTACACAGTCACAACAGTTACTACACAGTCACAATAGTTACTACACAGTCACAAGTTAGTCACTACTGTTACTAAACAATTTACGCTCACACATACATTGACTATACAAGTGTGGTACAATGATAAAAGAACCATCAGTTCATTAGTAGTTCGGCAAAAAACCATTTTACCATTTGTACTGCGAAACCTTTTTCGTATGTCCTGTAAGAATGTATTTATAAAAATTACATTTTCTCATCTAGCTATATATTGCTCGTAAACATTTTTTGATCGTCATGCAAAACACTCGTAAACTAAATTTCTCATAAACCACGGTTTGACTATACTTAAAATAAAATTTTGCTGAAACATCAAAACTGGACGTCTTAGGCTCCGTGATTTGTTCAGCACAATGGCGGCTGTTTATGGCGGCAAACAATCACACAGAAGCCCCTAACTAAATGTTTAGGTAACTTTCTTTAGTTAAAGGCAAAGGTTCAACCATGTGAAAAAAGTTTAGTTAAAATGTATTTGAACTAATTCATTTTTTTAGTTACTAACTAAAAATATTGAGCTGATTTCAGAATATTTTCAGAATACAAAATTTAACATGTTTTGTTTCATCGACCCTATATATTACAAAATCGTCTAACCGTGTTTCTCCTTTCTCAAGTAGCTTTCTTTTCATGCGGTGCATTGTAACCGTGTATTGTAATCGTGTGTCATGAAGGGATAACAAAGAAATATACGAAATACTGCAATAGAAAAGAACATGTGGCCTTTATTGCCATGAACAGAATACGATATGAACAGAAATAACAAAGAAATGTATGAAATACTGTAATAGAAAATAACATTTGGCTTTTATTGCCATGAACATCCTTAAATACAACGCATACAATGCACAATATGAAAACTACCCTCGCTCGGAAAAACACACCAGGAATCAGGCTAATGATCCGTACACTATGTCGTCACGTTCGCTGTCTCTTTCTCAGGTAGTTTCCATTTCGTGCGGTGTGCGTTTTAATCGTGTATTGTAACCATGGGCGTCGCCAGAAATTTTTCCGGGGGAGGGGGGGGGACCCACGTTTTTTTATTTTAACTGACAATGCCATAAGGATTATTTCTCAATTAAATCCAAGTTAAGTATAACATTAACTACTTATTTTGACATAAATAAATGTATTTGAAAATTCAAACATTTTGACTACAAGCACAAGCATGTTCCGATTTTAATTTTTTTTTTTTTAATTTTGCCTTCTGTAGCTTGATTTGTCCTTCGAAAATGTTTTTGGCATTCAGGGTTTTTTTTATAATCAGGCAACTCTTGTTAGTTTATAATCGTCTGCCACTGAGTGAATTTTTAAATTGTATCCTAAATTAATATGTATAACGGTAGATTTAGGTATATCCCTACAACTTTAGAACCACTGATAAGTTGGTAGATTTCAGTTAGTTAGTCAAGTTTAAAAGTTCATAAGGCCAGGACCACATTTATATATTTTGTTAATTAAAAGTTCAGGGTTAGATCTTTGTTTGGTAGAGTAAGGTTAACAATACAAGTCAGTGACCTTAACCGTAGGTAACAGTGTACTTAGTTGCAGGAAACATGCTAACCTTAGAATGGGTATTTGGCCGCACCAATCACTAGGCTGGAAAAAGAGTCATAATTATGTAAATAGGTTAGAAAGGGGTAGAAGAGCCAATCAGAAGAGTTGGGGGTCTTAGAATCATGGAATGGCTTGATCACTACATATAATGAGATGTAAGCTAGTTTTCAGGCAGACCGAATAGAGACCAACTAGAGACTGGACAGACCAACAGATGTCCAAGTATATCTGCTAAATCTTTCGGGACGGCAGTATACTTGTAGTGAAAGTTAGCTACGACAATTCAGTAGATGAGAAGTAACAGAAGTACAAGTTATTAAAGTATATCTACTTCAATCCTTTGGGATGGTAGTATACACAGAGAGAAGTTTTAAAGTTATATTGTGTGCGAAATCAGAGTTTATTTTCTGCTTCAATCCGTCGGGACGGCTGGATACTTTGATATTTTATTCAGGCATTTGTGATTACTGCTGCATATGATTTCATTTCATGTACGTTTTTCTTATCGTATAATAAACGTCATTTAAATCGTGGAACTTTGCCTCATTCATGGTGTGTTGTCTGAGAAAGCAACTAAATTGAATGCTACCTCAAGTGAACCAAAGTGGGAAGATTAGCACGACAATATAATAAAAATAAACATAACGTTACATTATAAAAACCTAACGTTACAATATGAAAAGATGGATAGCAGAAAATAAATGTACAGGCTCAAGAAAACGAAAAGTAGAGCAATCATAGGATTCCGAAATGCCGTTATTAGGAGATTTAGGGGCGCCTACACTCCACAGCATCTGATTTATCATTGGCATTGAGGACAACAGTACAAGTTCAACAGCCAGACACAACTGAAAAAAACTATTTCTAATTTGATTGTTGCTGTCACTTCTTCATTTCCTAAATTCGATATTGGAAGCTATGTCTTAACATACGACATTTCAAATGAGTTGAAAATGCTGCAGATCCTTGATTGCTCGACCCCTGATAAAAATATGATTTTTAGAGCTGACAGTGGTGGAAACAGAGGCTGTAGATAGGCTTGGTTATCAAACTATTCATCGTGGGTTGTATACTTGCAAATGTTAAATGGTTGCTTTTGCAAAAAGTAATTCCAGGAGTTCAGGGAGCATTTGTCATCAACTATGCACTAAATTAAAAGATTTCAACGAAGATGCATGTAGCCACATGCAAAGCACATGGCACAAACTGTGTCCCTCCATTTCTACAATCTTTTTTTTTTTTTGCGGTATGCATGATTTGGCACTTCGTGGAAAAGAATCACATTCTGGTATTTTTTACGACCTGTTAGAGTTTCGTGTTGAATCTTGAGATGAAGTTCTAGGTAATCATTTGTCAATTGGTTGTTGTAGTGATAAGTATATCTCGGCAACCAGTGCCGCCGAGAAGGGGGGGGGGGCAGTGGGGCAAGTGCCCAGTGGCCCGGCGAGTTTTAGGGGCCCGGATTGAGCTGGCCAATCAACTTTTGAAAATATTATTATCAGCACGAGAGGCCCATGACAGCCCTGCCCAGGGGCCCGAAATTTCTATCGGTGGTCTTGTCGGAAACTACACAAAACACTATAATCGAAATATGTGGGTCTCTCTTGCGTGAAGGCATTGTTCGTGAAGCAAATAATTCAGTTGCAATTTCTATACTTGCCCCACAATATAATTTCAGGCATTGAGCAGATGTCACTTGGTGTTAGTTTTGTCAAAGAACACCATAATTACAAATTCATTAGAATTTGGATTAGATACACAGCCCCATAGCATAAAAATTCTACAGCAGGGGCCAGTCATTCTAAAGCAAGGGCCAAGCTATATCGGGGGGGGGGGGCAGGAAATAAATTTTACTAAGTAGGGCAAACAAGCAGAGGGGCCAGAAAAACGCAGGGAGGGACAGGCTCCCCTGCGCCCCCCCCCCCCGCACGCTACGGGCCTGATTAGATATGACAAATTTTGTTGGTCAAGGATAAGACGAATGTTCTACAATGGCAAGTAAAGAAGGAGCAGTCCAAGCAATAATTCGAAAAAAAGACCCAAAAGCAGCAATTGTACATTGCAGTTCACATAAACTAAATCTTGTCATGAGCGATTATAATAATATGAATGATGTACGAAACACAATAGGAAAAATTAAGTCAATTATAGTTTTTTTCTGAGAAATTAATCAGCGAAGAAAACTAATTCCAAATGTTCCTTTGCTATGTGAAACTAGATCGACACATAAATATAAAAGGTTGCGGATTTTCACTGAAAATGTGACAGAAATTGTTAAACAACTGGAATATGTAGAACAATCTGGAAAAAGCGAGCAAGTTGCACATTAGTTACTTTCTGCTGTTAGACGTCAGGTTTGGGGTACATTTGTTGTTTGTTTAGTTATTACACTTTAATGTAATAAACTTTCAGGAAATTTAGTTCAGTTTTATTTAACAACTTTATGACATTTTTTTCATACTGGGGGGGGGGCAAATGCCCCCTTGCCCCTCCTTGAATACGCCCATGGTTGTAACTGTATGATGAGGTGCAGAAGGGATAACGAAGAAATATACGAAATACTGCAATAGAAAGAACAAATGGCCTTTATTGCTATGAACATAATACGATATTGTAAAGGTATTAACTTATTGTTTTGTACCACATAGATAGTCTAATATAACTCTAGGGCTTGATTTTTCTGTAATTCTCCTTGATAAAGCAAGTTCTGTTACATTAATGTCTGCTGAATCTTCGTTTTCAGATGTTAAAGCTAATTGAAGGTCCATGCAATCTTTGAAAACCTCTCTTTTATCGCATTTCTCCAGAGTTTTAATGTCATACAAAAATCCAAATAAATCGCTATGAGATGTTAACTGCATAAATCAATCATTAACTGATTGAATTGCGGTATCCAATGTCTGGTTAAAAAAATTTACCCTGTAATTCATTTCTGGCTCGAGAATTGGATCATCTGAAACTTCATAATCAAATTGTCTCTTTCTTTGTCGAGACTTATTTGTATTTCCGTAGGGAAATTACACTCAATAGCTAATTCTTCAGCCAATGATTTAGCTGTTGTAATTGCTTTGGCAAAACCTTCATCTGTTCTATAATTCTGGAGCATAGTTTTAGTTGCATTCAATTGTTGAATTGATTTCTTTAAATCAAGATCTTTTTCTTGAAATGTTTTGCTAGATATATTGATCTCAAATAAAACATCATACCAAATCACTAATGAACAAATAAACTTGAAATCGAGCATTTTTGTGCTATTCCCTTAGCTTCTGCACGGGACTGGGTTCCACGTGGTCCAGAAAGGGAAATGTTATCAGCAATTGAAACGAGTGCATCGTAAATTTCAACAGTTTGGTATCGAATTACCTTCACAGCATTAACTCGACTTTCCCAACCTGTTGCGCATAACTTTTTAACAGTTAAACCTGCTGCCTCTTTGTTTTTGGACATATTCTAACAATACATTCCAGCGATGTGTTGATGCAAAAAAAGGTGTATATATTTTTAAATACCTCAAAAAATCTTACTTCTTCAAACAACAGTTTACGGCATCATTCACAACCAAATTCAACTAATGCGCATTGCATGGGACATAAAAGGCTTTTCGATTTAACTCTTTAACTCTTGCTTGGACACCATTATGTATTCCCCGCATGTTCGCTCCGTTATCGTAGCCTTGCCCCCTCATATCATCTTGACAGTTTGAGTAAAATTTCCACCATACTTGCACCTGTAGATTTTTCATGTTCTACGAATCAAATGAATCCAGTGAAGTGTTCATTGATAGAAACATCTGAAGGTTTGTCATTTGTCGATTCATTTGTTGTAGCAAATCTAACAATCATTGTCATCTGTTCTTTGTGACTGACGTCTGGTGTGCAATCGAGAACTAAAGCGTAATATTTTGCATTTTTTAGATCATTTATCACTTTCTGTTTTACCTTCTTATTCAACAGTTGAATGATCTCATTCTGAATTTTTTTTCCTAAATAATGGTCATGAATTTCATCTGATTTTATACGTCTTATATGTTCTTTCATTACTGGATCAAAGTCAGCAGTAACTTCAACAAATTTTAAAAAAAGTTTCCATTATGATGTATATATAACCGAACAGACTGCCCTCTCAGGGGTAAATTTTGAACTCCATGTACTCTGACCAAAGATATTATTCTTTCTAATACATCCTTCCAGTGTTTCGCTTCACGATTTATAAGGCGCTGATTCAATAGTTTTATTATTTGTTTTCCTCATTTTCAGTTCTTTCCAATCATGATAACTGGTCAAATGATCTGGAGATTTTTTACGATGCTGCAATATACTTGACATATTTTTCCAGTCACAACTGCCATGTGTTGCTAAGGCAGATTTACTCCTGTTATATATTCTGCAGCAAAAACAATATACCTTATCTACTGTCGTAGAATACATCAACTATTTCCTTTTTAAAGTTTCTCCGTTAGCCAGTTTGCGTGTATAGTGGTAATAGAAAATTGTCTCCCACTTTCATCTTTAGGATAACCAGACTCAAATTTGATCTGCTTTGGATCATGCTGAATAAGAAAACAACGAATATTATCACTTATATCTGGCCACTTAGCAGGATCCTCCATTATATCTGAATCTAATTTTGTTAAATGCAAAATAAGAAAATAATGTTGAAAATAGTGATGTCATAATATTGATGTAATAAATTAAGATAGAATGTTAATCCACTTGACTTATTAGTTGTCATCATTCTAAGCAATTTTGTGCTCTTATTTAATTCTACACTTTCTCAAATTCATTTATTTTATTTTTAATTTCTATATTTTTTATTTTATTTTATTTAGCTGGAATTTGCCGCTCCTTGAAATAATGCCGCTCTAGGCAGCTGCCTATATCGCCTATACCTAAAGCCGGCACTGAGTATAGGATGTTCATGGCAATAAAAGCCACATGTCTGCACGTTATAAATACACGGCACCGCACACGAGATGAAATAGTACATCGCTAAAAAAATTAAGAGAGGTTTTACGTCACACGTTCGCAGAGTTAGAAAAAAACAGCGCGCGTCGACCGTAAGTATAAAAATAGTCTGGGGAATTCCAAAATTACATATAGTGAAAAGAGACAATTAATAAATGAGAGTATGTTTGGTGCGCATTGTGTTTATCAAATGACTCTTTCTTGAATAAAAATGAAATGCTGGGGAATTCTAAACACAACAAGAATTTCTTATTAATAGTCGGGGGATTTTATGCCCATAATGAGGATTATTTTCTTTGAGATGAACTATATAAAATATAAACTTTATTTGATGTATTATTAAGTGTCCCTTAAATGTGTTTTGGCTACAATAATCTATTCATGTCCTTTGTGGCCACTTCGAGTAGATAGACTGCTATTTTTGTATATAGACTGATTGTTAAAGCGCTCGAATATATATCACCATTTTCAACTCCAACTGCGTGCCTAATAGCCGGTCCTGGTACCTGGCCTGTTTACTAGTTTATAGGGAGCGACCGATATGCCTTTTTACCGATAGTCCGATACCGATATTTTCCCCAACATTCTTACCGATACCGATATTTTTTTTAATCAACAACAATGCCAAACACGTGTTTTTTTCATGCTGTATGACGCAAGGAGGTTGAGTACATGGAGATGGCGTCTGTTATCAGATGGTACCAAGCGGCTGAATCCAGTGGACGCAGCCTATCGGTGCCATGTTCGACTCAAAACATTCCACTAGCTTTCATTATGATACCAGTTTTCTCATTCTAGAAACGACTCCAATGAGCTTTGTATTTTGTCATCACTTTTTTTCTAAAGTCTGCTAAGGCCCTAGTTAATTTCTAGTGGACTAGTTATTCTAATGTGTCAATTACAAAGCGCTGTAGTCTATGTAAAGCTATTTATACGATCAGCTGATAGAGGCCTATAAAGCTTATATTATACGCTATATCGAAATTAAGCCAGGGTAAAAATTGTATTTTTACATAATACATAATATTTTGTATTTATACTTTGATGTTTATTGCAAAGCATTTGATCGAACAATGAAAAATGATTTACCGATTGCTTCGAAACGCTTCGAAACGCAATATTGACAGGATTGTTTTTAGTCTAGTTTACGCTGCTTTGTGCTAGCCATTTTTCATTGTTTGATCAAATGCTTTGCAATAAACATCAAAGCATCTGACAGCAGACGCCGTCTCTATGTATTCAACCTCCTTGGTTTAAGCCTAGTGACGTCATTCCGCCTCCAGTAATTCAACTTCCTTGGTATGACGTATGTCAACCCATGTTCACCCCTTCCCTGTCATATTTTGTAACACTTCGCCCACACGTGTCTTGTTTACCCCCCCCCTCCCAACTTCCTATCCAAAAAAAAATACACACAGATGTTCACTAATTGTATCATTCAAGGTCATACATTAAAGTCAAGAAATGCCAATCCTATTTGTTACAAGGTCATATCGCTGATGTAATTTTACGTGTTTTTTTTTTCCTTTTTTTTTAAACTTGTCTGATCTGGTTATAGAATTGGGTTATTTACTGTTTTTTTTTCTGCAACTCTGTTGCCAAAAAACGGCCGGTCCGATAGTTAACCCATAGTGCCAATATCGGTTCGACTATCGGTCGCTCCCTACAACAATCGGCCGATCCGATATTAACCGATAGTGCCAATATCGGTCCGATACCGATACCGATCCGATTATCGGTCGCTCCCTACTAGTTTAAAAATAAAGCACTATTTGATTTAAAAATGAATAGCATGATAGCTGAGAACTTAATCTGTATTGAAATGTTGCAGAATTTCATATTTTACATTAGATCGACTTTTAAAAAGAATTTTATTTTCGAAATATGTTACGACGAACGCGGCGCGGCTATTCTCATTCTTGGAGAATTTTCGATTATTACTATTGTTTTCTTTTGGCGAATTTAAAATGCTATATGTTGTAATCTTAAAAAAAAATACTTTGAATGATAACATGTTATTATTACTTTTTAACATTTAAGACTTTTACGTCTGATAATAAAAAGCAAGGAAACTATTTAAAATTGTAGATTAAACAAAAATATATCGAGTCGCGACGATGGCCATAATTAATACGGTGTATTAAACAGGAAACAGTATTTTTTATTCTTTCTTTCCATCTAACGCAGACTTGAGACCGCTAATATTCTAATAGACTAGCTGTACCCTGCAAAACCTTTGCATAGAGTTATATCCCCTTAGGCTTGATCGGCAGGCGAGGTTATTTTTTTTGGTTTCGGGCAGATCCAATTTTTTTCATGGCTGTATTTTAAACTGGAATACTGTTGTATTAATTCTTTACTTTCGATTTAACGCACACTGGAAATGAATATTATTATATATTCTAAATTTAGGGTGGTGTAGTTTTGAAAATCGCCAAGGTATTTTGGTCTCAATAATCAAATTAGCATTCAAAAAGTGACAGATGTTCTTTTTTATCTGTAAGTAGTAAAGTGTAATGTGTAAAGTGTAAGGTGTAATGTGTAAATTGTAAGGCGTGAAAAGTAAAGTGTAAAGGAAAACTTTGTTTTAAAAATTTCTAAGTATTATTTTATTCTTTCAAATGTCCAGAGATAATGATCCTCTTGCTAATAGATGTCAGATTAAATAATACCGTTCTGTGCAAACAAATGTCAGATTAAATAATACCGTTCTGTGCAAACAAATGTCAGATTTAATCATACCGTTCTGTGCAAACAAATGTCAGATTTAATCATACCGTTCTGTGCAAACAAATGTCAGATTTAATCATATCGTTCTGTGCAAACAAATGTCAGATTTAATCATACCGTTCTGTGCAAACAAATGTCAGATTTAATCATACCGTTCTGTGCAAACAAATGTCAGATTTAATTATACCGTTCTGTGCAAACAAATGTCAGATTTAATCATATCGTTCTGTGCAAACAGAAGTCAGATTAAATAATACCGTTCTGTGCAAACAGATGTGAGATTTAAAGAAAATGTTATCATTTAATGTTAATAACGTTTAATGTTGTTTACGAATCTAGTAGAATTTTAAAGTAACTTTTTAAAACAATTTTCTTTAATTGTCTGCAAACTGGATGTTTTTTGTTTTTTTTTTAACAGTGGAATGAATTGATTAGAAACATTGCTTGATTAATAACGATTTTCTGTACATGAAGACATACACAATAGTTATTGATCATCTTTAACAGTATCACCACACCATACAACACATATTTCTCTACCCACTGATTTAGTTGAAACAATTTTCTTAGAGCTATGTAATCATCAGAAAAACAAAACACATAACAATGATTCGACACTTACTTGAATTATTGAGAGACCGTCTCGCGGCCAGCCGGTTGCGGAGCACTGTACTACATAATGATTTCGAATTTTAGATTTAAGACACATTATTATATAAGTAAGATGACCGGCAACACCAATTCATTATATAAGTAAGATGACCGGTAACACTAATTCATTATATAACCAAGATGACCGGCAACACCAATTCATTATATAAGTAAGATGGCCGGCAACACCAATTCATTATATAAGTAAGATGGCCGGCAACACCAATTCATTATATAAGTAAGATGACCGGCAACACCAATTCATTATATAAGTAAGATGGCCGGCAACACCAATTCATTATATAACCAAGATGGCCGGCAACACCAATTCATTATATAAGTAAGATGGCCGGCAACACCAATTCATTATATAAGTAAGATGGCCGGCAACACCAATTCATTATATAAGTAAGATGGCAGGCACACCAATGCAGGATGGCCGGGAATACCAGTTATGTTAATGCATGTGTCGTATCTATACATGTAAGGTTATTTGTTAAATGACAATGACGACATTTTAAAATCTTATTTTATTATTATTGAAAAGTCTTCGTATAAAGAACTGCGGTATTTTGTGTGATTTGTTTCAAAAGATTGATATTGTCAATATATATTTTAGGAACCGGGTTCTAAGTTGTGCACCATAATAAAACTGGTCTCACTGAGGGACCGAACGTTCATTTATTACGTAACGCCTTTGGGGCTGGAGTGTGTGGTCATAGTAAAACGTAGATTTGAGAGATAGACGTCTGAAATATTTCAAGAAGCAACATGAATATAATGCTAGGAACCGAAATGTTTTACTGATATTTCCAAAAGTCTGAGAAAGTTTTGGGCGACACAATGAAGTATTTACTTTGGTTGCAAAAGCAACGAAACCTCATAGCCTACTATTGTTGATGAGTTGGTACTTCCTACAGCAATAAACAAATGAAGAAATAATGATAGACAAGAAAGCTGTCAATACAGTGAACAGAATTCCATATTCGGATGATAATGTAATTCTTCTTCTTCCTTTGGCTCAACAGCCCATTTAGGGCCATGGCTGCCATACTACTCTTCACCACTTTTCCGGATCCATGGTCTTCTTCCCCCACTCTCTCACTCCTATGGCTTTAAGGTCTTTCTCCACTTCCTCTAACCATCTGCTCCTTAGGCCTTTTCTCATAGGGTGTTGCCTTATACATTACTTTTGGACCTCTGTTGTTTTCCATTCTTTCTATGTGCCCTACCCACCTCAATCTATTCATTTTGATTTAAGCTGTTATATTTGGTTCTTCGTATAGTTCGTAAAGTTCAGAATTTTTCTACATATCCACTCTTTATTGTCCTTTACTGGCCCATATATATTCCTAAATATTTTCTTTTCCCAAGTGTTTAGCAAATTTTCCGCTTGTTTGCTGATGGTCCATGTTTCACTATCATATGTTACTGCTGTTCGGATCATTGTCTTGTATATCGTTTTCTTTTTAAGTTTTCTGAAGATCTGTATGTATTTCAGTATTATTTTATGCAGTTTATGATATATTCTGTTTCCTACATCTAATCTGTTTTTGATCTCTATCATTATATCATTTTTCTTACTTTTGGTTGACCCCAGGTATTTAAAGTTTTCTACTCTTTCAAATGCTCTATCACTGATTTTGAATTATTTATCTTTTCCTTCCTTTTCATGTCTTTGTAATAGCATGTATTGAATCTTTGATTCATTTACTGTTAAACCTGCTTTCTGAGCTGCTGTTTATAATATTATGAATGCTTTTGCTATAGCCTTGTTTTGTACTGCAAGGTACAGGATGGGTTCTGTAAATATTGTTCCTGTTTTCATAGACTATGTTTTTTCACTTCTGAGGTAATGTGTTATTGTTCCTCGCTTATCCAACTGGACGTTTCTTATAACTGTTTCTAGGGTTAAGTTGAATAGAATGCACTAACGGGAGCCTCCTTGTCTAAGTCCTTGGTTTACTTTTAAATTCTCTTGAGCTTTCCCCTTGGATTTTCACTTTGCTTCTTGAGTTGTTTAATGTCATACGTACTAGTCTAATGAGCTTGTTGGAGGATCTACAACTCCGACAAGTTTTGTAAAGATAATTTCTATTTGTGCTGTCATATATCATCTTGAAACCTATGTAAAGCTGGCAATTAGTGGATAATGTAGAGTTCGAGAAAAGGATGATGATGTATTTCAACAAGTCTGTGAACAGATCAAGTTAAGGGGCTTTCGGAAAAAGTGTTATTTTGCAAAACTTTGCCAGGGAAAAAAAGAGCACAAGAGACTTTCAGAATTCGTTCAGAATTTATCACAGCTCATGAACTTGAATGGGTATTGAGTGTTTATGAGTGCACAGATGGTAAAGCAAACATGATGAAACACCAAGAGGTTTGATTATACACTGTATGATGTTGGTAGACTGCTGATTTTTCTCTTATATATAATATGAGATATAAGCTAAGAAAATAATAACAAAGTTATTTCCCTTTGCTCTGTGTCGGTGTCGGCGTCTTATAAAACTGCCAAAGGATAATGTCGGTATCGGCCAAAATTTTTGCTGACACCCTAGCCCTAGATGTTGGCTGTCATTTCAAAATTTACCTTATTAGCAGTGTTTAAATATGAAATTAGTAATAAAACATCCACTTAGAAATTGAATGGTATGTGTGTGTAAAGTCCCTTGCAAGGATAAGATGCAATCTCTTAGATCCTATTAGCCATTAACGGGACAGTTTTAATCGTGCCCTTCTTTCATACCCACCATAGACGATAGTGCAATGGCCCTGGAGGCACCACTGCAGATATAGCGGGGACTTAAACCATGACCTGAAATATCCGTCGGAGATCTACCAAGAGACCCTCAGGTCGACGGTCAAGTTCATTGTCACACGACCATCCGTCCTATGAGTGATATTGCTCTTCAACTTTCTGCTTTAAAATAAAATTTCAAAGAAATGTGCCCTCTATAACTATAAGAGAATTACTTGTATTAGACTCATCATGAAATTATTCATCGATGGAGGGGCCTCAATAGAAATTAATGTTATAAAATACTAAAGCTAAATTTATATTGAATTAGGCAACTAACATATTTACTATTATAAAAGCCATATTATTAATTTGGAAACAGGACAACATAAGATTCATCTGAGAATAACACAGGGGATCTTTCAAAATGGGAAAATATTAGGTTTATCTCGATGAATCTCCACTCGGACCAGGGTCGAAACTTCGAATCAAAGTTATTTCAGGAGATGTGCAAAATCAGGCGTAAATGCTGGTATAACTATTAAAGCACAATATTTGAAAAAATGTGCGCAACGGTATTTCGCAATTTTATGACTTTGCAAGCGGCAAGAGGAATTGATTAAACAAGCGGCGAAAAATTTCCTTAGGCAATATTTCAATTTCATTTACATAGTTTTATAGAAAATTGAACTATCTATTCAGTGATGATATTTTTGCTTCACTAATTTCAATGAAATTTACAAGAATATTGAAAAATATTATATTTAATAATGCCCCCCCCCATATTAAAGATTGCTTAACGATATCAATTTCCAGCTTGTTCAGTTTTGTACAGTATACTTTGATTTTCAACCCGATAGGTTTTGAGGAAAATTGACGACAGCCGATTGAATAGGACGGGGTAAAATGCAAGAAAAAAATTCCCGCTAAAAATGCTACATGGTGACCGAATTCAATCTTTATTCTCGCTTTATTCTTTTATAATAACAGTAATAAAGTTATCATATTTTAAAAGTAATTTCATTACAGTTTACAATGATATATTTCAATTCTAAATTGTAACATTCTAAGTGAGTAGAATATTTTAGTGAATTTATTGCAAAAATGACCTTTCAAGAGCGATAAGCTGTTCTTTTTTACGTCTATGGTTTGGACTCTTATATTGAGCCATTTCTGTTTTAAATAATATTTTCTAATTTTAAACACGGATAGGGTGTAGCAGATATTTTGGCTGACACCGGTGTCGGTATCCTATCATACGCCGACACCAACACCGGTGACAGTTTTCTAACAGCCGCCGACACCGACACCGGGGGAGGGGGGCAAAGGAAATAACTGTGTTATTATTTTCCTAGCCTATATCTCATACCAGGATTGGATTAACCATTAGGCAAACAAGGCACGTGCTTAGGGCACCTGTGTGTTGGGGGGGGGGGGCACCACAAGCCATCAATACAAATGTGTATATTGTCCCGGTAGCCGAACGTAGTCGACATGACAAAAGCAAATCGCTAATGTAATGTTGAATCGCACATTATTTAACCTTGGTCCCACAACCTGACTTTACATTTGCATACCTCCAATTAGACGAGGACAGGTGTATAATGTTCCATTTTCTTGTTTGACCGACGTTTCATAAACATGTCAGTGTTGTGAAGGACTAATAAATGTTTATCCTGAAGATCTGAACAATAATTTATATACTGAACTACAACAGTTCCACTCACATATTCGACACAAGTTTCGGTGTTTCAAAATCTGTAAACGACACGTTCTGTCATGTATAATTTCACAAAATGATAGTTAGAGACAACATCGAGTATGTTTCTCCAAATGTAGAAATCGTCTATTTTTAACGTTAATGGCTACGAACTGTTCAACTTAGTGCTCTTTTTCTCAGTTGAAACGTACAACAAATCCAAGTAGATCGACAAAGAAACAAGAATGGCTTGATTCCTTATCTCTGCTGATGATTAAGGCACACTTGTTTAGCAAAATTAACTTTGATGATGTACTAATAAACTTTGCCAGAATTAAATCTAGAAAAAAGAATTTAAAATGTAAATCTTATCTGTTAAAAACGTGACAGTAATTTTGTCAATTATTATTACAAAATCAATTAACTATTAATTTTAATACAGAAATACCGTATTGTAGGTTTCATATAAATGATAGTAATACAAACATATATGTTAACAACTGTTTTTCTTTGTTAGTATTTTGTATAATATTAAACATGCCAGCGGTCAGTATAGGACCCGGAGCGCGGGGCAGGAGGAGACACCCGAGTGGGTGTGTGGCTAGGGCACAAAGATGGCTTAATCCGGCCCTATCTCAAACCATATCTAAAGATGCAAGTTAATTATATATTTATTGTCTTTTCAATACATACTTATGCACGTTTAAATGTATTGCACAATAATGCAATATATTTGTTTTATTAGTATGAATATATTTATATATACTTAAGTTACTGACTCTTTATAAAACCAATGTATACTTTTGATCAAAAGAGGAAAAATTGTTTCAATAAGAATTTATTGAATGCATTACCTGGTGATAAAAAAAAATATACAAACATTCGGGCAGCATCAGCATAACCTTTTGTGTCGCACAGACAAAACTTATTTATCACCCACCCACATACCATTTTTAATTGCTAGAATTTTTAAAAAATGTTGCTAGCTAACTCTAAATTTATTACATGAAACATAGTGTTGCACTCTCTCCTGCCCTCGATGGTATGCTATGAATACTAGGGAGCGACCGATAATCGGATCGGTATCGGACCGATATTGGCACAATCGGTTAATATCGGATCGGCCGATTTTTGTAGGGAGCGACCGATAGTCGAACCGATATTGGCACTATGGGTTAACTATCGGACCGGCCGTTTTTTGGCTGCCGATACATTGTTTTTTTTTCACAACAGAGTTGCAGAAAAAAATCAGTAAATAACCCAATTCTATAACCAGATCGGACAAGATTTTTTAAAAAAGAAAAAAAAAAACCCGTACACAGAAACTGTCACGTCTACATAAAATTACATCAGAGATATGACCTTGAAACAATAAGATTGGCATTTCTTAATTCTAATGTATGACCTTGAATGATACAATTAGTGAACATCTGTGTGTATTATTTTTTTGGAATGGGAAGTTGGGGGGGGGGGGGTGTAAACAAGTCTTACGTGTGGGCGAAGTGTTATAAAATATGACAGGGAAGGGGTGAACATGGGTTGACATACGTCATTAGACTGGGAACTACAGCACGAGAAAAACACGTGTTTGGCATTGTCGTTGATTAAAAAGAAAATATCGGTATCGGTAAAAATGCTGGGGAAAAATATCGGTATCGGACTATCAGTAAAAAGGGGGTCATTCCATGTCAACTCAACCAGTGGTGTTCACCCGACCCTCTCAGATCTTCCTGAAATTTTCATAGCTTGTGATACATTCAAAGCTGAGTGATTCCTGAACATTTCAGACCATAAACTTTCTAAGATATGATTTTTTAAAGTTTTAAGGGTAGTCGCGAGTTCGCGTGACATTTACATTTTCGCGATATTTGAACGTAAATATTTCAAAAACTAAAAGAGGTATCAGGCTGAAATTTTCAGTATTTACTCATTGTTTTATCCTGCGTTGAATGATGTATTTATCTTACGTGTAACTTGCACACAGAATGCTCTAAAAAATTCCAAACATAGCACTTCAGACAGTTTTCATCAATATTTGACCCGGTATAGCCAAGAACCTATAAGACATAAAATGATGTTTGTTATACAATTAGTAAGTACCATATATGTGTTTATTATTTTGATAGAGATTCCTGTTAATCAATAATAGTGTACTCATGGTGGGCCCTTTTTAGCATCATGGTCGTCCATTTTTGCACGCATTGCGACCCCCAGATGACCATGTGGACAGTAATGCACACTTTTCATATTTTGCACACTTATTAACCTTGACAAGTACTAGCTATGGGGAAAATTTCATGTTGGTGTCTTAACCCCTTCTTGGTGAAAATCTGCATGAAATTGCATGATTTATACACTATTACTGAGAGGTCAGATCGCGAAATGGACTTTTGATGTACACATGACAGGCCAAGGCCTACAAAATGATATATACATCATGGGTCTAGGAAAAAGGGGGCGTTTTAAGTACCGTTTTGCTTATATTTTAAATATAAATAATAAAAGCTAATCAAAGGGGCGTAATCATTATTTATTTTTGTAACAGTTATTCAACATGATTACTTCCCTCTCTATTTATCGTAACCGTAGCCACGAAAATGCTCTTTGTCCGAAACGGAAAAGACTTAAATTGCTTGTTTTTATATTATATCGACTTTAAAAATGAACTTTATTTACGAGATTAGATACGAAAACGCGCTCGCTAATCTTACGTCGGAGATTTTCGATTATTACTATTGTTTACGTTTGACGATGTTAAAATGCTATCTGTTGTAATAAAAACTACAATAATTTGAATCATATTATATGTTAATTATAACTTTTTAATATTTGGGACTTTTACATTTCATAATAAAACCACAGAAACTATTTAAAACTTTAGATTTTTCAAAAAGAAATATCGAATCGAGACGCGTCAAAGACGCCATTTTGAATTCTTGTTTTCCACTTTCGATTTAACGCATTTCAGGTATGGATCAACCAGGACGAAATTCCGGTATCTAAGGGCATTGCGAATTCCGTCTCTGTTTCGCTGCAATGATATTCTAATGAGAAAATGTACACCGGTCAGGAATTCCGCTGTGGAACAGCGAAAGTTTTCAGTTTCGCTGCTTGCAGAGTTTTTTTTCCGGAGAGCTACATTTTCCGCCATGATAAACGTCGATTCGAATATAAAAAATGATTCACATTAGTGAATATTCATTAAAAAAAACAACAAAGTGAATTTTGACAGAAAAACATGAATTACTATAAGTTTTGGCCGGCAACAGTCTTTGTATATGAATTGCTGAAAGGAAAATATACATCGTCTATCTACATATTCTACAAATGTAATTTCTTTCGATCGAAGCGCTGTCTGAAAACATAAATGCTTTTAAATAAGTGTTTGGCTGATCATGAAAACGAAAAAAATGAACGGCTACCGATCGAATAAAAAGTTTAAAAAAAACAACAGTTTTCCATTTCCAGCTAGACAATTTATTTGTAATAAGAACAAAAAGACACTCGGATGCAAAATTTTCTGCTTTTCAAAGTATCGTGTTTTTTTTTCACTAGCCGGAAAAAGTGCAAAGTAATCATTAAAAAAATCTTGTTTCGGCGGTCACCGTTTCGTTCCAGTGTATATACAAGAGTTTCTCTAAGTAGAAGCTTCCGCGCGGAAGGTTTCGTCTTGGTGGATTCAGACCTTTACGGCGAAGGGAAAAGAGAGACTATCTATTAGAAATGTAGAGACTACAGATTGAGATGAAGAAAATTGAATTGGGTCAAGCCAGGAACGTTAATCCAACCCGTAATACAGAAAAAATACAATTTTGACGAGGTCAAGGACGACACAGACGCCTACATAAAAAGACTTGAAGATAACTGTAGGGCACAGAGATTCCCAGGAAATGAATGGCCAAATATATTGACTAACTTGGGCGTTGACTCTGTGTCAGAAATATGACATGTCAGACGACAGCAGCTACAAACAAATGAAATTCGAGTTGTTCAACGCGTACGGCCATAATGCTGCTCGATTCTGAGTATTTTTTTATAACAGTCGCCCATCGACACAAGAAGATCCCCAGACTTTTGTAAACAACGTTTCTGATTATTTTGATGAGTGGTTACAGTGTTCTAATGATGGCAACACTGTCAAGGACATTAGGGAATTCATTATCATTGATATACTGACACTTTCCTGCTCAAAAGACCTGACATTGTTTATACAGGAGAGAGCACCTCATTCGACCAGTGATATGGTAAAAATTCTGAGGGTTTACACAGATGCCTATTTCGACAGGCCCATGTCGAAATGTGACCCTGATCAGACCACTGACGATTGCTTTGTGGCACGTACCAAAATCAGGCGGAGAAACTCAAATGTAGCTCAAGTAAGAAGTGACTGTTACTGCACGAACAGAAGTCCATTCCCTGGTGATACTGTTATTCGGTGTTACAAGTGCTACTGAATAAATCACTTCTGAGAATACTGTAAAATCCGAGTCACAAGGAATCCAGGCGATATCGACGCAGTATAAATCCATATCAAAACAGGAGGTATGATCCCTATTCGGGTGATGTTAATGACACATATCCGGAAAACCGTAACACGTTTAATGCTCAAAAGAGAGAACGAAGAGAAACAGGCCTGTATTGTATCGTGTAACGGACAATTAAAGTATATATGTGAACTCGGTTCCAGTGCAGCTTCTACGAGATTCAGTGTGTACAACGATAACTGTCCGCAAGAGTTTGGTAGAACCTACTCTATATACTGGAGAATACGGTACAATGATATCATTTGCGGGAGATAAATACAGACAACCCCAGGTGGTGATACACATTTCAACGCCGTATTACACAGGTGAGGTCAAGGCGTATGTAGTAGAAAACCCTGTCTGTGACCTTATTGTGGGGAATATTTTTGTGTATCAAAGAGTGTCCAGACAATGAGATTTTACGATGGGTTAGAGAAACACCGTATGTGATGATACTCAGTGTAATGGTGTTGGTAATGTGGTCGTGACACGATGCAGAAAAACAGCGCCCGAAGAACCGGAAAAACCAGAACCTTGTATTAA
Organism: Bulinus truncatus; assembly: GCA_021962125.1. Taxonomy (NCBI): domain Eukaryota; kingdom Metazoa; phylum Mollusca; class Gastropoda; family Planorbidae; genus Bulinus; species Bulinus truncatus. The sequence continues at coordinate 1,045,622 of JAGDYQ010000061.1, forward strand.
GTGCATCCTAATATAAATAGACTCAGCGCACAGAATGTAGCACACGCTATGTACACAATGTTTACAATGATTGGGTTCCCCAGAACGATACTATGAGACAGAGGATCGCAGTTTACATCAGAAGTGTTCCAGAAATTGGAGAGTCTTTTGAAAATAGAGCATATATTCACTACACCGTACCAACCAAAATGTAACGGTATAATTATGCGAAAGATATAATGGGAAGTTAAAACAGGCTCTAAATAAAATAGTAAGTCAAAGCAGTGGCGTAGCGTGCTTAACTCGCACCCGGGGCACAATATCTTTTTAGCGCCCCCCATTCAAAAACCATATAATATTATATGCAAAGTATACCATTTGGCGCCCCTTTGTGAGTAGCGCCCGGGGTATGATGACCCCCTTGCTCCCCACCCAACTACGCCACTGAGTCAAAGACCTCAAGAGTGGGACATGTACATACCTTCAGTTTTGTTTGCGCACAGAGAAAACATACATGAGTCAACAGGGTTCTCCACTTTTCAGATGGTCTACGAATCATCGAGGACCATTAGAGCTGTATAGAGACATACTATGTGAGCCAAGGCTGGAAAGTGAGTAAAAGATGACTACCAAATTGTTATAGACATAATGGAGAGGATTATACAGGCCTGCCGGGTGGCGGAACGTAACATTTAACACAAATCAGATAAGTACCGTAAGAGACACAATAAAAATAGAACTTTGAGGTGCCTTCAGGAGGGTGATGAAGTGCTTCTATTCTTACCCGACCCGAAAAACAAATTATTTATACAACTAGTAGAAAAGCCGACTGAAGCTGGCTGAACGAAATCCGACAGATGGGATAACAGAAATATACGAAATACTGCAATAGAAAAGTACATGTGGCCTTTATCGTCATAAACAGAATACGATATGAACAGAAATAAAGAAATGTATAAAGAACTGTAATAGAAAATAACATTTAGGCTTTTATTGCCATGAACATCCTTAAATACAACGCATACACCGCAGATATGAAAACTATCCACGGTTACAACGCATACACGCACGATATGAAAACTACCTGAGGGAGACACACGCATAGGTTAGACGATTATGTATTTAAGGATGGCAAGGACCATTTATGGTCAACAGGATGCTGACTGAAGTTGATTATGAAATAGAAATTAATAACCAACTCAAATCACTTCACATAAATATTCTAAAAAAAATACAACCATCGGCCGATGGGTCTGGATACTGATGCTAGAGCCTGCTGTACCCTCCTCTACGAGAACGAACCGTCGGGTAATGACTTGGATGATGGCAGGACCCCTGAGGTGTATAGTACTGGTACATACCTTGACATTAATTTAAAAAACCTAGATGACAACAAAGCAATGGAGGTTACAAAGATACTACAGAGTTATCGGAATATACTGACTGATCTGCCTGAGAAAACGATGGCAATCACACACAACATCAAACTCATAGATAACACACCAGTCAGAATCCAACCTTATTCAGTCCCCTTACACCTCCGTGATAAGCTGAAGAACGAATTAGACGAACTTCTTCCTAGTGATAAAGAAAGATGGCAGTATACGGTTATGTGTGGTCAACAGAAAGGTTAACAGCATCACAGTTTTTGATTCGTACCCAATGCCGAGTTTTGAAGATATCATAGAAAAGTTGGCCAATGCCAATTATGTTACCTATCGCGCGGATATTGGCAAATACCCTTGACGGACAGTTCAAAACCAATAGCAGCGTTCGTCACGCCATTTGGGCTATTTCAGTTGAACTATATGAGCTTTGGCCTCGTCAACGCAGCCGCAACATTCAACAGAATGATGGCGAAATTATTTTCACACAGACAAGATGTTATATGCTACATTGCCGATATGTTTATATTCACAATAATTGGGAAGATGAATTTTTACAAATTCTCTTGGAAAATGACTTGACTGTAAAGCCGGGGAAGGTGTAGATATGCTTTCAGGTAATATCGTTCCTTGGATTCAAGGTGGGAAATAACGCTATCAAGCCTCTGACAACGTCACTAGAATCCTGGACATTCAACCGCCCAATACAAAGAAACAAGTCAAAAGTATTTTGGGGCTGTGCAATTACTATAAGATGTTTATCGACCAATTTGCTGAGTAAACCGAGCCACTCGTCATCTTAGTATGTAAGAGGCAGCCCAATAAAATGAAGTAGACATTTGAGTGTCAGCATGCATTGCAGCTGATCAAGGACATATTTTTCAAAGAGCCAGTTTTCCGAACACCGGATATTTCAGAACCCTTTATCCTAGCAACAGATGCCTCTAAATATGCAATAGGGGGGTGCTTAATGCACAAGGATCCCGAGGGCGTCAGCTGGCTGAGACTCGTTACGCCATAGTGGAGAGGGTCTGGCTTTGATTGGGTGCATCTCGAAATTGGAAAAATATCTTTTGGGGTGTAAGTTTACCATATCCACCGACCACGCCCCATTGACCTTCATCAACTAGAAAAACATATCAATCACAGAGTGGCTCGTTGGTCTCTACTGCTACAGAACTACAGATTCAACATACAGCCAATACCAGGAGAGGACAATGTAATTGCTGACATCCTCTCAAGATGCAGTGTATGGACAGATGTTCACACATAAAGGTGCAGGACGCTTGGAAGAATGCCAATGGTGAACTGCTAAATAAACTTTGTAGAGCCAGACTTCATGGTCTACACAAACAATAACATTATTGTAATGATTTATTATTTCAGGAATTAGTTTTGTATTTTCATTTAACTAGCCATCCCGAGGCGTAACATACGCCACCCTATCAATCAATATAATTACTGTAATTATTTTTTAAATAAGCAATCAAACAAAATAACAGGCTGACATCTTCGGAAAAAATACATGGTATGCAAAGTTGAACTTTGACCTATCATTGCAGACTTTCAGGGTTGTTAGTATCGAAGTATCGGTATCGGCCAATACAGTATCGACGATACTTTTTCAGTATCGGTTGCTGTATTGCCGATCCTTTTTGTATCAAGTATTGATTTGTGTATCGCCGATACATTTTAAACGAAAAATTTTCGATACTCGATACCTGTACTTTTCTATTGCCACTATTAGCTAATTGCAGAAAAACAATAGCGATTTGAATACATTGTTTTAAAAGTAATCTTCATAAATTCAATCACTGCTTGTAATGATAACCATCAACCCTAACAATATTAATACTACCCACCTCCCCACCAACACAACTTGGATCACAAGGCTGAAGTTGAACAAAACATAAAGTGTGCTTGCAGTACGCTGAGTGCAGTTTCCACTCCACTTACTCGGTAGGGTGGTTGCAGCTTAAATACAGTCAGCAGTACAGTTTTACTACACGGCGGCAGAACCAGCTTAAGAGTGAAATCCTGCTGAAGTAGACAGATATCTTGAAGATAACTCATCAGAAATGCTGTCATTAGCACCCTACGCAACCTACCCAAGCATTAAGAAACTATATTGCTGAGTTGATCGGTTAGTGCTGAGTTGAGTGCCTGTTTTCAATAGGTGAGCGTATTTTTATGCCATTACGTTCTAGGCTAAGCAATGATCGTTTTGAAATGATGATCTTCTTACGTGCTGCCAAGTGATGAAATAGTAAAGTTCCATTAGCCCTGACGGGCCATCTGGGATTCATCTGTTTCTATGACCTCGCATTAGAAGGGATTGTGTGGTTAGCACAACGCCCAGCCGTCTTTACTTCCCCAGCTTAAAGTCGGGTACCTATTTAAAACTGGGTGAACTTGTGGGAAAATTCCCATTGTTCTCACCGAGGATTGAACCCAGGACTCTGAAGTCGACAGTCGATTATCTACACCACTTGGCCATCCGTCAAGTACTAAAGTGATTAGCATTAAATTTGTGCTTTGACATTGTATTTTATTGTTTTTATATAATAACGTATATGTAGTTCATGAGTACCTTGTTAATGACAAAACAATTGTTAATGAGTAACTTATGTAGTTTCAGAGAAATATCTTGCCACAATATTAAGTTATTCACATCTGAGTTCCATAAACATCAAAATCTTGAAAAAAAAACAAATTTACAGTTTCAATTTTGACTAATTTCAACATTACAAAACACCACTATGTTTGCATTTGTATTGAATGTTTAAACATACGTTATGCACTTTAAATTAATGGGTTTCATAAAATGTACAGAATAATCACAAATTAACAACAACAGAGAACAATTTAAAACAGCATTGAAAAAAATCAACTAACTGAAAACATTATATACCCATACTTCACCTTACGGAATTTTGTTTTCAGTGTCTCTTTCAAATGATGAACTGATCCAATTAGAAAAAGAAACAAGAACTAGCTGAAGAGTCAGTCTGCTGAGTGCAAACAGCTAACTTCAAAGAACCTGTTGAACGAGCTTATTTTTTGTGCAGGGAATGAAACGAAAAAGTGGATTGCAGAATATAACATTAGAAAATCTTCATGGTAATATTCGTCATCAGATTAAAACAGTTTCTTAACATTTTATTTTGTCATTTTTAATATGTAAAATTAGTGATGGGCAGTAACTAAAAATTAATAGTTAAACTATTGTTGTAACTACCTTTTTAAAAAGTAGTTAAACTATCAGTTAACTAACTTTTTATCAAAAGAGTAACTTTTAACTAAAACTTGTATTGTTTAGTTTAACTTTTTTAACTAACTTTTAATTTAAATGAATTTTAACAAACATATTTTTGAATGAAAATTTTAAAGGTTTCATAAACAATAAATAGGTAAATTAATGAAAATATCAATATTATTCACATTAATCATTTTGTTTATAATGTTAACATTTTGAAAAGATTTATAACTGACAACTTTCAAACTAGTTTTTTTTTTATTTATATCTAAGAAAAACTGATTCATCAAAAAGAACATCGGACATTTTACACCTTCTAGATGTTAAAATTTTGCCCGCAACACTAAAAAGTCGTTCAACGGCTGCACTACTGGAAAGTGTTGCATTGTATCTACAAAATGCAGCAGCCAATCGTGGATATGAAAGCAATGAAAAATTTTCTGAGGAAGGGTTTCTTAAATAAAGTTCGACTTCACCGACAATTTCAACTGTATTTGCTGGATGTCGATCTTCATGCATGTAACTGTATAAATCATAAATCATCTTGTACATCTGATGACAAAAGTGCATGTGTTCCACCTTGAGCTTCCATTGGCTCTAGTTCGGAAGTTGTCATGTGCTGTACACAGTCAGC